>CM019042.1:30756504-30830566 GCA_009664405.1 Drosophila bifasciata
GTCCCCGAACCCCTCCCTTAACGGTCCAGGGCTCTTGGATGATGGCCACGTCTACCGCCTTCTCGTCCATAAACCGCAGCAGGTCCGTCGATGGTATAATTTGAGTGATGCAGATTAATGTGCACCACCTTCATGCTGTTCAGCGGACCTGGGGTGTCGCGGTACTACTACCGCCAGTGTGCCCATACCAAAAGATATGCGGCAGTCCTTTTCAAGGAGTTTGGCAAGGCTTTTCTTTGACCAATACTGATCCAGAGTTCCTTGCCGTTCCCCTTGTCTCGCGCTATCGCCCGTGTGATGGTCAGTCCGACGTTCCCAGGATCCGGTTCTGTGCCTTGATTAGGACAAGTGTGTCCTCATCCGCCTTGATTGGGGAGGAATCCACACCTTCATAATCGTTCTCCTGGGAATCTCATCGATGGGGACCACGCAGAGAGCCGCTTCCTGGCCAAAGTTCACCAAAACCTTGAACTGTGGTTTTGAGAAACTCAAGAGTTTCTGCGTTACCACAGGCCAGTGCTTTGGCTCCTTATACCACTTTGATGCCCTTGAACTCGCAGACAAACGGGTTGTCTGCGCGAACAATGGCATCCTTCATGGCGTTCAGGATCTCCCGATACCGCCTTCAGCCAATTTGCGTCCGATATTTTCCCTTCCGGGTGGCTTCGGTCGATTATGGCCGTCTGTAGCTCAGGCGGTGCTCCTAGGCTTGCCAGGATGTCCTCTGGTTTCGCCTTCGATTAACTATTAATAAAAACGCATCAGACTTGGAATAACAAAACACATCTCGAACAGCTAAGTAATTTTTGTCCATGAATAAATGGTTGAAAATTTGAGTTTTGAAATAAAAATTTTAGGTGAATTGAAGTTTATTTTAAAAAATGCCGCGACCAAGACGATCGAATCTTCTCCAACAAAGCCGTATTGCAAGAAGGATACGAAACACTGCAAATGAAAGGACCGAAGAAGAACAAGAAATTGCACGTACAGCGCTGCGTTAGTATGGCTCGACTTCGTGCTTCTCGATCACAAGAGCAAAATTGAGGCAGCCCGTGAAACGACGGCTCGGTTGGCAATGCAAAATCGCCGAGCGAACAACAGAGGAACAACAAATAGATACTTTGAATCGAGCAGCGTTTCGATACGATTGCAGAAATGATTACAGCTTTGCATCCTATCGTCGGCATTGGGAAAATGAACGTTGTTTGCGAGTATTGTGGTGCATTAAAAAGTTTTTCCGGAGAAACGCACGGATTATGCTGCCTTTCTGGTAAAGTGAAATTGCCATTGTTGACTCCGCCACATGAGCCATTGAATTCGTTGCTTTGTGGCGAAACACCAGAATCCACGCTACTTTCGTGCAAGCACTCCAAAATCTAATATATAAAAATAAGTCGGGTTTTCTTATTGACGTAATAACTCCAGAACGCACGAACCGATTTGCACGGTTTTGCATTCGTTCGAAAGGTCTCAGGGTCCGTTAAGATTATAGCAAAGAAAATTCACGAAAAATTTCAAAAGAAAAGCGGAAAAATGCATTTTGTATTATCTACTATATACTACATACAGCGCCAAACCAATATTTTAAGTAGGCGCCGGTGCGTGATACATTGTTTGACAGCTACTCATTGTTCTCGGCTCAGTTAATTTCATGTGACAAACCAATGTTTTAAGTAGGCGCCGGTGCGTGCTACACTGTGAAAAACGAAATTTAAAAAAGTTATTCGTTTCCTCATATTTCAATTGGAAACCATCAAATCAATCACGTGTATTGTGAACAGCAGGCATTTGTCTTTAAGGTGGTAAGTTGAACTGTGTAAATTATATGGATCGTGCATTTGAGGTTAAAGTGGACAGAGTCCACAGTCCAAAATGCCTATAGGACGACGTGCGAACATCGGCCGCCGCACAAGACATGCAAGCCAGCAACAAGTGTATTTACAGCACTTAAGCCGAAGAAAGACCAAATATAAGAAGAGGAAATTCCCGATTGGGACAACGCGTGAGGACACGAAGATCATTGGCATCATACAATCGCTTGGCATTCGAATATGATCCCACTGCGAACTACAGTGATGATGAAAATTTAGATATTGGACCACTGACGACTATCTGCCGATATTGCAATGCGTTAAAGTTCAAAAGAGAAACGGCTGGATTGTGCTGCGCAAGTGGAAAAGTCAAACTGGATCCATTACTTACACCACCACAGCCACTGAAACCATTGTTCGATGGAAGTGATCCCGATTCCAGCCATTCTTCCAACACATCCTTGAATACAATAACTGCTTTCGCATGACTTCCTTTTGTAACGAACCCTGGGACCAGGGCTCGCTACATTTAATAATATACATACATTTACCATATTACCATATTACCATACATTAACCATATTTCGAAATACTTTGTAATAGGTAAGACCCAATTCAATATAAGAACACAAAACACAATACCACGTACCATATTTTGTAATCACAACCCAACACCCGGCACTGTACGCCGACCGATCTTTGCGGAAGCAACACACACGCCCCAATTTCCGCAGAGTTACACCACTCCCACGATTCCCACCAAATTACCCGACTCCACAACCGAGTCAATGACCAAAACTACACAACTCATTTCTCGGTACCACCGATGCAAATGACCAGGTCAGTGGGACGCGCAGGAGAACTCGATACCACTTCCGTGACCACAAACTGCGGACTCAGCCATCGAGATCGCGCTTAAATAGCCTATCGTAAAGAGCCCTCGATCAATCGGGGCAGTCCATCGCCTATCATAAACCAAAACGGCAGTCCATCCGCCGTGGCTACTAGAACAAGTCCAGAACAAGAACCACACAATACAAAGACAATTAAATAATTACAATAAAAGCATTAAAGAAAACCCATCAAAACAAACTCAACGAAGTGTCATCATTTCTTCGCCGAGCGCGAACACAACTCCGGTGACACAGAAACACATTGCCGCGCACACCAAAAACTCAGGTGTCAGCGTTTTTGTTCCCTTTCATCGCCCCAGAGCGATTGCCAAACTACCTACACGGTAGACAGACTCGACGCCCGCTCCACTTTCGGTCTCACGGCCAAGCCCTGCCCAAAAGTTCCGCGAACTACAAATTCCTTGTAGGGAAGAATCCTGGACAGACTGAGCCTACCTCAGCCTGAGATAGGTTCTCACAAGTGGCGCCCGAGCAGGGACTTACGGCAACTTTAAGGAGATTTCAAAGCCAACTTTCTGGCAACTTTAAGGAAACTTAAAGAGAAAACCTTAACACGGGGCTACGTGGATTAAAGACCCACGGCCACCGAGAAAGAATAGTAGAGCTAGAACACAAGTCCGGTACAAAACCAAATTCGCGCACCCACCCGAATCCAGTCGCGAGTGCCACCGGGAAAGTTAACGCAGTGACCAAGTGCTAAAACCGTGAAAAGTGCCCAAAACAACACCAAGGAAAACTCAGTCCAATCACCATGGAAGCCTACGAAGACGACGCGAGCATTGATTTGCACACCAGCGAGCGAATCGCCAATCCAGGCGTCAGCGTCGGCTGGATCTACAAGCGCCGCCGAGACGAGCTGGAGGCCTTCGCCAAGGAATTCGAGTTTGACACCGAAGGAACTGTCGAAGAGTTGCGCAAGAACTTTTGCCACACTAGTCGCCAGACCACTCCCGCCGGGTGCCTGGACTCGCTTGGCAGAACTCGAGACAGTACGCGAAACCAGCAGGACGCTCCAAGTCCCCGCTGCCCACTACTCCAGGACCATCAGGCACCGGAAGATGGGACCCCAAAGCCAGCTTGCATGTCCCCGCAGCCCCAGAGCCCACGCCCCGACCACCAGTGGTCACAGCCGCCGATCTTCCAAGGCCGCCCACTACGGAAACCTCCCGCTCGCCCACACAGAGAACCGTGCCAGCAATAGACGCACCCATAAGCGGGCCAGACTATAACCCTCCGCACGGCGGAACGCATCCGCGGATGGGGCATCCAGTTCAACGGAGAAGAGGACCCACTATCGTTTCTGGAACTACTCGAGGAACGCGCACGCGCCTACGGAGTGGACTCAACCAACTGCCTCGGGCATGGCCGAACTACTCACCGACCGAGCCAGTCGCTGGCACCGTACCAGCCAACTACAGGGGTAGTTCCTGGGCACATTTCCGCCAGGAGTTTCTGACATATTTTCTGCCGCCAAGGTATTTCGAACAATTGGACGACCAGATCCGAGGCCGCAAGCAAGCGGTGGGAGAACCATTCAAAGACTATCTCATCGAGATACGGCTCCTCATGCACCATGCCGAGTACGACCTAGACACGGAGCTTTACCGGATCTACGACAACGCCCTGCCAGGACTCCAGCTATACGTGCGACGAGACGAATTGAAAAACTTGTCACAGCTAACCCGATTAGCGGCAGAGTACGAGCTTATTCACGAGAGGAAACGCGCAACGGCCCCCGCACCCATGCGAAGCCCACCAAGGGACACCAGGCCAGCAAGGCACCCAGACCGCAGAGAAGGTGAGTCCTACCGTACCCCCTTTCGGAGACCCCATTGGGATTCAGCAGACACACCGCGCAGACAGGCATCGAATCAAACCAGCACAACGAACCACGACGTCGCCCATCGAATGATCACCACTCCCATTGCCAACCCACGCGCAGCCTGTCGCCGATGTGGTCAATCTGGACACGCCGCCTACGACTGCACCAACGCTGCGATCCTATTCTGCTGGGAATGTGGAAAGCGCGGCACTCGAACCGTCGACTGCTGCCGCCGAGCCACGTCGGGAAACGACGCGCGTCCTCGACTGACACGGGATCAGCCGAGAACGACGCCTCCCCAGACCCGCAACTAAGCAACCCCTACACGTGAACGACGGCCGAATAGTGGCGATAGTGACAATAGGAGGACAAACAACGGAGGCCACCATCGACACCGGGGCATCCCGAGTTTCGTCAGCGACAACCTGGCCCGACAACAAAAACAACAACTCCAACCTGCAAGATGCATGCGTCCGCATACGCCTGGCTGACGGCTCAGTCAGAGAGATCACACAAGTTCTACTGGCGCCCATCAAGCTGGATCAACGAGAGGTTCAAATCCCACCCTGGTCCTACCAAACATGCTGGAGCAAGTTATAGTCGGCATGGACTTCCTATGTGCTATCGAAACGACGATCCAATGCGGCACCACGCTGCTAAAGCTACAAGATCGCCACCTCACGCCAACGCCACCGTCAGTTCAAACCAATCACGTACAAATCCACAACCTCAGCAACAAGAAATCTAGGTCAACCACCGCGAATACACGTCCCCGACCTACCACAAAGAATACGGTACCCAATACAGCAACGAAGAATACGACACCGAAACCAACCACAGCGAAAGCGAAAAACCGGCCCACAACGGAAAACACGAATCCGAAGCAAGCACCGGTAAACTGCAACCAAGCAAACGGGAAAACGAATCCCACGGCCACTACGGAGCACCCGCGTCCTAAGCCAAACCCAGGGAACACACATCCCAAACACACCACGAGGATCTCACACGAGACAAGAATCAACACACGTGAACCAGGCGCTCGACACAGGAAGCCCAGGATCAAAACAAACTACGGGACACACGCTCCCCCGAACCCACCACAAGGATCTCACCCACGAGACAAACCCCAACGAACTGGAACCCGCTCGACACAGGAAGCCCAGGTCCAAGTTCAGCCACAGCGCACCCATGCACCATTCCCTCAACGGAGAAGGTGAACCCACGGACACCCTCAGAGACGACCACCAGCCCCGAACAACGACAACGACAACGGCAGCAACAGTGCAACAACAAAACCACGAGGGAAATTGCCACGCAAACCCCTTGCTGGTCGGGTCCAGCCATCGAACTAAGATCCGCGGAACATCTCCACTCGGAACCGGAATTTAGCCCGATGACCCCCCGAAACACCGACCGCAGCCCTGTCATACCCACGGCCGACGCCACCCCCGATCTTCGCCAACCCACTGGAGTACCCTCCGCGTACTGACGTGCCCACTAGCGCCATGCACCACGCCATGCCTAACACCACGTCCGAAATCTTCGTCGCCCAACCAAGTCGTTGCTGCGAAAAACAGAGTCGCCACTGAGACCCGCCTGGCCACACATCGATCTGGAGACATTACAACCCAGGTATACCGCCAGACCCACGAAGCTACGCCACCCACGGCCAACGCTAACCCGATCGTCGCCCACATAAGCGACTACCCACGTAGGATCGAACACCCCAGCGCGTTCGACACCACCATCCTCCCAGAAGACCCAAGCCAGCCAAAGGACCCCCGACACCCCCGATCTCACCGAACCCGATCCAGAACTGATCTCCGATCCCTGGCCACCGGACATAGCGCCACAGATCCAAGAATTTCTGGACACAGAGCTTCCAAAGTTCAATGATCTCCACGGGACCTCCAACATAGCCGAGCACACCATCGTCATGAGGGATAATCGACCCATCAAACAGAGGTATTACACAAAGAACCCAGCCATGATGCGGATTATCGACGAGCAAGTCGACCAACTGATCCAAGAAGGTCTCATCGAACCCTCACGAAGCCCACACAGCGCCCCCATCGTACTCGTACGTAAAAAGAACGGCAAATGGCGCATGTGCGTGGACTACCGACAACTCAACGCTCACTCTACCCTGACGCATACCCACTGCCCAGAATCAACTACATCTTGGAGCGCCTACAGAACGCACGCTTCATAACCACCCTCGACCTAAAGAACGGATACTGGCAAATACCCATGGCCAACGGAAGCAGAGAAGCCACCGCCTTCACGGTCCCCGGCAGAGGTCTCTATCAATGGAAAGTGATGCCCTTCGGATTACATTCTGCACCAGCAACATTCCAACGGGCCCTTCATACCGTGATCGGTGCCGACATGGAACCCTACGCATTCGCATATTTAGACGACATTGTCGTCGTCGGACGAGACTTCAAGGACCACCTACACAACCTGGCAATAGTCCTCTCGCCTTCGTAAAGCGAACCTGCGGATAAACGCGGAAAAGTGCACCTTTTTCCAAAGCCGGATCAAATATCTTGGTCACGTCATCAGCGAAGAAGGTATCCACACAGACCCCGACAAGATTGCAGCCGTCAAAGAACTCAAGCCACCCACGAACCTAAAGGAACTACGTCAGTGCATCGGAATGGCATCCTGGTACCGAAGATTCGTGCCAAACTTTGCTACAGTTGTCCAACCAATGTCTCAGCTACTCAAGAAAGGACAAACATGGACATGGACCGCAGATCAACAAGCGGCATTCGACCAACTAAAGGAACTACTCACGACCGCTCCTGTACTTGCTTGCCCCGATTTCAACGTCAAGTTCTCACTACAAACCGATGCGAGCAACCTCGGCATAGGCGCCGTACTCACGCAGGAGATCGAAGGAAAGGAACGCGTCATCGCCTATGTCAGCCGACGCTTGAACCAGGCCGAAGGAAACTACTCCGCCACCGACAAAGAATGCCTCGCCGTCATTTGGGCAATCCGAAAAACTACGCTGCTACCTGGAGGGATACCGGTTCGACGTTATAACAGACCATCTCGCGCTAAAATGGCTGAACACTCTGGAGAGCCCCTACGGAAGAGTAGCGAGATGGGCGCTCGAACTCCAACAGTACCAATACGACGTCCACTATAGAGCAGGGAAACAAAACGTGGTTGCCGATGCCCTGTCCCGACAACCCTTGGAGACGATAGCAAGAATCAAAGAGGACGCAACATCTTGCCCTTGGCTCACACGACGGATTCAGCAAACCAAAGAAGAACCCGAAAATACCCCCGACTACGTCATCGAGAATGGAGAACTCTACAGGCATCTGGGCCACGGAGCCGACGATCACGACTACGTGTCATGGAAACTTTGCGTCCCAAAAGACCGACGCCAAAAGAGTCCTCAAGGAATGCCATGATCAGCCCACGGCAGGCCACCTCGGCATTCGGAAAACCATCACACGGATAACACAACGATACTATTGGCCCGGCCTATATCGCGATGTGCGGAAATACGTACGCAGCTGTTTGAGCTGCCAAAAAGTTTAAGGCACTGCAACGCAAGCCCGTGGGTAAGATGCTTACCCGCCGGGCAGAGGAACCATTCGCCACACTATGCGCCGACTTCGTAGGACCACTTCCCCGATCAAAACGAGGGAACACCATGCTTCTGGTATTCTTCGACACCTTCACAAAATGGACCGAACTAGTGCCACTTAAGAAAGCTACCACAGCTACCCTAGAGCTAGCTTTTCGGGAACGCATTCTAAGTCACTTCGGCGTACCAAAGCGATTCGTCTGTGACAATGGAACACAGTTCACCAGCCGCTCATTCCGCCTGTTTATGCAAACAGCCGGCGTTGAGCTGCAACACACCGCACCGTATTGCCCCCAGGAAAACCCTACGGAACGGGCCAATCGAACAGTAAAGACGATGATTGCACAATTCGTGGAGGACCATCAAAACACATGGGACGAACTCATCCCCGAGATATCACTAGCAATTAACTCCAGTGTCTCGGAAACAACTGGATTCAGCCCCGCCTTCTTGCTACACGGGAGAGAACCTCGCTTACCTGGAGCACTATACGACGAAGTTACACCAGGGACAGGAAGCCCTCCGGACACAGCCCACACTAAGGCAAACCGAATCAAAGAAGTATTCGCGATAGTGCGGAACAACATTCAGCGGGCGAGCCAAGAACAATCCCGTCACTACAATCTCCGCCGACGACAATGGCGCCCCACGGTGGGCCAGCTAGTACTGATCAGACAGCACCACCTCTCCAACGCAGCCGACGGTTTCGCTGCGAAATTGGCCCCAAAATATGATGGACCATACAAAGTCAAAGGTTTCGCGTCAGCAAATATCGTCAAGTTGCAACACCCCGGAAACCGGAAAATCAAAGTCGCAAATATCAACGACCTGAAAGTATACCACGACACGTTGGACAGCGACCCTGCTGAGGAAGCAAACGACACCAGCGATCACAACGACCCCCTGACGACGGAAAACCACCAATAGAAACGCCAAAACACGTCGGAAGGAACTTTGCGCGCCCTACGCCCGCAACGCAACAATAACGACAGCGGCCTCTGTACACCCACCCGGAAGAAAGGGGGGGGTGTAACGAACCCTGGGACCAGGGCTCGCTACATTTAATAATATACATTCATTTACCATATTACCATATTACCATACATTAACCATATTTCGAAATACTTTTTGTAATAGGTAAGACCCAATTCAATATAAGAACACAAAACACAATACCACGTACCATATTTTGTAATCACAACCCAACACCCGGCACTGTACGCCGACCGATCTTTGCGGAAGCAACACACACGCCCCAATTTCCGCAGAGTTACACCACTCCACGATTCCCACCAAATTACCCGACTCCACAACCGAGTCAATGACCAAAACTACACAACTCATTTTCTCGGTACCACCGATGCAATGACCAGGTCAGTGGGACGCGCAGGAGAACTCGATACCACTTCCGTGACCACAAACTGCGGACTCAGCCATCGAGATCGCGCTTAAATAGCCCGAGCCCTCGATCAATCGGGGCAGTCCATCGCCTATCATAAACCAAAACGGCAGTCCATCCGCCGTGGCTACTAGAACAAGTCCAGAACAAGAACCACACAATACAAAAGACAATTAAATAATTACAATAAAAAGCATTAAAGAAAACCCATCAAAACAAACTCAACGAAGTGTCATCATTTCTTCGCCGAGCGCGAACACAACCCGGTGACACAGAAACACATTGCCGCGCACACCAAAACTCAGGTGTCAGCGTTTTTGTTCCCTTTCATCGCCCCAGAGCGATTGCCAAACTACCTACACGGTAGACAGACTCGACGCCCGCTCCACTTTCGGTCTCACGGCCAAGCCCTGCCCAAAAGTTCCCGCGAACTACAAATTCCTTGTAGGGAAGAATCCTGGACAGACTGAGCCTACCTCAGCCTGAGATAGGTTCTCACACTTTGGAGCTAATATCATTCGAGAAGGCGGCTTCATGCCGACTTGCAAGGTAAAAGATACGCACACATAACCAATCACTCGCACCAACACAATGAATTGCAACACGTAACAATTACATATACACCATCACACGATCAGAAGTTACACCGTATTCTTCAACAATTGAATGTTTGCAATTAAAGATACAAGGACAAATATATCATTTGCATGGTTCAATGGTGCCAACACCAGATGAACCGCATCAATTTCTGCAAATATATTTCATTTCGTCGATGGTGGATCAGCTGAATGTGCGGTGCAATATACAGGAACACAACAGTTAAAGAGACGATTTATTGAACAGTTGCAAGCATTTTTTCACGCTAATAATGCTGTGGTTAATATGTTCAAAACAGCATTGGAACGAATGCCATCGGATACGCACAAATTTGTCATAAGAGCGGATTGTACACCAACAGGTGTGAACATGTGCGAAGATTCAATGCATCATGCATCGTGTAAACGAGACACATCGTTTGTACGATGCGTTACAATATCCAATCATTTATTGGCAAGGGCAAGACGGATACGACATCACGTTGAAGATGGTCGATCCAATTACAGGTACAATATTCACACAATAATTATTGCTTTTATTGGTTTCCATTAACAATTCATTTAATTTTGCATTTTCAGGCGTATCAACGAATAAAAATCTAAGCGCAATGAATTACTATGCGTATCGTATGATAATTCGTACACATGAGGACACATTTTCAGGCGTATCAACGAATAAAAATCTAAGCGCAATGAATTACTATGCGTATCGTATGATGATTCGTACACATGAGGAGAATGTCATTCTAAAGTGCCGTCGGCTATTCCAGCAATTCGCTGTCGACATGTATGTTAAAGTCGAGACCGAACGTTTAGCGTTCATCCGATTCAATCAGGCAAAGCTACGATCTGAGGACTATATACACTTTGCGTGATGCTATTCATTCAGATGGTGATGTTCAAAATATTGACGTCTGACGATTCTCCCATCATCTTATATCGGAAGCCCACGCCACATGCACGAATACGCTCAAGACGCTATGACGTACGTGCGAAATTATGGAACTCCAGATTTATTTATTACGTTCACATGCAATCCTAAGTGGACGGAAATTGAACGTGAGTTGGAACCGGGCCAAAAACCGCAAGATCGCCATGACATAATCGCCAGAGTATTTCAGCAAAACTCAAGGTTATGATGGATGTGCTTACTAAGTATCGAGTTTTTGGTGACAAACGTTGTTATATGTACTCGGTGGAATGGCAGAAGCGTGGACTACCGCATGCTCATATCCTAATTTGGTTGTTGAACAAATTACGTTCAAATTAAGTGGATGACATCATATCAGCTGAAATTCCTGATCCAGTCACTGATCCCCACCTACACGACATTGTGACGACACAGATGGTGCATGGACCGTGCGGTGCATTAAATCCATTATCGCCTTGCATGGCTGATGGAAAGTGCACAAAACGATATCCGCGACCGTTAGTTGCTGAAACAGTCACAGGGAACGATGGATATCCAGTTTATCGTCGGCGTTCAAGAGAAGATAATGGTCGAACTATCAAAGTTAAAGTTCAAAAATCAAGAGATTGAGATCGGAAATGAATTCATTGTACCATATTGCCCGCCCTATCACGAATTTTCAAAACACATGCAAACGTTGAGAGTTGTCATTCGGCCAAATCAATCAAATATTTGTGCAAGTACGTCACAAAAGGCAGCGACATGGCTGTGTTTGGTATTGCGTCGGAAAATGCGAATGACGAAATCAGCAACTTCCAAATGGGCAGATACGTCAGTACTAATGAAGCACTGTGGCGATTATTATCTTTTCAAATTCATGAAAGATATCCCACGGTTGTACATTTAGCAGTGCATTTGGAAAATGGCCAAAGAGTTTACTTCACTGAGGGTAATGCGGCACAACGAGCTGAGAGACCACCATCGACAACATTGACTAGCTTCTTTGCAATGTGTGAAGCAGATCCATTCGCAGCGACGCTGATGTACGTTGAAATGCCCAAGTATTACACTTGGAATCAATCAACAAAGAAATTCCACCGTCGCAATCAAGGAACCCCAGTTCCAGATTGGCCACAGTTGTTTTCCACTGATGCACTAGGTCGCATGTATACTGTTCATCCTAGAAATGATGAATGTTTTTATTTGCGACTGCTGTTGGTAAATGTACGTGGACCAAAATCATTTGCGCATTTGAAATCTGTGAATGGCCACCCATGCCAAACATATAGAGAAGCATGTCAACTATTGGGTTTGCTGGAGAACGATTCTCATTGGGATTTAACACTTTCGGATTCAGTTGTTTCATCAAATGAGTACCAAATACGAACGCTGTTCGCAATTATCATCACCACATGTTTTCCTTCACAACCAATTCAATTATGGAACAAATACAAAGACGACATATATGAAGATATCTTGCATCGCTTGCGCATTCAAACGAATAATCCTGAAATCCAAATAACCGATGAAATCTACAATAAAGGATTGATTCTGATTGAGGATCAATGCTTGACTATTGCAAACAAGCTACTGATTGAAGTAGGAATGATTGCGCCAAATCGATCGATGCACGATGCATTCAACCAAGAATTAAATCGAGAGCTGCAATACAATGTTGATACATTGCAGAAATTCGTTCGAAATAATGTGCCGTTGCTGAATGAACAGCAAAAGCAAGTATACGAAACATTAATGCAAGCGGTGGATAATAATACTGGTGGTCTATTCTTCCTGGACGCACCTGGATGAACAGGGAAAACATTTGTCATTTCATTGATTTTGGCCACTATTCGATCAAGATGTGACATAGCTTTGGCGTTAGCATCATCTGGAATTGCGGCGACTCTTCTAGATGGCGGTCGTACTGCACATTCTGCGCTTAAGTTGCCACTCAATTTAAAACACAATTGATACTCCAACATGCAATATTTCCCGATCCAGTGCAATGGGAAAATTGTTGATGCAATGCAAGCTCATTGTTTGGGATGAGTGCACAATGGCACATAAGAAATCACTTGAAGCACTTAACTTCACACTGAAGGATCTTCGGCGAAATAATAACATCTTTGGCGGCTTGATGATATTATTGGCAGGCGATTTAAGGCAGACGTTGCCAGTAATTCCCCGTGGAACGCCTGCAGATGAATTGAATGCTTGCCTGAAGGCATCACCTTTATGGAATAACGTAAAAATATTATCGCTATCAACTGAGTTCAACTTCAAAATGATCAAAGTGCTGCACAATTTTCCAAACAATTGTTAGCTGTTGAAATGGAAAAGTCCCAGTTGATGCGACATCTGGATTAATTACTCTTACCAACGACTTTTTGCCGATTTGTAGACTCTCAATTAGATCTTATTGAAAATGTTTTCCCAAACATTAGTGAGAATTATCAGAATCATGCTTGGTTAAGTCAACGAGCAATTCTTGCCGCAAAGAATAATGATGTACACGCACTGAATTTCACAATTCAATCAAAAAATTGCTGGCTATTTGGTGACATACAAATCCGTTGATTCCATAACAAATCCCGATGATGTAGTAAATTATCCAACGGAGTTTTTGAACTCTCTGGAGCTACCAGGATTTCCACCACATAACTTGCAACTCAAAGTTGGTACAGTTATTATGACATTGCGTAATTTGAATCCACCGCGACTTTGCAACGGTACTCGACTTTCGGTAAAAAGACTAATGCCGAATTTGATTGAGGCAACCATTATTAACGGAAAGTACGCAGGTGAAAAAAATGTATGTATTCCTCGAATACCAATGATTCCGACTCCAGTTCGCCTTGCGTTCGCAATGACAATTAACAAGTCGCAAGGTAAATCGCTTAGTGTTTGCGGGATAAATTTAGAAAATCGTTGTTTTTCACATGGGCAGTTATACGTTGCGTGTTCACGAGTTGGGAAACCATCCGCTTTGTTTGTGTTAACGTCAGACCAAAAACAAAAAATGTGGTTTACCAAAAGAGCACTTCAATGAAACGGATAATTTGCGAACACGTATAACGCTTCGATTCAGTATTTACTTTGATTCACTTTCATTTACTTAGAGAAGTTCAACTAAATAACACTTCATTTTTGTAATCGAAATGAATTCATTACTGTTGTGAAATGAAATACAATTTTTCCTTTTCAAATATAAAACAAACAAAAATTGTTCTTCATATTTTAATCACCAATCGAAATGTTACATAAAAACGAAGCCATCTGGTGGCGAAACGGAGTTCGCCGGGTTTTTAGTATATAATATATATTATATGTATATAATATATAAAAATATACAAATATGGTTGTTTCCAAATAAAGTCATTTGTTGCAGATATTATCGAAGAACGAGGATTTAATCCGACATTTAAGGTATTTATTTTTGCTAATTCTGAACCTAATTTCACACAGAAAAAAGTGTTTATAACTCAGTTGCTACTGACTGGTTATACACGTACTCGAAGAGTAAAAGGGTATATTGTATTTGTGGTAAATGTCCGTCTGTCTGTCCGTCTTGTTTGTCGCCCATTGCTCGAGGCTATAAGAGCTAGAGCAACCAAATTTTGTTTCCACACTGATGTGATGTCCCACTCCTAGAAAAGTGTTTCAAAATTTCGCATCGCCCACTTCCGCCCCCACAAAGAGCGCACATCTGTGGCGTTCACAATTTTGAATGTAACAAAAAACTAAAAAAAAACAGTATCATAGAAAAAGACCATATCTATCAGGTGCCCAAATCTGAATCGGATCGGATCATTAATAGAGAAAATGATAAACAATAGAGAAAAAACATACGAAAATACTTCGCTCCCTCTAGCTCGCACTCACACAAAAACGAGTCGATTTGGTTTTTTGTATTTTGTGTCGCCTGGATCTCAGAGCTAGAGCAAACAAACTTTCTGTCCACACTCCTGTGATACTAAACCGAAACAAGTGTATTTCAAAATTTCACCCCGCCACCTTCAGCCCCAACAAAAGATGAAAATCCACAATTTTGAAGATAGGAAAAAACGAAAAATGCAGTATTGTAGAGAATGACCATATCTACCAGATTCCCGAATTTGGTTCAGATCGGATTATTATTGTAGCCACAATAAGCCCACAATCAGCGTTTCCCCGCGCCCGATTCCAGCGTAAGTCATTTATGTAGGATTTGGGAAAAAGCAGCAGAGAATAGCAGAGTCTGTTGAGCTAACAGAGCCACCAACAGACTACACAACAGCAAGAGAGACAAGAAGCAGTCGTCGTGTGAGAGAGGAGGAGAGAAAAAAAAGTTCAACGATCGCTGCAGCTCAATTCGGTGCCAAAGTCTCTCTCGTCAACACGTAAAATTAATAGCGCAAGAAGTAAATGAACAGTATCAGTTTTAAGCACACACCCATTGTAATCCGAGCAAAATCAATCAATCATAATATCAATAAAGAAGAATATATAATCAAAAACTGTCGTCCTGAGTCATCCAATAACTACGGAAAACCCGGGGCCACAAATTTTGGGGGCTCAACCGAGATTTGGACGGTTACAATTGGGAAGTCATCAAACTAAAACGTGTGCTAAAACTGGATACCGCGAAAACTAATTGCAAAGCCTCAAGACAGCTTGGAACATTCTGAAACAAATTTCCAAAATATTCTAAAGCGCGGAAAAAAATTGGCAAAGAGCGTGAGAGTAAGCGAGACGACGGCAGGAAGCAACGGAAAAGAGGAGAAGAAAAACCGAAGCGAACCGAATCAGGAGGAACGACGGAAGCAGCGGAGAAGGCGATAGAAAACTCACACCAATTCTGGAGGCAACACAAGACTTTGTGGGTGATCAGCAACGTGCAGCAGGCAGGATCGTTGGCGGTACACATCTGGACAAAGTGGAATACGTGGAGCAGCAGAGGTAGCTGGAGGATCGCCAGGGGCTGGACGAGAATAACGGCGGCTGGTAAAGGCCAATAGTCTACACAAAGAAGGCAGCGAGGGATTTCGGCAAGACTGTGCGTGCGAGAAATTAGACGCAGCAGTCAGTAGCTGAAAAAGGAAAAGCAGAAGAATTGAGAAAACGGCGATTAAAAACCAGTGCCCAATCTGGAAGCAGCAAGACTTGGCGAAGGGCATCTGGATAAAGCAATCAGCGTGGAGCAGCAGAGACGAAAAATTCTGGAGCGGGTCGTTGTGACGACGAAGAGAATTTTGAGTGGTATTGGTGAGACGACGACGAAGAAAAATTTAAATCGGCTGGTGAGTGGCAGCAGAATATTGTAAGCGAGACGTACCCGAATTTCGGCTGACAAAGAGGAATCGGCGATCAACTCGGGAAAACAGAGAGAGAGAATTTTGTTATAGCATTGGGGATAACAGATTGCGGTCGGCAATCGTGCTGTTGTTCGACAGGAGCGTTTAACATAGTGTTAAGTTTTCATGCCCAACAACATAACATAAATTTTGAAAAACAGAACCTGTTAAATGTTATAAGGTCTAAGCGCTGAGATTCTAAAACTGTATTAATCCCAGAGAACGGCATATATCCATTTCTTATTACTCTATTTCATTATTCTATATATTTAATTACTATTATTTTCTATATATAAAATTATTATTAGTATTCTATATATTTAAGTCCTTAAAAATGAATAGAGACGAGATTTTGGCATTGGTTGTGGCAGAATTGCGTGAAAAATTGGCCGAGATAGGTTTGAACAGAAACGGAAGGAAAGCTGAGTTGCAGGACAGACTCATGGCTCATTATGGCATTCAACCCAATCGGAACAATGAGGAAGACGATGATGAAGTAGAGATCCAAGATGTAGCTAATGATGGATTATCTTTTGAAACGGCAGATTCGAATTCGGCGCACAGGAGGGGGAAAATGAAAGGCGCGAGGAAAATCTAATTGGACCGTGTCAAAGGCGTCAAGCATTGACGTAGTTAGTTCAGGTAGGGCCTGGTTTACATTTGAAAGATGTCGAAGGTAATTTTTGTCGCAGTTCTCAGGTGTAGCTCAGAAGACGTAAGTCATTGGATAGAGTTAGTGGGGCAGCGAAACTATTTGTTAGGAGTCAACGGAATATTCGTGATTGGAATGCTTTTGAAGAGTGCATTGATCGACGAGTTTGGTGTGAGAGTATCATCAGCTGAGGTACATCGTAGGAGAAAGCGGCAGAAAGAGGAAGAACGAAACATTGCAAAAATATCTGTACGCACTGATGGAGTTAGCAAAACCAATCGATATGGAGGACGAATGCTTGATCGAATTCTTTGTTAAGGGGATTCCAGATTCGAACTCAAATAAGGCTTTACTGTATCAGGCTAATTATAGAGGCAGTTAAAAGTCCAAATCGAGGCATACCAGAAAATGCCAGGTCGGTTAGACCTTCCAATTCCTTTTTCGTCTCAAACTTCAACGAAGGAGACAAAAGAGATGATGAAAGGTACGCAAAGGCTTAGAAAGTGTTTTAACTGCGGGGATGAGTCGCATATTAAGCGGGATTGTCCAAAGAAGGATAACAGGTGTTTTAGATGCAACCAGTTAGGACATAGGGCTGCTCAATGCAAGGTCGAGATGATAGTTAAAACAAGAAAAGCTACCAATTTAGTTCGGGATAAGGGAATGACGAAGCTTTCAAGCACGTTCACTTCCTCAGGATTGGAGTTGAAATTGGTAAGGCACGGAAGAGTAGCGTTCAAAGGCTTAGTAGATACAGGTGCTGATTTGTGTCTAATGCGCAGAAGTGTTTTCTTGAAGCTTAGTAGAGACGCTCTGGCAGGACCTGAAAAATGTTTAACGGGAATCGGTGAAAGTCAAATTATAACTTTTGGCAGCATTACAATACCGGTGGAGATTGATGACATTGATTTAATAGTAGAGTTTCATGTGATTGCGGACGAAGACATGGCATTTGATTCCATCTTAGGTAGAACTCTTCTAGAGAGCGTGGACATGAAGGTGACTAGAGATGGAACATCATTTATTCGCAGATCACGGGGTCAACTAACTGATACCAGCAATGTTCGAGAACATGGAGATAAAAGGAAAAACGTTCATTCATGCACGGAGTTGCTGAATGAGTTTCAGAGTTTGTGTATGGTGGGCTTAGAGCAGAATGAAGCCATAGATGTTGATTTGTCGCACTTGCCTTATTTGCAGAGAGGTGAAGTAAGAAAAATTATTGAGGAATACAAGCCGAGGCGAGAGGTACAATGTCCGATATAGATGAAAATAGTGCTAACCGATGATTTGCCTATATATCAGCATCCCAGGCGTATAGCGTATAGTGAGCAGAATATATTAGACGAGCAGGTTAACGAGTGGTTAAAATGAAAAGATAATTAAGCCAAGTACATCGGAATATGCTTCTCCATTGTGTTAGTGCCGAAGAAGAATGGAAAAAGAAACGTTTATGCTGCGATTATCGCAAGTTGAACGAAAAAATAGTGGGGGATAATTTTCCAATGGCACAGATGCAGGACGTTATAGATAAATTGCAAGGGGCTTCGATTTTCACCACGTTAGATTTAGCCAACGGTTATTTCCACGTACCAGTGGAAAGGCAGTCACAAAAGTATACAGCGTTTGTAACGCAGAAAGGACAATATGAGTTCCTATTTGTGCCGTTTGGAATTTCAAATTCGCCAGCAAGCTTTACCCGTTTTATAGTGGCGGTAATAGAGAACTAATTCAGAAGGGTGATGCTGTAGTATACATGGACGATATAATTATACCCAAGTAAAAGATATTGGGAAGGCTTACAGAAGTTGAAAAAGAGTTCTGGAAGTGGCAGAAAAGAATGGACAAAAGATAAACTGGAGTAAAGGCCAAATTTTACAGAGCAAGGTAGATTTCTTGGGGTATATTATAGAAAATGGAACTATAACACCTAGCGAGGAGAAAACGAGGTGTGTAGCTAATTTTTCCCATACCAAAGGATAGAAAGGATATACAAAAGATTCATGGGGTTGACTTCGTATTTCAGAAAGTTCGTTGAAGGATATGCGGTCATTGCCCAGGCCATTGTCAGATTTGCTAAGGAAGGATTCAAAGTTCGAGTTTAAGGATTTGCAGCGAATAGCATTTGAGCAATTAAAAGCAGCTCTCACTAGCAAACCAGTATTAAGATTGTATAATCCTAAATGGTCTACAGAGATACACACAGATGCATCTAAGTTAGGTTTTGGGGCTGTATTATTACAAAGAGACCCAGAAGATGGTCAGTTGCACCCGGTGATGTATATGAGCAAAAAAACGAAGCCTTGTGAGGAAAACTATCATTCATACGAACTAGAGGTTTTAGCAGTGATAGGAGCATTAACTAAATGGCGCGTGTATGTTTTGGGTTTGAAATTTAAAATCATAACAGACTGTAACGCATTCACTATGACGATGAAAAAGAAAGAAGTGCCTTTAAGAGTAGCTAGGTGGGCAATGTACCTTCAAGATTATGACTATGAAATAGAACATCGTTCAGGATCAAAGATGCGACATGTAGACGCACTCAGTCGAGCTGCTTGTTATATGTTGACAGAAAGTGCTATGCACAAGCTCAAAAGGAAGCACAGTGGGCGGATGAATGGACACGAATAATAAGGAATCTGGTAGAAAAGCAGGGATACGAGGATTATTATATAGCAAACCAAATATTGTTCAAAGATCCAAACCGAGAGTTAATAGTGGTTCCATCTCAAATGGAAACGGAAATAATACAGATTGCACACAGGCAGGGACATTTTTCGGTGAAGAAAACTCAAGATCTGGTGGAGAAATCTTATTTCATCCCTAAACTAAAAGATAAAGTAGCCAAAGTAGTAGGCGGCTGTGTAGAGTGCATCTTAGTTAATACCAAAGCAGGAAGGCAAGAAGGGTACTTGACTCCCATTGATAAGGGTGATAAAACCATTGGTTACCTATCACATAGACCACGTCGGGCCGATGGAGATTACAAAGAAAAGATACAATCATGTTTTAGCGGTGGTCGACTCATTTTCGAAATACGTTTGGTTGTATCCGACACGTAGTACTGGGGCAGAGGAAGTGTTGAATTGCTTAGAGAGGCAAGCAGTATCATTTGGAAACCCATTCAAAATTGTAACGGACCGTGGTGCGGCTTTCACATCGCACTTATTCAAGGAGTACTGCGAGAAGCAGAAAATACAGCATTTATTAATAGCTACAGGCGTACCCCGAGGAAACGGACAGGTCGAGAGAATACACAAGATTGTTGTACCGATGCTGTCAAAGATGAGTTTGGAAAGTCCGGGAATTGGTATAAGCACGTGGGTAGAGTGCAACAGATGATTAATAATATTGAGCCTAGGAGCACGAAGGTAACCCCGTTTAAACTACTAACCGGAGTAGACATGCGTATCACTGACGTAGCTGAGTTGAGAATTGGTACAGCAGTCTCGTAGAGATGAGCTAGACGAAGAGCGGGATCAGTTAAGAAAAGATGCAAGGGACAATATTAAGTCATTGCAGGAAGAAAATAAACGAGCTTTTTGATAGAAAGAAAGGATGCAAGGAAGTATAACCTCAATGACTTAGTTGCGATCAAGAGGACCCAATATGGTGTAGGTTTGAAGTTGAGAGGAAAGTTTCTGGGCCCATATAAGGTTGTTAAGGTTCGTGAGCATGGCCGGTATGATGTAGAGAGAGTAGGAGAAGGTGAAGGACCGTTTAAGACCTCTACGGTAGCGGAATTCATGAAGGAGTTCGGGACGAACTCAACGTCAGGAAGGCCGAATGTAGGATTTGGGAAAAAGCAGCAGAGAATAGCAGAGTCTGTTGAGCTAACAGAGCCACCAACAGACTACACAACAGCAAGAGAGACAAGAAGCAGTCGTCGTGAGAGAGGAGGAGAGAACAAAAGTTCAACGATCGCTGCAGCTCAATTCGGTGCCAAAGTCTCTCTCGTCAACACGTAAAATTAATAGCGCAAGAAGTAAATGAACAGTATCAGTTTTAAGCACACACCCATTGTAATCCGAGCAAAATCAACTAATCATAATATCAATAAAGAAGAATATATAATAAAACTGTCGTCCTGGAGTCATCCAATAACTACGGAAACCCGGGGCCACATTTATGGGGTTGATTGTCGCTTCAGATTCTCCCTCTCGCTCACACACTGCTCATACATTCTGCCTCGTGCAGTGTACGTGTGTTGTTGTGCGAAAAGATGTAGATGATGTAGATGACAATGTAGCAAAAAAAAAATGTAAAATGTAAAAACTAATCAAACATTTGAAAATTCCACATTAATCACATTTGTACTGACTGAGTACGGGTATAAAAGTAGAGTCGCGTTCACAGCGACTCCATACGTTCTTTCTCGTTTTTATTTTCTAGATACAAGGACAGATTCACCATCAATTGGAACATTACTACCGCTCGAAGATACACAGAATAAATTTTTAAAAACATATTCCATTTGTTAGTAGCTATCATGATATCAGCTTATCGGTAGTTTGGTGCGATAGACGAAACGTCTTTGCAAATATGAATTTGACAACAACAATAGAGCCAACATCAGATTTTTGTTGTTGATTTGAAATAATCACAGAAAAACTCTACCGGATATTCCATGTTGTCTCCTGCATCAAGTTCTCCATGATTATCAAATTAAATTATGTAAAACTGAAGTTTCATTTGTCGCCATTTGTCACTTACGCAAAACTTGTAAATAGTTCACAGAAAAGATTTGAAATCCTTTGGCATTGGCTATTCTTTAATAACTGAACAAATTTATATATTTATTAACAAATTTTCAAACACGCTTTTCGGCAACATTAACCATTTTTTGAGTTAAGTTTTGCTTTATTGTTGGTCCCCGCCAAAGTGTAATCCTGTTTGCCTTTCAGCTGTCGAATATAAGTTTCTACCGCCGAGGTTAGATGCAAATGCGATTATCATAACGATCATCAAACATAATATTCCATGTGACTGTGGGGATCAGGGACAGTGGCATAACAGGTACCGTACTTCTTCTCATCGCTCGCATTGATCGACTCCTTCAGAATACCCATTTTGGTTAGGTTTTCCAACGACGACTTAATTGCGGTCAAATACGGGATTAACATTCTTCATGGTGTAGCTCACCTCCAGTTTTATCGACCGTATACGGACGAAGTTCAAGCACATACTGTAAATGGCCTTGAGAACGGGACTTTGGGCACTAGAATGTTGTCCATAGTGTCGCGTCGTTAATTTTTCAAAAATCTTATGAGCAGAAAAATATATATAGAACTACATAGGTTTGAATCTGTGGTTTCAGTCTAGAACATCCATGTTTTTCCCATGGTCAATTATATGTTGCATGTTCACGGGTCGGAAGTCCATCTGCGTTGTTTTGTTTTTGCGCCTGATGATAAAACAAAAATGTCGTGTATCAAAAAAGGTTCTTAAGTGAAGAGCAAACTATGTACCTCAGAGAAAGAACTATATGTCCACTTTTTAATTTGCTTATATTTTCCATGAAGGTAACGGTAAATTTTTTGTAGCCATGCCAGTTTGTTCTTTTATCTCTTATGAAGATCTCGCAGACCAGTATTCCTTTTGCGCTTCATTATTTGTACCGTTTAAAAAAATATGGGTAGCAACTTGTGGTTTTCGAAGGAAATAAGTATATGTCCAAGCTGAGATTATTGTGCTTTTCGCGTGTGGTCAAGGTAAGAAGTGTGATCCAAAAAAATGTCTTTATTCAGAAAAAAATAAGTAACATTGTCTTTACCCGTTTGGAATGAAAAATGTGTGTTCAAATTTTGATTTTACGGTAGAATGCCGCGTGGAAGGCATTTGTCGGAGAAAGATCGCGGTCTGATCAAAGGGCTGGCCGAATCTGGCAAGAATGTTTCGTATATTGCCACCAGACTAAATCGGCATGGACACACATAGAAAAATTTTCTTTAAAATCCTGAAATGTCCAGACCCACGAAAATCGATGCACGGTGCAAGAAGCAAATTCGGCGTCTACCCGTTCAAAACAACAAGTCTTGCATGGAGATCAAAGGTTAACTGAAGCTTGATACATCCAAAATACGTATAAATCAAATTGTAAAAAGGAAAACGAAACGGTTTAGATATGCTTCCCGCGACTCTGTACCGAGGATATTGAGCGCCACATAACCGCCCGACTAGGACTTGCTGAAAAATACGAATTTTGGTCACAGGATTTCACTAACGTTCTATTTTCGGACGTTAGAAAATGTAACTTGACAGCCCTGACTCCAGCCAAAAAAAATTGGCGCGATAAAAGACTACCAAGATAGCACTGCCATAGGCAAAACCACGGTGGAGGATCATTAATGGTTTAGGCTGGATTTGGGAATACTGGAAAGTCTCCACTCTGTTTTATTCGAACCAGAACCAATGGAGAAATCTATTTAGAGTTGTTAGAAACAGTACAGATTGAATTTGCTGGAGACCTTTACGGGGATGAGTGGATCTTCCATTAAGACAACGCGCCAATCCATACGGCACGTAAAACAAACGACTTTTTGGATGATAGGATGATACCCTTTTGCAGTGGCCAGCAATCAGCCCGGACATAAGCCGAATAGTAGATCTTTGGGGAATATTATCCAACAAAAGTTTACAAGGATGGAAGCCAGTTTGATACGGTAAATGACCTGAAAAGAGCATTGCTCCAGGAATGGCATCAAATTAACCCTAAAATTCTCCAAAATTTGGCAACCTCCATGCCAACCCGGATAATTCAAATTTTCACTAAAAAAGGAAAGCATATATAATATATTATACTATTAAAAAATTAAACAAAAAAAATATTTCATTACTATTTTGACTTTTCACTTATTATGGACATATACTTATTTCATATTGTTGAGCTATTAAGCGTTTTTTAATAGCTATTGCAAAAGGTAGGTTTTTAAATAAAGAGCCGAGGATTTCAATTGGAAATACAATTTTATTTATTATATGAGGTAGCGGCAATACGCGTGTGTAGCTGGGGTATAAAAAAGTGCACCGAAAACTATGATAGTTACATCCAGACTGCTTGAGGGCAGGCGGACCGAATTGCCCGTGCCCCACTGCAAGAGGTAGAGAGAACCAAAAGATGCTCGGGCTGCTGCTGAGCCGAGTGCGAGCGATAGATAGATAGAGAGAGAGAGAGAGAGAGCGCGGGAGAACAGCATAGATGCTGCAGCTGTAGTAGCGAAATGAGCATAAGCGTAACCATAAGCATAAGCAATTACACTATTTACAATTCAGTGTTCAATCGTATAAGCAAACATATGTAGGTAGATTTACGTTAGGCTGCTCCACTAACTAACAACAAGTTTTTATACCTAAACATCGGGCTGGGAAACCCGACATCCTCCCCCCGTTGAAACCTGTCTTTCAACAGAATCTGCAGGGTTTCGCAGATAAATCGGATGTTGGGGTCCTGTTAAGCTCATCAACGACACGTTTTTGACTCGATCACAACCTCCAGACACGACCCATCCCAAGAGAGTTTCCTGAAGAATTGTATTGGTAATCCTGGCGAAAGCTTGAATTGCCCAACACATAAGAGCTCCAAAACAGTCTTGCACCAATCAGCAGATCGATGCCCTGAGGTATATGATATCCTGGATCGGCGAGTGGCAGGTTTCCAGGGGATCATCCAGCTGCAAGTGTTCACGCTGCGGCTTGGCTGCCGATCAGTGATATTAGGGACGATTACAGCAGTGATGGGACCCGAGTATGTCGAAAAACGAGAGTGAAGGCTTATTTTCACTGACATTTCATCGGTGACGAGGCTGGAGTCGCCTATTCCAGAAACAGCAGTGGACGATTTTATTTTCCGAAGCTGAAGCTGATTAGCTAAACGGGATGTTATTAGATGCAGTTGAGAGCCGGAATCTAGCAGCGCTCGGCAAGAAACGAAGGCCCCAGAACTATTTTTGACTAGGACGGTGGCCGTGGGTAATAGCACATCATCATTACTGAGATCCTGGGCAATAGGTGCAGAATGTGCAGAGGCTGAAGCAGAGGACTCAGTGATGAGATGCGACGACGTGTCAAGTAGCACAGATCCACCTTGGGCTGCAGTAGCTTCAGGACCTCCAAAATGCAGGAGAGTGTGGTGCCTACGCCCACAGGTACGGCATTTGCTGGAGCTGCATTTACTCAACCGATGGCCTGCCTTGAGGGCAATTTACACACAGGAACACCTCTTTTGCTTCTTTATAGCGATTTGATGGAGACAGTGCTATAAACTTCGGACAATGATGGATTCCGTGGGCACTGTCATTGCACAGAACGCAAACTGATGTGTTTTGCTTAAAGGCAGCAAGTATTGATTTGGAATGGCTAGCTTTACTGCTCCTGCCCACCTGACCGCTCGGCGCATAGGTCGTCATAACGAAATCCACAGTTTCCAACGTCCTGCATCGCTGCTGCTCCAAAAACGAGGCCATGGACTCCCCATGACGGAATCAAGTTAACGAAGGCTGAGTCCTCTAATCGTTCCTCCCACTTGGCTTGAGTCGCTGGATCCAGTTTACGAAGCAGCACCTGCACGATGATGCATCCTGCGATCTGCTCAGGAGTGCCCAAAGCCTGGAGCGCCCGAATATGAGCGTTAAACTTGTCCGAGATCTCCCGAAGCATCGACACTGACCCATTCTCCACAGACTGCAGCCCCAGGATCTCAGTAATGTGCGCCTGAAAGATTAAACGACGATTATTAAACCTTTTTTCCAACAAATCCAACGCTATATTATAATTGCTGTCAGAAATTTCCAGCGCACGAACTGTCTCCAACGCCGAATCACGCAGGCAAGATCGTAAATGCTGGAACTTCTCAATGTTGGAGAGGTCCGGATGATTGTCGATGATAGTGGTGAACATCGAGTCAAAAAGTATGTCCAATCCGCATATCCTCCACTAAATCTTGGCAATTGTATGGGAGGCAGGTATGATGCTGGCCTGCGAAGAGGTGGCGGCTGAGAACCAGCAAAACCAGAAGTTAAATTTGGTCCAGCAACCGTAGAATGCAGTGGCGTATAGCCGCTAATCCTATCAATTTCACGCCGAATCGAAGCCTTGAGAGCAGTGGCAAGCGTTTCAAACCTGTCGCACAGTCCACTGTGAATCTCGCTGAAGTCCAATTCTTCGAGCTCGTTGTGCAATGTCTCAAATTGCCCGCTCAGCTTCTCAATCTGCTCCAACTTCCCCACTAGGGTGTAATAATCGCAGACAGCAGCCTCATCTTCCCAAGCGGTAGTCAATCTCTTCACCTTCTCACAGAGTTCCGTTGACTTCATCCTCAAAAAGACACCCTGTTTTTTGCTCCCTTGTCACTGTCACTATAGTGTCGTTGGCAGCGTCCATAGCAGCAGCCACTCTAGAAACGTTCGTAGCGGGAAGAGGAACGCAAAACGAAACGCGTGTAACAAACGGGAACCTCAAGCGCAATTCGTGTATGTAAGAGCGGCTGGTGTATATGCTTGTATAGCAGCTATGTGGTCGATGGCACTGGCTATTTACAGAAGAGCGAAAACAGACGAACGAACTAAAATTATTGTTTATAAATGCAGTTTGTGATTGTACTAATCAATTAATTATTGCACAATCACGTCGGGGTCACCAAATGTTGAGCTATTAAGCGTTTTTAATAGCTATTGCAAAAAGGTAGGTTTTAAATAAAGAGCCAAGGATTTCAATTGGAAATACAATTTTATTTATTATATGAGGTAGCGGCAATACGCGTGTGTAGCTGGGGTATAAAAGTGCACCGAAAACTATGATAGTTACATCCAGACTGCTTGAGGGCAGGCGGACCGAATTGCCCGTGCCCCACTGCAAGAGGTAGAGAGAACAAAAAGATGCTCGGGCTGCTGCTGAGCCGAGTGCGAGCGATAGATAGAGAGAGAGAGAGAGAGAGAGAGAGAGAGAGAGAGAGAGCGCGGGAGAACAGCATAGATGCTGCAGCTGTAGTAGCGAAATGAGCATAAGCGTAACCATAAGCATAAGCAATTACACTATTTACAATTCAGTGTTCAATCGTATAAGCAAACATATGTAGGTAGATTTACGTTAGGCTGCTCCACTAACTAACAACAAGTTTTTATGCCTAAACATCGGGCTGGGAAACCCGACACATATGAATTTAAATTTTTCACTAAATATTTAGCAATCCTTAAAGTTTATGAAAATAAAATTGTTAATTTTTGTTCATATATTGCTTGAACTAGTTAAATAAAAAAATTCAAATCATTCTCTGTGTTCTTAATATTTTTTATTTTAAATAATATCAATGGACATATACTTCTTTTCTCTGAGGTACTAAAATTTATTTTATTCACGAAAAATTTCAACAGAAAAGCGGAAAAATGTATTTGTATTATCTACTATATACTACATACAGCGCCATCTCTGATACATAGCATGTACTACAACCCAATATTTTAAGTAGGCGCCGGTGCGTGATACGTACATTGTTGATAGCTACTCATTGTTCTTTGCTCAGTTAATTTCATGTGACAAACCGGTATTGTGTTCACTGTGAAAACGAAAAAAAAAAAAAGTTATTCGTTTCCCTCACATTTCAATTGGAAACCATCAAATCAATCACGTGTATTGTGAAAATTTTATATTCAATTTCAACAGCAGGCATTTTCTCTTAAGGGTGGTAAGTTGAACTGTGTAAATTATTATGTATCGTGCATTTGAGGTTAAATTCACCACTCTGTCCACAGTCCAAAATGCCTAAAGGACGACGTGCGAACATCGGCCGCCGCACAAGACATGCAAGTCAGCAACAAGTGTATTCACAGAAGAATAAAGAAGAAAAGACAAAATATAATAAGAGAAAATTCCCCGATTGGGACAACGCGTGAGGACACGAAGATCATTGGCATCATACAATCGCTTGGCATTCCAATATGATCCCACTGCGAACTACAGTGATGATGAAAATTTAGATATTGGACCAATGACAACTATATGCCGATATTTCAATGCGTTAAAGTTCAAAAAAGAAACGGCTGGATTGTGCTGCGCAAGTGGAAAAGTCAAACTGGATCCATTACTTACACCACCACAGCCACTGAAACCATTGTTCGATGGAAGTGATCCCGATTCCAGCCATTTTCTTCAACACATCCTTGAATACAATAACTGCTTTCGCATGACTTCCTTTGGAGCTAATATCATTCGAGAAGGCGGCTTCATGCCGACTTGCAAGGTAAAAGATACAACACACATAACAACACGTAACAACTACATATACACCACACACTACACCATCACACGATCAGAAGTTCCACCGTATTCTTCAACAAATGATTGTTTGCAATTACAGATACAAGGACAAATCATTTGCATGGTTCAATGGTGCCAACACCAGATGAACCGCATAAATTTCTGCAAATATATTTCATTTCGTCGATGGTGGATCAGCTGAATGTGCGGTGCAATATACAGGGAACACAACAGTTAAAGAGTCGATTTATTGAACAGTTGCAAGCATTTTTTCACGCTAATACTGCTGTGGTTAATATGTTCAAAACAGCATTGGAACGAATGCCATCGGATACGCACAAATTTGTCATAAGAGCGGATTGTACCCCAACAGGTGAACATGTGCGAAGATTCAATGCACCCACCGTTAATGATGTTGCTGCAATTATTGTTGGCGATCCAACTAAATCGCGAGACATTGTCGTTCAGCGAAGAAGCAATATCATGCATCGTGTAAACGAAACACATCGTTTTACGATGCGTTACAATATCCAATCATTTATTGGCAAGGGCAAGACGGATACGACATCACGTTGAAGATGGTCGATCCAATTACAGGTACAATATTTGCACAATAATTATTGCTTTTATTGGTTTCCATTAACAATTAATTTAATTTTGCATTTTCAGGCGTATCAGCGAATAAAAATCTAAGCGCAATGAATTACTATGCGTATCGTAAGATGATTTGTACAAATGAGGAGAATGTCATTCTAAAGTGCCGTCGGCTATTCCAGCAATTCGCTGTCGACATGTATTTTAAAGTCGAGAAATGTAATTTCATTGATTTTGGCCACTATTTGATCAAGATGCGACATAGCTTTGGCGTTAGCATCATCTGGAATTGCGGCGACTCTTCTAGATGGCGGTCGTACTGCACATTCTGCGCTTAAGTTGCCACCAATTTAAAACACAATTGATACTCCAACATGCAATATTCCCCGATCCAGTGCAATGGGAAAATTGTTGATGCAATGCAAGCTCATTGTTTGGGATGAGTGCACAATGACACATAAGAAATCACTGGAAGCACTTAACTTCACACTAAAGGAACTTAATTTGAATACACCGCGACTTTGCAACGGTACTCGACTTTCGGTAAAAAGACTTATGCCGAATTTGATTGAGGCAACCATTATTAACGGAAAGTACGCAGGTGAAAATGTATGTATTCCTCGGATACCAATGATTCCGACTCCAGTTCGCCTTGCGTTCGCAATGACAATTAACAAGTCGCAAGGCAAATCGCTTAGTGTTTGCGGGATAAATTTAGAAAATCATTGTTTTCACAGTTATAAGTTGCGTGTTCACGAGTTGGGAAACCATCCGCTTTGTTTTATTGTTAACCTCAGACCAAAATTAAAAAATTTGGTTTACCAAAGAGCACTTCAATGAAACGGATAATTTGCGAATACGTATAACGCTTCGATTCAGTGTTTACTTTGGATTCACTTTCATTTACTTAGAGAAGTTCAACTAAATAACACTTCATTTTTGTAATCGAAATGAATTCATTACTGTTCTGAAATGAAATAAAATTTTTTTCCTTTTCAAATATAAAACAAACAAAAATTGTTCTTCATCTTTTTAATCACCAATCGAAATGTTACATAAAACGAATTCATCTGGTGGCGAAACGGAGTTCGCCGGGTTTGCTGGTATTTATATAAATTTTGTACTTAAGTGAAGAGCAACATGTGTAATACAATTTTTGTAATAAAAAAAAAATTAATGAATTCCAAAATCTGCTTATTTATTGCCTTTAAGGCGGAACAGAGTTCGCCGGGTCAGCTAGTTATATCTTCTATTAATATAAAAGAAAGTCATGTTAATTACTCCATTTATAACTCAAGAACGGCTAAAAACCTATATGGCTGAAAATTGGTGGGTAGGTATCTTAGAGCCAGGAGAGTAAAATAGGATACTGTAAACGTAAGCCACTATAAAACGTGGTACAACAAAAAAGAAATCCTCGAATTCGCATTCTCAATCACATTGAGTCGACATGTATGTCAAAATAGATGTATGTCAGATATGTTTAATTTTCATTAGGTTGAACAAAAGCCAAACTACGTTCGATTAACTATTAACAAATAATCCATCAATCCTCAATCACCTTGCATGGTTGATGGAAAGAGCTCTAAACGATACCCACGGAAATTTACGGCGGAGACCGTCACTGGCAACGATGGTTATCCGCTGTATCGGCTTAGATCACCAGATGACAAGGTCAAACTGTCACAACAAAAGTGAAAAGAATGGATTTCGTTGTGTCGACATTGTCGAATAGTTGGATTGTTCCATATTCGCCACTTATTTCTAAAACGTTCAAGACACATTGCAACGTTGAGTACCGCAATTCAGTAAAGTCCATAAAAATATATTTGCAAATATGTCACGAAAGGCAGCGAAATGGCGGTTTTGGATTGCAATCCTCAAATACCAATGATGAAATTTCACGATATCAAATTGGTCGTTATGTGAACTGTAATGAAGCGATTTGGCGTATATTCGCATTCCCTATTCACGAACGTTATCCTAATGTTCTGCTAATGCTAATGAATTGCCGCCATTCTTTTAAGATTGTTTCTATTGTCGCGTGGTCAAGCAGGAGGAGATACTGCGGTAAGCAGCATTGTATATAGAAAATAAGGTTATACATGAATTCATCTCTAGAATAAAACGGTTCCAACGCAACGCCCGCCCGACTTACAATGAACCTGCCTCCCGAGGATTAATGGGCCGTTTAAAGGCAACTCCAGGGGACCAGCGACAATCAGGTTAGGAATGCCAGCGCCAAATCGTAAAATGAAGGACGCATTTAATCGAGAATTGAAACGGAACGTGAATATATATGATCACCAGGAATTAGATTGGATAGTTCAAACGAATGTACCCCGTTGAATTCCCCAAACAAAATGACGTTTATGATATTTTAATGAAAGCAATCGATGATGAAAAAATGGTGGTTTATATTTCCTAGATGCCCCTGGTGGAACTGGTAAGACATTCCTCATGTAAGTAGTTTTAGCCACCGTTCGTGCGAGATCCAACATAGCGGTTGCAGTTACTTCTTCTGAATAGCAGCCACATTGTTAGAAGGATGCCGTACGGCTCATTCAGCATTAAAATTACCGTTAAATCTTCAAAATATTGAAGAGCCACCGTGTAATATTGCAAAACAATTCAGCAATGGGCAAAGTTTTATCGGCAGCGAAAATCATCATCGGGACGAATACAATAATGGCGCATAAACGTGCATTAGAAGCACTTAACCGAACATTGAAAGATTTACGCAATGACTCGAGATTCCTAAAAAATTTAAAATCTGCTTATAAATTCCAAAATCTGCTTATTTATTACCTTTAAGGCGGAACAGAGTTCGCCGGGTCAGCTAGAAAGAAATATATTTGAAGAGCAACCTGTGTAATACAATTTTTGTAATAAAAAAAAAATTAATGAATTCCAAAATTGCTTACCGGGTCAGCTAGTTATATCTTCTATATATATAAAAGAAAGTCATGTTAATTACCTCATTTATAACTCAAGAACGGCTGTACCGATATGGCTGAAAATTAATGGGTAGGTATCTTAGAGCCAGGAGTAAAATAGGATACTGTAAACGTAAGCCACTATAAAAACGTGGTACAACAAAAAAAAGAAATCCTCGAATTCGCATTCTAAATCACATTGAGTCGACATGTATGTCAAAAATAGATGTATGTCAGATATGTTTAACTTTCATTAGGTTGAACAAAGCCAAACTACGTTCGATTAACTATTAACAAATAACCCGCGACCGAGACGATCGAATCTTTCCCAACAAAGACGTATTGCAAGAAGGATACGAAACACTGCAAGTGAAAGGACTGACTAAGAACCATAAATTGCACGTGAACAGCGCCGCGTTAGTATGGCTTGACTTCGTGCTTCTCGATCACAAGAGCAAATTGAGGCAGCCCGTGAAACGGCTCGGTTGGCAATGCAAATCGTCGAGCGAACAACAGAGAGATTTGAATTGAGCAGCTTTCCGAGACGATTGCAGCAATGATTACAGCTTGCATCCTATCGTCGGCATTGGGAAAATGAACGTTGTTTTCGAGTATTGTGGTGCATTAAAGATTTCCGGAGAAACGCCCGGATTATGCTGCCTTACTGGTAAAGTGAAATTGCCATTGTTGACTCCGCCACCTGAGCCTTTGTATTCATTGCTTTGTGGCGAAACACCAGAATCACGCCACTTTCGTGCAAACACTCAAAAATATAATTGTAATATAATTATTGAAGAACGAGGATTTAATCCGACATTTAAGGTATTTATTTTTGCTAATTCTGAACCGAAAAAAGTGTTTATAACTCTGGGACTGGGTTTTATTTTGTAGATACAGATTCACCATCGAATTGGATCATTATTTTTACAAATATATTTCATGGGCAACATGGAAGAACAACTTGATCGACGTCTAGGAATCAATGCAGAAATGAAGCGAGTAATTCTTGAAGACTTGCAGCAACTGCTTCATGAACATCATGCGTTGGTCACGAGTGCTTTATAGCGCATGCTAAATGATGACTATAGAGTTGTCATCAAAGCAGTTAAACGACCATACCGTTTGATGATTTGTCAAAATGCTGACAACTATTTGCTGCGGTTTCGTCGATAGTTTCAGCAATATTGCGTCGACATGTATGCCAAAATAGAAACGGAACGTTTAACTTTCATTAGGTTGAACCATTATTCATTAGGTCGATTAGTCCACGACATATGCATGAATATGCGCAAGATGCAATGACATTTGTTCGTCATTACGATCGGCCAGATCTCTTTATTCGTTTTTACCTGTAGTCCAAAATGGATAGAAATTATTCAATTACTGCTTCCCGGACAAAACATCAAATGATAGACACGACATCACAGCACGTATATTCAGGCAAACAATTCGGTCACTGATGAATTTCATTGTTAAACAACGCGTCATTGGAGATACTCGATGCTGGATGTATTCAATCGAATGGCAAAAGCGAGGTGTGCCACACGCACATATTTGTATATGGTTCCAGATCATGAAGCCGATCCAGACCTACATGATGTTGTTATTACAAATATGATTCATGGACCGTGTGGTGCCATCAATCCTCAATCACCTTGCATGGTTGATGGAAAGAGCTCTAAACGATACCCACGGAAATTTACGGCGGAGACCGTCACTGGCAACGATGGTTATCCGCTGTATCGGCTTCGATCACCAGATGACAAGGTCAAACTGTCACAACAAAAGTGAAAAGAATGGATTTCGTTGTCGACAATAGTTGGATTGTTCCATATTCGCCACTTATTTCTAAAACGTTCAAGACACATTGCAACGTTGAGTACTGCAATTCAGTAAAGTCCATAAAATATATTTGCAAATATGTCACGGCAGCGAAATGGCGGTTTTGGATTGCAAAATCTCAAATACCAATGATGAAATTTCACGATATCAAATAGGTCGTTATGTTAACTGTAATGAAGCGATTTGGCGTATATTCGCATTCCCTATTCACGAACGTTATCCTAATGTTCTGCATTTGGCGGTGCTTCTGGAGAATGGTAAACGAGTATATTTCACGGCTTCGAATGCTATGCAACGTGCTGAAACACCTCCAGCCACTAGATTGACCAGTTTTTGAGATCGCTAAAGCGATCCATTTGCACGAACTTTGGTTAACTCGGAGATCCCATGTTATTATACTTGGAATGCTTATATCGAGTTCGTGTCAGTTCCAGAAATCACGATATTGAGATGAATGAGGAGATACGTAATCGTGCTTTTTAATCTTGATCGAAGATATGTGTTACCTCATGTGCGGTCGTTTATTAATCAGGTTAGGAATGCCAGCGCCAAATCGTAAAATGAAGGACGCATTTAATCGAGAATTGAAACGGGAACGTGAATATATACGTATATTAATATGCCTTGAGTCACTCGCTTAAACCGGTCGTTCTTTTCACCTCGCTCCTGCCTTTTTTGATATAATAATACAATTTTAATCACTAATTATCGTGTACATCTTGAAACCATCATAACCGATAACTAAGTGTGCCAATTATATGAGTTTCAGTTGCTAACAATTGTGCTTACTTAAATCAAACACTTCAATCGTTAAATAGACTTGATCTAGCAATTTGTTAGTGCTTTTATTCATTCTGCTTTGAATAACTGTTTCTGTGCTCATCGCTCGTACACCTGCTGCATCGCCTACGTACACACGCTCTGGAGCGCGCAATTGAAAGCTCTTTTTGAAGTACATCTCTGGAAGCTCTGCAAAGAAATGCGAATTTGGCGGCAGCATTGTCGGCGAAGTATTCCTTACCTGCTGGCTTTGTGACAATTTCGCCCACATAAAATGTGCTATGGGTGGCAATCTGGGACGGCTACATGATCTGATCTCAAAACGTGTCGGTCTGACCTGGTCATGTTTGGCTTGCAGGGCGATTGAGTCCGAAATGCGTACGTTTATGCGACAGATTCGTACTGGTTTTCTGGATGTCCGGAAGCAATTTGTCACTCAACGAGAAGTTCCTGACCTTGGAATCTCAATTTCTTTTGCCTCAAACTTTGAGTGAAATTATCCTAGGCGGAAAATCCACAATATCGACAACAACAACTATTCGCAACCTATTGATTCGGATCGCATTCTTCTCATCTACACACACTGGATTCCTTGGCTTCGCAAAGTGGAATCATCAATCCATTTCTCACACCGACCAGCGGCACTCACTGCATCCATCACTGATGCAAACACCGCTGTGAGCGCTTCCAATGAGCGTACCACCCTTCCTGCCACCCTTCCTGTTCCATCAGTTTCTATTGATGCTGCCCTCGTTTTTCGGATCCGGGACTCACTGTCATCACTGGCTCATTATCTGCTACGCCCTTGCTACCAAATAGGCCTATCATCGCTACTTCTATTTTAACTGCTGTCGCCCCATTAAAATCTTTTTTGTTTCCCGACTTATGGCATCGGCTACGGAAGATCTGGTCAGGGATTTTATCTTCGCTAAGTTAAACATTGATGAATCCCCTCAGGTCTGTTAGTTACTAAATTTAACTTTAAAGTTAAGCGAAATATTTCTTCTTTCAAAATCCTTGTCCCTGAAATACATGCCAATAGTGTGCTCGACCCCCTCTTTCTGGCCGGTACATACTATTTGTCATGTGTTTACCACACTCGCCCTAGTCCTGAACTCCGTGTGGGGGTGTCCTTCCAACTATCATCATCGTCAGTCTTAAATTCGGCCCCAAAAACTGATTTCCCAAAAAAGATAACTTATCAGAATGTCCGCGGCTTGTGCAGCTTAAGTAAGCTTAACCAATTATATACTGACAGTGCATCTTCGAGACTGATGTAATCGCTTTCTCTGAAACCTGGCTCAACCCTTCTATTTGTAATTCTGAGATCTTCATTGATAAATTTAATATTTATCGGACAGATCGTCCATCTAGCGGGGTGGTGTCCTGTGGCGGTACGTTCAGACATTCCATCCCAACTCTATTCGGTTGAAGAGCGATACAGTAGTAGTAGTAGTTCAACTCAGCTTTTCCTCTTGTAATCTCTTTTATATATCCTGTTCCTACATTCCGCCGTCCTCTGAATTCTCTGCACATATATGTTTCATGTTTCCCTTGTTCAATCTGTCTCGTCTCAACTTAAGGATTCGGATTGTCTTATTGTTCTTGGGGACTTTAACCTACCAAATATCTCTTTGTCCGATACTTCGTTGGGTCCGGTTAATGCTATATCCAATAATTTTGGTAGGTTTCTTGATCTTGTCTTTTTGCTTCCGGACGTCTCGAGCACTGTGGTCTGCAGAGGATTACCTCTCTTTTCCCTGAGGACCCTTATCATCCCACACCTGAAATTTCTGTGCAGTTGTCTTCCTTTGATTCTATCAAATCTCCCATTAAATCTCCGTCTATCTTTTTGCTTCAGGAAAGCATATTTTTTACTGCTTAACCCTGGCGCTTTCTGATCGATTGGTCATTCCTTGACGACTTTCATGATATGGAAGCCGCAACTAATGCATTTTATAATTCTATATTCAATATCTTTAATATATATGTACCTGCAGTTTCCCCTTGCGTAATCCCAAAGGCCCTGTCTGGTTCACTCCACGCTTGATAAACCTTCGGAATATTAAATCTCGTCTATAAAAAAGTTTACAAGATCTGGTTCGCGATTGAACTTCTCTAAGTACTCAATCGCAAAGAGCAAATTTTCGTTACTTAACAAAACCTGTTATAATATCTACCTGTCTAAATGTAAGCTTAACTTCAAACGAGATCCGAAGAAATTCTTTAGGTTTGTGAACTCGAAGCGTAACTCTTCCCAATTTCCATCTTCATTTTCCTTTAATGGTAGAAAGGCAGATAATGATTGTGATATCGCAAATTTGTTTGCTTTGTTTTTTTCAACTTTGCTACTCTATTCCTTCTAATAATCAATCCTCTATACTTACTGATAAATCTCATCCCAAACAACCATATCCCTTCCTCCTAAATAGTTCTAATTGTATCTATCCCCTGTTCATTGACTTTAATTGCCTCCTAATCAACCTAAAATCGTGCAAACTTTCATTTTCTACGGGCCCTGATAGGGTTCCCAGTGCTGTTCTAAAACATTGTGCAGATTCTCTTTTGTGTGCCCCTCCTTAAACTCTTTAACCTATCAAAAAGAGCTCGGGGACTTTCCCGCCGTCTGGAAAGAATCTTTCATTATTCCCATTCACAAGAAGGGGTCTAAATCCTGAAGTTTCTAATTATCGTGCCATCTCAAACTTATCTGCCATTCCAAAAACTCTTGAAAAAATCATAACTTCTCAGCTCCAACACTTTTGTAGCTCAATATTCTCTGAATCGCAGCACGGATTTGTGTTTGTCTATTTCGTCAAACCTTCTTGAATTCTCCACCTTTGTGCATGCTGGTTTTCGCAATGTTTTACACTGACTTTTAGCAAGGCTTTTTGATTCAGTAAATCATAATCTCCTTATCCAGAAGCTTTTGTCTCCCTATGGTTTCCATCTAAACTTTTTTTCTGGATTAGTGCCTATCTTTCCAATCGTTCTCAGCGTGTCCGTTTTAATTCCTCTCTCTCTAGGCCTGTTTCGGTTACGTCAGGGGTACCTCAAGGTAGCCATCTTGCCCCTCTGCTATTTAATTTATTCATTAACGATCTTCCCCAAGCTTTAACACATTCCCGAGTACTTATGTATGCGGACGATGTGAAGTTGTGCTTTTCCTATTGTGACCCTTTTTTCCCGGTTTTTAACATCCGATCTCGACGCCCTCAACAATTTGTGCTTAATAAACTTGCTTCCTCTTAACATTTCTAAATGTAACGTCATGTCTTTCCATCGTATCAAGCTTTACCTTTTATGACTACTCTATCAATAACTGTTCCTTGTAACGCCTCTTCAAAGTTACTGACTTGGGAATTATGTTTTCACCTAATCTGTGTTTTAACTCCCACATATCCGCTATCTCAAATAAAGCTAGAGGGGTCCTGGGCTTTATTAAAAAGATGGTCCAAGGAGTTCACGACCAAACTTCTCTATGTGTCCCTTATCCGGCCTTATCCGCTCTCTCCAAAGTCGTAGGATCTGCCACGGAGTTCTTTTTATACATAAACTTCTCGCTGGTGAGGTTGATTCCATTGCTTTCTGTAGCCTTATCAACATCTCAGTCCCTTCCCGCCCGACTAGGCACTTTTTCCACTACATCTTCAACGCTGTCTTCCTAATTATTCTGACCGTGAATCTTTTCCGTAGCATTTGCCGTAACTACAACACTTTTTTTTTTTTTTCATCTCTTTTCTTACGATACTAGTTCTTATATGGTTAAATCTAAGCTAACGAATATTTTGAAGTAATTTAATTTTAATTTTATTTAATTTAATAGTCTTGATATCCTTTTTTTATTTTGTTCTATTAATCTATTAGTCTTACGTTGAACTGGACATTTTCCAACGCTAAACAATAAACAATATATGATCACCATGGAATTAGATTTAGTAGTTCAAACGAATGTACCCCTGTTGAATTCCCAACAAAAAGGACGTTTATGATATTTTAATGAAAGCAATCGATGTTGAAAATGGTGGTTTATATTTCCTAGATGCCCCTGGTGGAACTGGTAAGACATTCCTCATGTAAGTAGTTTTAGCCACCGTTCGTGCGAGATCCAACATAGCGGTTGCAGTTACTTCTTCTGGAATAGCAGCCACATTGTTAGAAGGATGCCGTCGGCTCATTCAGCATTAAAATTACCGTTAAATCTTCAAAATATTGAAGTGCCAACGTGTAATATTGCAAAAACACTCAGCAATGGTCAAAGTTTTATCGGCAGCGAAAATCATCATCTGGGACGAATACAAACAATGGCGCATAAACGTGCATTAGAAGCACTTAACCGAACATTGAAAGATTTACGCAATGACTTTAGATGTTTTGGAGGATGAGTGATTTTACTGTCTGGCGATTTTCGCCAATCACTTCCAGTAATTCCAAGATCTACGGCTGCCGACGAAAGAAACGCTTGCCTGAAATCGTCGAATCTATGGCACTATGTGAAGAAACTGCAGCTGACAACAAACATCAGAGTTATATTGCTTAATGATACATCTGCTAAAGATTTTTTGGAGCAATTGCTGACTATCGGTAATGGTCAAGTACCTGTCGATGAATCGAGTGGATTGATATCATTTCCAAATAATTTCTGTAATTTTGTCTCATCAAAAGACGAACTTATCAACTATGTATTTGAAAACATTATTTCTAACATCAAAAATAATGAATGGTTGAGTGAGCGAGCAATTTTAGCGGCTATGAATCAAGATGTAGATGACCTCAACTACATAATTTAAAATAATATCATTGGAACAATGCATTCATTCAAATCTATTGACTGGGTCACAAATGAAGATGATGCCACCAACTATCCAATTGAATTTTAAACTCCTTGGATGTGCCTGGCTTACCACCGCACAATTTACGCCTAAAGATTGGCCCGTAATCATGTCTTGAAACATAAAACCAACCAAAACTGTGCAACGGTACGCGTTTGGTGGTTAGAACATTGATGAACAATTTAATTTACGCAACGATACTGAAAGGAAAAATTCAAAGATTAGGAAGTTCTCATTCCGAGGATCCCGATGATCCCAACCGATATGCCGTTTGAATTAAAAGACTTCAATTTCCGATCCGTCTTGCATTTACCATGACCATCAACAAATCACAAGGCCAATCCTTAAAAGTTTGTGGTTTGAATCTGTAAAATCCATGTTTTTCCCATGGTCAATTATATGTGGCATGTTCACGGGTCGGAATTCCATCTGCGTTGTTTGTTTTGCGCCTGATGATAAAACAGAAAATGTCGTGTATCACAAGGTAATTGAGTAAAGAGCAAAAAAAGTACTAAAATTTTTTTTAATAAAAAAAAATTAACAACTTACAAAATCTGCTTATCAATACCAAAATCTGCTTATCGGCAATACCTTTGAGGCGGAACAGAGTTCGCCGGGTCAGCTAGTGTAAAATGGAAGGTTTATTAAAATCAACCTGTTGAGCTAATACAGCAATCTCACACTTTCATTCCAGTTGAGCAGACGCAAAGTTTTTATACCCATACCCGAAGAGTAAGAGGGTATATTGTATTTTTGGTAAAAGTGGATGTGTGTAACACATAGAAGGAATCGTTTTCGACCCCCATAAAGTATATATATTCTTGATCATCTCAATAGCCGAGTCAATGTCTGTCTGTCCGTCCGTCTTGTTTGTCGCCCACGAATCAGAGACATTTGAGCTAAAGCTACCAAAGTTTGTTTTCAGATGTCACACTGCTACAAGTTTATTTCAAAATTTCGTCGCGCCCACTTCCGCTCCACAAAGGACCAAAATCTGTGGTGTCCACAATTTTGGGGATAACAGAAAACGGAAAATGTTGAATCATATCGAAACTGATCGGATCGGATCATTAGTATAGCCACAACGGAGACAACCATTTGAAAAGAATAGTTCCCTCTCGCTCGCTCTCACACAACAACGTGTCTGTTTTTGCCCATTCGTCGAAATGATCGCCTGGCTCTCAGAGACTATAAGAGCTAGAGCATCCAAACTTTCTGTCCAAGCTCCTGTGATACCAATTTCAGTACAAGTGCATTTCAAAAATTTCACCAAGCCCCATTTCGCCCCCCACACTCATAGTTGAAGATAGAAGAAAATGGAGTAATGCATGCAGTAAGTAAATGTAGTATCGTAGTTTTACCAAATCTACAGATTACCGAATCTGGTTCAGATCCGATTATTACAATAGCCACAATTATGAAATAAATTTTCAGCAGCTAGCACGCACCCCTTCAGTCGCTTTAATTCTCTATCCCGCTCACACAGATGCATCAAAAATGTCAAATGTAAAACTGATAGAATATTTAAAAATTCCACACATATGTATATACGAGGGCCGTCCCAGAAATGGCCGATCTAACACAGTAGTGTTGGAAAATGTTCACAAAAATATTAAAAAGGGAAGGAAGACTATTAAGAGCTTAAGTCTGAAGTTTAATGCCTTTACCTTGCTCAGATTTTTTTTTCTGTCGCTTTTAATAGAGAACGCTTTTTATCGACTTGCAAAACATGGACAAAATTGGTCATCCTTATGTGATACAATACTTTCATATAAAAGGTCTTAGGTTAGGTTAGGTTTATGGGGCTGCTCCACCGAAGTCGAGGTCACTCGGAGGCAAGAATTGCCCATTGTGATGCCCCACGGTCGTCATGGGATTACGTCCGGTGCCTAGGAGGTTTCGTGAACCATCCACGGCGGCCTCAATAAAAAGCATCAACCTCTCTAGAGGCATGTTTGCCAGGCTATCCAAGTCCTCGAGAAAGGCACTGCCGAGTATTCGGTGACGCCTTTCCATGAGTGCAGGACAGCCACAGAGAAGATGCTGGATGTTCTATATCCTAAACGTCCCTGCAGCTGCGGCAGAAGTCATGGTGGGGCAATCCAAAACCATCTGTACCAATCTGTAGTGGCCATGTGGCCGATGACACAGTGCCCGCGTTATAACTCCTGTCAGAAACTCGCACATGACTCTTCCTGAAATCTAGGAGAGTCTTAGTGCGTTAAGGGTCATAGCGTGTGGCCTGAGATCTCACAGTTGGGTGTTGTGTTCCACCGTCTGTCTGATCTCGTTATAGCTCGACCCATCATCTGCGCGATGATGTCTCGCAGCGGCCTCCGTATTTCGCTGACTGCGTCCGCCAGTGGCTTAGACGGTCCATTTCTGGAAAAAACCCGTCCGCACCTTCGTTGCCCACGATGTCGGTGTGACCCGGACCCACGTGAGTGTGATTGAGTGCGCCCTGATCCGCTTTAGCTCGTCCACGTACTTTGAGCGTGCTCGTGATCTTGCAGGAAACCAGGGCTTTGATAGCAGCTTCTTTGACTGTCAACGCAGGGGGAGGTATCTCCAAGGTATATACCAATTTTGCCGCTTGCCACACCGCGTATATCTCTGCCTGAAATACACTGCACTAGGTCTGGTAGCCTCAGGGATATGTTGGTTGCTAGTTCTTCAGAGAAGATTCCAGCTCCTGTCCCTTCGACTGTAGAGGACCCGTCAGTGAAGATGGAGAGAAAACGTTCTGCCCCAACAGGCGTTACGCATCCATTCCTCTCTGTCCGGTATGTGTCCTTTAAAAATGTCTCTTCCATGAAAACTCCGAGACGCAGTAAGTTTTTCCTGTTCAACTTCCTCCTTACAGAGTATTGTGGCGTGGAGGGGGGCGAAATTTTTGAAGAACCGCGCGGCTTAGAGCTTTCACGGCACTTGTCGCAGCCTTGCACTTAAAGTGGAGGTCTATGGGCTCCAGGTTTAGCATGGTGTCCAGAGCAGCCTGTGGGTGGATTTGAGAGATCCAGTGACCCCAAGGCATGCATGCCGTCCGTTGGATTTTTTACGGAGGTTTCTAGGTGGGATTTGGTGTTGGCCGCTTCCCATCCACCAATTCCGTACGTCAGAATGGGTCTTATTACCGCTGTATACATCCTTCCTACAAATGTAGAAAGCAGCCATTGCATTTTTCTTCCTTTCCTCCGTGTTTCTCTTCCAGGAGAGTTTGGAGTCTAGGATGACACCAAGATACTTGGCTTGCGTTCGATAACTTAAGCGGCGTTCCACCAATTGCTGGTCGTTTGAAGTTTGGTATCTTATATTTTCGTGAGAAGAACACCAGTTCTGTCTTTTGGGATCAAACCCCCAGACCGTTTTGGTGTGTGTCAGCTCGCCGTCGCTCCCAGTGCAGATTCCAGAAGATCACTGATTGTAGGTAGGAACTTACCCGTTACCAGTATCACTAGATCATCCGCATAGGCCACGACCTTGTATCCGCTCCTCCCCAACAGAAGAACAGAGTTCGCCGGGTCAGCTAGTGTAAAAATGGAAGGTTTATTAAAATCAACCTGTTGAGCTAATACAGCAATCTCACACTTTCATTCCAGTTGAGCAGACGCAAAGTTTTACACCCATACCCGAATTTTAAGAGGGTATATTGTAACAAACTCTTGGACCAGGTCCTGTTACATTCATATACATATTCATATTAATAGCACTAAGTTACTTTGTCATATATATCGATACACAAACAACACAAACACAGTACACCTTACTCTGTAAATTTCCAAGTCATTCGCGCCGATCTCCCCCAATTTCAAAACTACACTCAGGTCATTTCCGGTGCAGCCGGAGTCAATGACCAAAGTGTAATAAAAACTACACTCAGCTCTTTTCTCGGTGCAACCGAGGCAATCGTGTCGGTGCAACGAGTGGAGACCTCGACACCACTTCCGTAACCACAAACTTGCAGATTTCAGCCATCGAGATCGGCCTTAAATAGCCCGAGCTCTAAATCAATCAGGGCAGTCCATTGCCTATTCTAAACCGTATCGGAAGTACATCCACCGCGGCTTAAATTAAGCACCACGCCTCCGCAAGAGGCGTCGAAAGAAAGCCTACTACTATACAAGAAACCACTACAGACACCAAAAACAACGAGTGGACCATTCAGAACACACATAAAACCATTTAATAACATCAAAACAAACTCACGAAGTGTCATCATTTCTTCGCCGAGCGCGAACACAAAATCGGGTGACGCAACAAACCATATTACCGCATACACCAAAATGGTTGCCGTTTCTGTCGCCAAATGCGATCGCAAACTACCTACACGGTAACAAGACTCTACGCCCGCTCCACTTTCGGTCTCACGGCCAAGCCTTACCCTAAAGTTCCAGCAATACTACAAATTTTCTTGTAGAGAACCCTGGACAGACTGAGCTTACCTCATTCTGAAATAGGTATCATTACAAGTGCCTTAGTGTGGGCTGTGTCTGGAGGGCTTCCTGTCCCTGGTGTAACTTTTCGTCGTATGCTGCTCCAGGTAAGGGGGCGGTTCTCTCCCGTGTAGCAGGAAGGCGGGGTTTGAATCCAGTTGTTTCCGAGACACTGGGTTAATTAGCTAGTGATATCTCGGGTACGAGTTCGTCCCATGTGTTTTGATGATCCTCCACGAATTGGGCGATCATGGTCTTCACTGTTCGATTGGCCCGTTCCGTAGGGTTTTCCTGGGGTTAATACGGTGCGGTGTGTTGCAGATCCACACCGGCTGTTTGCATAAATATGCGAATGCGTAGGGTTCGTTAGGGTAGGGCTTGGCCGTGAGACCGAAAGTGGAGCGGGCGTAGAGTCTTGTTACCGTGTAAGTAGTTTGGTGATCGCACTTGGCGATGAAACGGCAACCGTTGACACCTGAGTTTTTGGTGTATGCGGTAATATGGTTTTGTTGCGTCACCTGATTTTTGTGTTCGCGCTCGGCGAAGAAATTATGACACTTCGTGAGTTTGTTTTGATGTTATTAAAAGGTTTTATTTGTGTTCTGTATGGTTTTCTCGTGGTTTTTGGTGTCGTGTAGTGGTTTCTTGTATAGTGTTCTTGCGGAGGCGTGGTGCTGATAGCCGCGGCGGATGTACTGCCGATTCGGTTTAGAATAGGCGATGGACTGCCCTGATTGATCGAGAGCTCGGGCTATTTAAGGCCGATCTCGATGGCTGAGTCTGCAAGTTTGTGGTTACGGAAGTGGTGTCGAGTTCTCCATCGTGCCACCGACACGGTCATTGCCTCGGTTGCACCGAGAAATGAGCTGAGTGTAGTTTTGGCACTTTGTGGTGCAGTTTTGAAATTCGGGGAAACTGGGGCGCGTGTGTCGATTTCGCGAAATCGATCGGCGCGTGTGACTTGGAAATTTACAGAGTAAGTGTACTGTGTTTGTGTTGTTTGTGTATCGATATATATGACAAAGTAACTTAGTGCTATTAATATGAATATGTATATGAATGTAACGGGCCCTGGTCCAAGGGTTCGTAACAATATTGTATTTTTGGTAAAAGTGGATTTGTGTAACACATAGAAGGAATCGTTTCCGACCCCATAAAGAATATATATTCTTGATCATCTCAATAGCCGAGTCAATGTCTGTCTGTCCGTCCGTCTTGTTTGTCGCCCTCGAATCAGAAACATATGAGCTAAAGCTACCAAAGTTTGTTTTCAGATGTCACACTGCTACAAGTTTATTTCAAAATTTCGTCACGCCCACTTCCGCTCCACAAAGGTCCAAAATCTGTGGTGTCCACAATTTTGGGGATAACAGAAAACGGAAAATGTTGAATCATATCGAATCTGGATCGGATCGGATCATTAGTGTAGCCAGACAACCATTTGAAAAAGAATAGTTCCCTCTCGCTCGCTCTCACACAACAACGTGTCTGCTTTTGCCCATTCGTCCAAATGATCGCCTGGCTCTCAGAGACTATACGAGCTAGAGCATCCAAACTTTCTGTCCAAGCTCCTGTGATACCACTTCAGTACAAGTGCATTTCAAAATTTCACCTAGCCCCATTTCGCCCCCACACTCATAGTTGAAGATAGAAGAAAATGGAGTAATGCATGCAGTAAGTAAATGTAGTATCGTAGTTCTACCAAATCTACCAGATTACCGAATCTGGTTCAGATCCGATTATTACAATAGCCACAATTATAAAATGAATTTTCAGCAGCTAGCACGCACCCCTTCAGTCGCTACTAATTCTCTCTCCGCTCACACACTGCAGTGTACGCAGTGTTGTTGGGCGAAGTGATGTGATGTAGATGAAAGATGCATCAAAAAATGTCAAATGTAAAACTGATAGAATATTTAAAATTCCACATATGTATATATACGAGGGCCGTCCCAGAAATGGCCGATCTAACACAGTAGTGTTGGAAAATGTTCACAAAAAATATTAAAAGGGGAAGTACTGACTATTAAGAGCTTAAGTCTGAAGTTTAATGCCTTTACCTTGCTCAGTTTTTTTCTGTCGCTTTTAATAGAGAACGCTTTTATCGACTTGCAAACATGGACAAAATTGGTCATCCTTATGTGATACAATACTTTCATATAAAGGTCTTAGGTTAGGTTAGGTTTATAGGGCTGCTCCACTGAAGTCGAGGTCACTCGGAGGCAAGAATTGCCCATTGTGATGCCCACACTCGTCATGGGATTACGTCCGGCGCCTAGGGAGGTTTCGTGAACCATCCGAGGCCTCAATAAAAGAGCATCAGCCTCTCTAGAGGCATGTTTGCCAGGCTATCCAAGTCCTCGAGAAAGGCACTGCCGAGTATTCGGTGACGCCTTTCCATGAGTGCAGGACAGCCACAGAGAAGATGCTGGATGCCTCTCTATATCCCTCCCTCGTCCTGCAGCTGCGGCAGAAGTCATGGTGGGGCAATCTGTACCATCTGTACCAATCTGTAGTGACCATGTGGCCGATGACACAGTGCCCCGTTATAACTCCCGTCAGTGTTCGCACATGACTCTTCCTGAAATCTAGGAGAGTCTTAGTGCGTTTAGGGTCATAGTGTGGCCAGATGAGCGTGAGATCTCACAGTTGGGTGTTGTGTTCCACCGTCTGTCTGATCTCGTTATAGCTCGACCCATCATCTGCGCGATGATGTCTCGCAGCGGCCTCCGTATTTCGCTGACTGCGTCCGCCAGTGGCTTAGACGATCCATTTCTGGCTTTTACTCGTCCGCACCTCGTTGCCCACGATGTCGGTGTGGACCCACGTGAGTGTGATTGAGTGCGCCCTGATCCGGCTTAGCTCGTCCACGTACGAGTCTGCTCGTGATCTTGCAGGAAACCAGGGCTTTGATAGCAGCTTGACTGTCAACGCAGGTAGGGAGGTATCTCCAAGGTATATACCAATTTTGCCGCTTGCCACACTGCGTATATCTCTGCCTGAAATACACTGCACTAGTCTGGTAGCCTCAGGGATATGTTGGTTGCTAGTTCTTCAGAGAAGATTCCAGCTCCTGTCCCTTCGACTGTCTTTTGACCCGTCAGTGAAGATGGAGAGCACGTTCTGCCCAAGGGCAGCGTTACGCATCCATTCCTCTCTGTCCGGTATGTGTCCTTTTAAAATTTCTCTTCCATGAAAACTTCGAGACGCAGTAGTCGCTCCCGTTCTACTTCATCCTTACAGAGTATTGTGGCGTGGCCATAAGGCGATGGTTTTTGAAGAACCGCGCGGCTGAGAGCCTCACGGCACTTGTCGCAGCCTTGCACCCTTTAAGGTGGAGGTCTATGGGCTCCAGGTTTAGCATGGTGTCCAGAGCAGCTTGTGGGGTGGATTTGAGAGATCCAGTGACCCCAAGGCATGCATGCCGTCCGTTGGACTTTACGGAGGTTCTCTAGGTGGGATTTGGTGTTGGCCGCTTCCCATCACACCAAGCTTCCGTACGTCAAAATGGGTCTTACTACCGCTGTATACATCTAATGGATGATGTGCGGTTGTAAGCCCTATGTTCGCCCGAAGGTCTTCCTACAAATGTAGAAAGCAGCCATTGCCTTTTCCCTTCCTTTCCTCCGTGTTTCTCTTCCAGGAGAGTTTGGAGTCTAGGATGACAGCAAGATACTTGGCTTCGTTCGATAACTTAAGCGGCGTTCCACCAATTGCTGGTCGTTTGAAGTTTGGTATCTTATATTTTCGTGAGAAGAACACCAGTTCTGTCTTTTGGGGATCAACCTCCCCAGACCGTTTTGGTGTGCCCAGCTCGCCGTCGCTCCCAGTGCAGATTCCAGAAGATCACTGATTTAGGTAGGAACTTACCCGTTACCAGTATCACTAGATCATCCGCATAGGCCACGACCTTGTATTTGCTCGCTCCAACTGAAGAAGAAGGTCGTTGAGGACTAAGTTCCACAGGAGACGGGATATAAGGGGATATTTAAAGCATATTCCTTATGGCTAAGAGTCTTTTCTATACTCCCAACAACTTCGTGTAGTGCGGTCTCAACTGATCTACCTTTGAGGTAGGCGTGCTGAGTCCGCCACTGACCAAATACATTATAATGTATTTGGTCAGTGGCTCCGCTGAACACTTGTCTGTCGAGTTTGATTCTTATGTACAGATCAATCAGCCTTTCCATCGTTTTCAGCAAAAATGAGGACAGACTAATGGGTTTGCAGTCCTTTGGAGAGAAAGTAGTCCCGGCTTTGGGGATGAAGACCACTCTCACCTCTCTCCATGCTTGGGGGACGTACCCAATTCGGAGACATCCTTCGAAGATTTTCTTCAGCCATGGTAGCAGGGGCAGGCAGCTGCCTGCAACATGGCTGGTCGTATGTCATCCGGCCCCGTTGACTTGAAGGGACTGAAGGAATTAATGGCCCAGATAATCTTGTCTGGTGCCATAATGTCACGTATGAGGTCCTCAGTTTCCTCTCCCTGGTGTGGCTCAGTGTCGTTGATGTCGTTGGATTCGTCAACGGTAACATCTGAGCATCCCGGTATGTGGGTGTTCATGAGGAGCTCTAGGGATTTCTGACTGTTTTTTGCGAAGGCACCGTCCTGGTTGTGGAGCAGTCCAGGTGCGGTTGGCGCCTTTGATAGAACCCGTTGAAGCCTTGAGGCCTCGGTACCATCTATAGCATCGCAGAAGGCAGCCCATGACTCCCTTTTCGCCTTCCTACAGGTGTTCTTGTAGGTGTTAAAACTACGGCGATATTCGTCCCAGCTTTCCTGTGTGTTTGTCACTTTTGCCCTGTTTAAGAGCCTCCTGTCTTCGCTCAGCTCCCGCGTCCACCACGGATTGCGATTGAACTTTGGAGGTCGGCTGATCGGGCAAGATTCAAGTAAGGCCCCTTGTAGGGCTTTAGTGACATTTTGAGCCACTTCCTCTAGTGCTTCCGTTTAAAGGATGTTCCTTCCGGTGGGGAGGGTAGTGCCTTCCTTACGGTTGCGGAGAAGCGGCTCCAGTCTGACCGCTTGGGATTGCGGTAGGCCTTGGGCCCTTTCTCTGTTCCATTTGATGCTGAACAATATCCTGTAGTGGTGCACTCACCGGACAATAACCTCTGCACGGTTCTTGTTGCGGAATGTGGGGTGGTCTCCCGGTTGCACACAACAAGATTTGTGGACAGAATGTACTCGAACAGTGACTCTCCTCTGGAATTTGTGCCCGAGCTTCCCCAAAGGGAGTGATGGGCATTCGCGTCGCAACCTAGGACGATGTCGAGACCCTCTTTCCACACTTGGTGGATTAGGGCCCTTACATCCCCGAGAGTGGGTCCTCTTCCTCATACGGCAGGTATGCCGAGGCCAGGTATAGGTTTTTCCCGTCCTTCCTCTCACATAGTGCCACCGTTGGGTCGGAGTGCTGTACCTGGAAGAAAACAGTACATTAAGCTCGCTTCATACCACGATACAGGTTCTTGGCTTACCCACGGGGTGTGGCGTGAGATTCAGTCCCCGAACCCTCCCCTTAATGGTCCAGGGCTCTTGGATGAGGGCCACGTCTACCGCCTTCTCGTCCATAAACCGCAGCAGGTCCGCCGATGGTACACTTGAGTGATGCAGATTAATCTGCACCACCTTCATGCTGTTCAGCGGACCTGGGGTGTCGCGGTACTACTACCGCCAGTGTGCCCATACCAAAGGATATGCGGCAGTCCTTTTAGGAGTTTGGCCAGGCTTTCTTGACGAATACTGATCCAGAGTTTCTTGCCGTTCCCCTTGTTTCGCGCTATCGCCCTTGTGATGGTCCAGTCCGACGTTCCCAGAATCCGGTGCTGAGCCTTGATCAGGACAAGTGTGTCTTCATCCGCCTTGATCGGGGGAGGAATCAAACCTTCATGATCGTCCTCCTGGGAATCTCATCAATTCGCAGAGTGCCGCTCCTAGCCAAAGTTCACGAAAACCTTGGGCCGTGGTTTTGAGAAACTCGAGAGTTTCTGCGTTACTACAGGCCACTGCTTTGGCTCCCTTATACCACTTGATGCCCTTGAACTCGCAAGCAAACGGGTTGTCTGCGCGAACAATGGCATCCTTCATGGCGGTCAGGATATCCGATTCTGCCTTCAGCCAGTTAACGTCCGTTATCTTCCCTTCCGGGTGGCTTCGGTCGATAATGGCTGTCTGCAGCTCAGGCGGTGCTCTAGCCTAACCAGAATGCACTCTGGTTCGCCTTCTTCGGCTCGGAAGCTCTTATGGAGTCATCCGGCCTCTGCCGCTTGAACCTTGACTCTCGACCAGTCGGTTCCACCGTTGCCTTCTGTACAGAGGGCGTTGGTGGTACCTTGGCGCCTGCCGTGTTCTGCGGCTGAGAATGGTCTTCCCCTCTGCTTCCCGGATGCCTCCTTCCCCTTTCTCCCTAGCGAGTTTGCAGACGATGACGTTGAGGGTTGGTCCACCATTGTCTTCGTGCCAGCTGCTGCTGACGGTGAAACGACGGCTTGGGGTCCTCTGCCACCGTCGCGTGTACGCTTGGGGGGTCTGGTCACCGTTGGCAGGAGCGACTCCGTTCAGCAGCTCGTACCTCCGCACGTTCTGTTCGTGCATCTTCCTTAGGCTCCTTTCCTCGCGGTCAGCGTTTCGGGGGTCTTTGGCTTATACCACGAAGGTATTTTTTACCAATGCCCTGTATTCCGAAAGCCGTTTGCATCGGATCTGAGCCTCCTCCTCCGTCCCAGGTAGTGGACTCGAGTCGACCTGGATGTTGGGAGCCGTGACTTGTGGCTCCGCCTTCTGCAACTTCCTCGCTATGTCCAAGGCGAGAGAAGGCCTTGGCCAACTCTGCCTCCGACACTGAGGGGCCAGTGAAGACTAAACTTCCGTCGCTGGTTCCCGGTTTCAGGTCCTCTATCGTCCTCTCTGCCTACCGATCCTCCCTTTCGCTTGTAGATTTGCACGATTTGGCAGCCAAGCTCTCCACTGCCATCTCGGGTTTCCTGCAGTCACAGGATATCGACACCGGGGGGCCTGCGCTCGCACCCCAATCACCGCCGGTACTGGGTCTCCGACTCCCTGCACCTTAACTGAAAAATCGTTATCGGACATTTCCCCATAATGGATGCGTTTTAGCCCTACCGCCAGGGTGAACTACTTTTAGCTTCAGCGCTCGCCCTTGACCTGCCCGGCTTTGCGGGGGCCCTTCTGGCAGCGTGTGCTGCCGCCGGTATAGCTCTCGGGGTCCTTACGCTTACTAAAGCCCCTCATCGCGGCAAGATGGTAGTTCGCCGAGGGGACGTGCTCTTACGTACTATCTACAAACTGATACCTGCTGGGCATCCGCTGGCCTTCCTCTGGCGACTCTGGCCTCACGCTACTACCGCTTGGTTTGGCGTGGCTCCCGCGTGCTATGGCTGGGGGTTCTGACTCAGCAATCGCCTCGTCCGCCACTCGCAGCTCCGCACACTCTGGGCTCACCTTTTCGCTCGTACTCACCCTAAGCGGTGAGTAGTACTACTTGTATCCTTATATCAGCCCTTTGCTGAAATATTCCTCGTTTGTCTCACTCACGTCGCACGATCACTCACTGGTCGAATTCTCCGTTCACTCGCTTGGATTCGCGCATTTTCCCGTTTTCTAGTCCTCGGTTTACTGTCCCGCGCCGGTGTCGCTGGGCACCCTTTATACCCACAGGTGGCGCCGGTGCCCGTGTCGCTGACTAGTAAAAACGGTACAACCACGCGTTCCGTCGGTAATTTTCCATCGTGCCTCCTCGAGTTTTCACCTCGTTCTTAACGGGATCAAGCCAGTGGCGTGATCTCATGTTCATATTTGGACATGCGCTGGACCGCTGCCGGCCCGATCCCGCTGTCTCCCGAGCGGCGTGAGCGCCGCTCCTTGCGCGTTCCTCCATTCCCCGCCTCTCTAACGGGCCTCGGCGCCAGGCGTGCTCTCACGGCCACCAGTGGCCATGGGCTGGGCTACCGCTTGCGCGTCCCGCCGACCCCTCTCCTTTCGCTCGGCTCTCTGGCCCGGCCAAATTCGCCGTGCCTTCTCCCGCTTAAGGGGGAAAAAACTTGGGTAAACTTCGTTCAATTTACTGAACAAGTTCGTTCGTTCATTTTATTCAGTGAACTAAGTCGTTCTTTTAGTTCGTTATTTTTTTGTTCGTTCTTTTTCGTTCGTTATTTTTTGTTCATCGTTCTTATTTGTTCGTTCGTTTTTATACCTGTACTCGAAGAGTAAAAGGGTATATTGTATTTGGGGAAATGTCCGTCTGTCTGTCCGTCCGTCTTGTTTGTCGCCCATTGCTCGGAGACTATAAGAGCTAGAGCAACCAAATTTTTTTTCCGGACTGATGTTATATCTCACTCCTGTGTTTTCAAAATTTCGCCCCGCCCACTTCCGCCCCTACAAAGGGCGCACATCTGTGGCGTGCACAATTTTGAATATATAACAAAAAACTAAAAATGCAGTATCATAGAGAAAGACCATATCTATCAGGTGCCCAAATCTGAATTGGATCGGATCATTAATATAGCCACAATAGAGAAAAACATACGAAAAACTTCGCTCCCTCTCTTTCGCACTCACACAAAAAACGAATCGATTTGGATTTTTGTATTTTATGTCGCCTGGATCTCAGAGACTATAAGAGTTAGAGCAACCAAACTTTCTGCCAACACTCCTGTGATACCAAACCGAAACAAGTGCATTTCAAAATTTTGCCCCGCCCCTTTTCGCCCCCACAAAAGACGAAAATCCACAATTTTGAAGATAGGAAAAAACGAAAAATGCAGTATTGTAGAGAATGACCATATCTACCAGATTCCCGAATTTGGTTAAGATCGGATCATTATTGTAGCCACAATGATCAAATGAATTTTCAGCAACGAGTCCCTTTGCGGGGTTGCCCCGCAAACAAAATATACACTTTTATTAGGGTTGATTCTCTCACACTCACACTCACGCTCTGCCTCGTGCAGTGTACGTGTGTTGTTGTGAGAACTGATGTAGATGTAGATGACAATGTAGCAATAAAAATGTTAAATGTAAAAACTGAAAAAAAACATTTGAAAATTCCACATAAATCACATGTGTACTGACTGAGTACGGGTATAAAAAGTAGAGTCCCGTTCACAGCGACTCCATACGTTCTTTCTCGTTAATTTGATTTTTGTTGTCCATTATAATATCAAAAGCTATAAAATACACACCCTTATATAATATTTTACATATTATTATGTAAAAACATTAGGCTTTCCGTCTTATTCGGCATCAATAGTGAAAATGCAGAAAATAGGCGCTCACATGGCACCGACGTGGCAACCAAGCAAAAGACGTTTTTAGAGCATATTCGTATACTCGTGGATATAAATCTTTTCTCTGTGCCCACCAGATCAAAGGGTCCTGCTTCCTATTCAGGTACTCTTCCGCTAAGTATTTATCTACCTCTATAATGGCATCATCCGTGTTGTTGCTTGGCTTTTTTACCTTGGTCGAACTGCTTGTCATACTCGTCCCAAATGCAACATATGGTTGGCGAATTTTCGTCGGTTTTGATTTGGGATGACAGATCATCACCAACATTTTCAACCAATAGTGTTTGAGCGATTTTACCTTTTAGAGCTGAAACTGCTTTTTTAAAGCATTCTTCGGACTTAAAACCCCGTTTTCTAATCTTGAGTCTAGTATGGTGCTTTCCGCATAAACAATGTTTTTCTCAATTCGCCAAATCGTATTGTCATTGCCTCTCTCAGTTTTTCTACGACTTCCTGTAGAACCTCATTATTTTGGACACTATTGGAAATCGATTGCTGCAGTAAGGTGGCCATAATAATAACCTTTGATAAGGTGACATTATTCTCGGCAGAAACTTCAGCTGTAATTTCAAAAAATGGCTTCAGCATCGGCAATACACCCTCAATCATTTCCCATTCTGCCTGCGTCAATGCAAGTTCTGGGCGTAGAAGTGAAACTGCAACCATAACTACATCTTTTAAAACAGACAGGCGCTGAAACATTTTTTATGTTGAGTTCCAAGGTGTAGGAAAATCTTGACCTCACTTGAGCTCAGGCAGCTTTAATTGGCTTTGGATATCTTTAAGCTTCTTGAGTCGGATGAGCTTCGATTGAAAAACTCCACAATTGCTTTGGCTTTTGACCCTCGCACTGTCAATTGGTCCTAGCGCTTTTGTACAATAATATTTAAAGTGTGGGCAAAGCATGGAATATGGCACCAATTTCCCAATTTAATAGCCGATACGATATTAGCAGCATTATCTAAAGCAATAGCAGTAATTTTATTTTTCAATTTTCCATTCAGCTGCACACTTCTGGAAAAGAGCAAAGATTGATGCTTGTGTGCCTTTCACCGAATGCTTCACAAGCCAGCATATACAAAGATTGTAACATTCTCACTTGGTCTATAAAATGCACGGTTACAGCCATGTAAATTTCATTGGTGAGCGATGTCCATCCATCGTCGTGGAACAACCTGCAGATGCTGCACCCATCTTCTCTTTCACATTTGCAAAACAAATTTACTGTGTATATTTTGAAGAAGTACATTAGACAGCGTTTTACGTGTGGGCATCTTGTATCAGGACAATGCGAAACATCCTCTATCAGCTTCTTGAAATCCGACTCCTCCACGATCCGGGAGCATGGTGGCCTTTGGAAATCATTCGCACTGGCTGTTTGTCTAATTCCCCACTTTTACGAGCTGTCGGTGGCTTTTGGGCAAATTCAGTAATTTTTTTGCAGTGATGTTGTTGCTGCAGAAATACTGGCCTCAATACTTCCACTTCCTTGCCATCTCCAAAGATCCTGGGTGTTTGTCTTTTAAATGCCTTTAAATTGCTTTGAGAACCTCCGGTCATACTCAACTCCGACTTGCAGTACCTTCACTTGGACCTTTTTTCGTTAACAGCTTCGAAGTGATCCATAAATCACTATATTTGCGTTTAAGCGACATTTTATAATTATTTTCCCAAAGTCCGCCACAACAAAATATGAAAAATTGGTGCCATACCAGCTCAAAAATAGCGAACAAAACGAACCAAGAAAACCAAATAGAGCTGCCATACCGGCTTAAACATAGCACAGAAAAAAAAGTAAACGAACGAACGATAAAGAACGATTTAGATGAACTTATTCAGTTCGTTCATTTCAATGAATAGTTCATTTTTGTTAGATCGTTCTTGACGACCCAACATTAGTACTTATATAATATAACGTATGTGGCGTTGATATAGGGTAGATCATATATGGAAGATAGTATCATAATCATGGGTTTTTAGTGTTCTTTTTGTTTTTTTTTTACAACAAGAGTAAATGTTTTCAATGAGATTCAATGCTAGGTATATATGGGTATGATGATAAATGCCGAGGTGGATCATAATTAAAATTACTAATTTGAAACTTGAAATTATTGGAAAACGTTCATTTGCGTCAGAGTAATTCAAAGAAATTTAATTTACGAAATGGAAACAACGATTTCCATGACAAACGGTCATTTGAAAATTAGTCGCATGGTGCATTAGTATTTGGAAAACTCGGTTATGCTGGAAGACCAACACAAGGCAGACAAACTACCACCTTCTTTTTTTTTTTTTCATGGCTTGATATCAATAGATAGGTTAATCACTTACGATATTGTTGCTCCACGCAGAAAGATCTTTCCATGTGTTCGCTGTGAGGTTATTTGATGAGTAGATGGATAAGTAAATGAATGGTTAGATGAAGGTTAAGGTGTTGGTGTGTCTCTGTGAATTATAATGATATTAGTACGAGGTTCCCAAAATTAATCAAGTGCACTTTGACCTGGATATGAAGTGTCTCTTGCGTATTCAATTTTTTTTTTTCAAGAAGTGGTAAGATTCTCTTTTTTACTTGTATATCAGTTGAAATTTACTCTATTTTTTATCTACATCGATTTAAAAGGGGTTCATATCAGGTCCTAAAGTACATTACTACGATCTTAAATAACTAGCTGTTGGACCCATGAATGGATTTGGTAAATCTTCCTGATCACTGAACGCTGTCCCAGGTTAGGTTTGCCGATTTGCATTAAGCCTCATAAAGGCGTCGAGGCGCGGGTCCCATGACCTGAGACACCGGCTTGGTGGTTATATTCCCTTCGACGCGTGTGGTTCATAGGGGTGTCCATCAACAAGTCCGAACATACCACCAGTAAGAGGATTGGGAAACCTCGTAAGTCGCATCACAGTGGTGCGAATCCTAGACACGGAATGAGAGTAGGCTATTCAACTTGTCGGCAGTAGCTCGGTCGATAGTTACCCAAATGGAATTGCACCACTACTCGCACAAAGGATGAGATTATTGAAGAGGTCTTTCTCCACATGGTTTTAGTTGGGTTGATGATGTTTTGGGGCGATGACTAAATAACAGATTCGACCGACTTATATTTGGGCGATGCACTTTGCAATTTGTTTTTTTTTTTCACTTACGTTCTCGCTGACGGCTACGAGGGAGAAAGAGATCGATGCCTGGACCACAAGGTCCAGTAGCCCACGTGTTTTTTTCCCCACTCTCCTGGGTTCTGCTTCTGTTATAAAGATTGCAGCCAAAGGTCAACTATGACAGGGTTGCCAAATTCTCGCGAACCATATAAATTTAAGCTTTATAAAAGCTCCCATGATCAACAACCACAATTGGTTTTACGGCCTAGTTTTAGGCGGTAATATCCCACTAACCGTTTATATATCAAAAGCTCAAATGCACGACAAGCGTCGTGTATTACACACTCTCGCTACGTAATTGCTCGGTCAAACTTCACCATTCTAAGCGCTCAAGACTGTAAAATAACCAGGATGTGCTTTTCTTAGCACCCAAAAAAAATTGTAATAGCTTCGTAAACAGTACACATCCATCCTTGCTATCATTTTCTTAATTCGTCGGCAACCAATGACCAGGCCATTGCCGATCTTTTTGCCGAATTTTTCCAAACAACAATGTGAACTTATTCCCATGAAAGCTACTCTGGTCAGCCGTATCCATACAGTTTACCTAAATCGAAAGCTAACTGCTTCATGATCTTCGACTAGTTAATCCGGTGTATTTACCAGGTCCTGACGGAGTCCCCGGCTGTGTACTCAGGTACTGTACCAACGCTCTGTGTGGACCCCTGCTTAAACTATTCACCCTATCGATTAACTCTTCATGTTTCCCCTGATCAGGAAGGGTTTTTTCTATTCCTCTCCATAAGAAAGGTAGTTACTCTGACGCGATGAATTATAGAGGTATATCGAAGTTATTTGTTAGCTGAGGGATTCCTAAAATGTTTCAGAAAATTTTAACGCAGCACTTGCAACATATCTGCAAATCACTTATATCTCCAGCTCAGTACGGATTAATAAGGCGTTGATCGTCACAAATTTATTAATGTTTACCTCTTTTATAAATTAAGGCTTTCAAAGTAACATGCAGACGGAAGTAATTAACACCGATTTCAGTAAAGCATTCGCTCTGTAAACCATTCCCTTCTAGCGCAATAACTTGACCTTTTACGGTTTCCGTCCAATCTTTTGAAATGGATTTCCAGCTACCTTTGCTCTAGGTCTCAAAGAGTCCTCTTCAAAAACTAATTTTCTTTACCTGTTCAGGTTACTTGTGGAGTACCTCAGGGCAGCTATTCAGGCCCGCTACTTTTCACTTTCATTATAAATGACCTTCAGTCTTAACAAACTAAATTATGCGAATGATGTTTAACTCTGTGTCCAGGCTCTCTTGAGAGGATTACATTGGTTGATGGTCTTGGTGTTAAACTAGACCCCATGTTAAAGTTTTTTCTGAACAGATTTCTACCATGGTAAAGAAGACCATGGGAGTGCTTGGGTTTATAAAGAGGTGGTCACACGAATTTGACGACCCATATATAACGAAGACTCTATATATTTCGCTTGTTCGTCCGATTTTAGAGTACGGCTCTTGTGTATGGTGCCTTCAGAACAAAGCATAGCTCGCAAATAACAATCAACCGTTTTTCGTTTTGCGGTCTGCTCTCTAACACAACCGAAAGGCTCATCGTAAACGGTCTTTTGACTTCAGTGCCTTTTTATTAAAAAGTGTGAGTGTGCAAGTGTGGTTTACAAGTAGACTGATCATTCGCATATACACTCATACAAATGCAAAAGACTTTTATTTTCTTCGCTCGTTGCAAAACGGTCAGCGAATGAGCAGAGCAAAAAGGAAACACGAAATTGGTTTTTGGTTGACCACAGACCGTTCGTTCAAGAGACACTGGTGAACGGTTCTTGTCTGACTTTTGCGCAAGTGGTGCGCAAAAACAGTTTTTGGTGACTGCAAGAAACGGTCAACTGTTATTTGCGAGCTCTGGTACAAAGTACACCAAGACCGTATAGAATCAGTCCAGAAAAACTTTTTGCTCTGCGTGGCCCCAACTGGGATGAAGGTGTGTGACTGCCTTCTTCCTCTCGTAGATTGCTCTTAATAGACCTTCCATCCTTACTTAATCGTAAAAAAAAATGCTTGGTGTGATTTTTATGCACAACTTTATCAGGGGTGACATCGACAGTCCTGACTTGTTGAGCCGCATAAACTTCACGATTCCTACTAGATTCTCTAAAAATTGTATTCCTTTGTCCCTTCCCCTGTGTTGATCGAATTATTCCGTGCGTGAGCCGTTCTTGGGCTAGAATTCCCTGTACCATATAATATCCAACACTAATTCACTTCCTATACTTTAATCACTAATACTAACATATCTTTCCCGTAATTAGTAATATTCTTTTGTAACTTCTCATGTTCAGCGTTGTGTTTAGCCCTAATTTATCTCGAATTTTAGTCTAACACCTAGTCTAACACACGGCCAGAAAGGTATACTCGGCTGATCGTGAGTGATCTGCTTCTTCTGCTACAACCAAGAAATCCATAATTTATGTGTTTTTTTTTTTAGACAAAAAAGTTCAAAACAAATAGCAATTGCTAACAGCTATGCTTAAAAAGAAATCGAAAATGAGAGAGAACTGCAGCAACAGCTTGAGAGTGAGAGCGCTACTGCACAGAAGGTTTCAAAAGAGTGAGAGATAAATAATAGTTATTTAGTTTGGGTGATAGAGAGAGTGATAGACAAAAGCTAACGAGAAAAGGACGTATTGTGTCGCTGTTGCCGCGACACTACTTTTTATACCTGTTCCAGCCTGTACACATGTGAATTATGTGGAATTTTCAAATGTTGTATCAGTTTTTTATATTTTACATTTGTTTGCTGCATCCGTTATCTACATCTACATCAGTTCTTACAACAACACATGTACACTGCACGAGGCAGAGTGTGAGGTCAGTGTGTGAGTGTGAGAGAATCAGAAGCGGCTATAACACACAAAAAAAAATGTATATTTTGTTGCTTTGGTTGCGGGGGCTCGCTGCTGAAAATTCATTTCATCAATCATCATTCGGGAATCTGGTAAATATGATCATTCCCTACGATACTGCATTTTTCGTTTTTCTCTATCTTCAAAATTGTGGACTTTCGTCTTTTGTGGAAGGGGCAGGGCGAAATTTTGAAATTTGGTTTGGTATCACAGGAGTCTAGACAGAATGTTTGGTTGCTCTAGCTGTTATAGTCTACGACTCATTTTTGTATGAGTGCGAAAGAGAGGGAATGATGTTACTCGAAATGGTTTTCTTTTATTGTGGCTATAATAATGATCCGATCCAATTCAGATTTAGGCCTCTGATAGAAATGGTTTTCTCTATGAATCTGCATTTTCGTTTTCTGCTATCTTTACAATTTTTCTAGGAGTCAGATATAATATAACATCAGTACGGAAAAAAAATGTTGTTGCTCTATCTTTTATAGCCTTTGAGCTATGGGCGACAAAAAAGACGGACAGACAGGGGTATATCGACTCGGCTATTGATGATGATTAAGAATATATATACTTTATAGGGTCAGAAAATATTCTTTCTCTATGTTACAAATACAATATACCACAAATACAATATATGTACATATATATATAATATCTTTGTTGTAGAGTGGTTCTATTCTATCTATATTATTAAAATGTATTGGTAAGTTTGTTGAATACTAGCTCATATGGACAGTAATCATTTGCCATAGAGGGTGTCGTATTGAAACGAAATATTGGAGCCAAACGTCCCAATCAGTTTTATCTACTGAAATGTATGAACGAATAAATTCATTACATTTTATATGGCTTTTTTCGACTGTCCTAACTGCTTGGTGGTGGTGTGCAGTACATAGATGTTATATTTTTGATTTTTAGAAATTTGTCGTCGATTATTTAATTTGTATATTCTGTTATCATGTCCTTAATGAACGTCTTCATTGGACCGTACTTCAGAATAAATTTCTTAAAAAATAGCTTTAGCTACGGTGTTCGCACTTTTTGTTTTGTCTCGGTATTGCTACTAAATATTTGGTCATATCGCAAATTAGTGTTACTGAGTGCCATTTGTCCGATTTTGGTAGTGGGCCTATTGTATCCACAATTACCCTATCGAAAGCCATTTGTGGGTTTTAGATATAGTTAATGGGGTCTTATATGTTTAGTCGTGTTGGACTTTTGGCATTTTTGACATTTTCTTATGTAATCTTTTATATATTTAGACATATTTTTCCAATAATAGTGTCTCTGGACGTTGGCCAATGTTTTTGTAATGCCTTTATGACCTCCTTGAATTGGATCGTCATGGAATGTAAACAGTATTGCTTCTTTCTCTTTTTCATTATTTAATAATAGGGTCACCATTTGAGTAGCGCTACTCTTAGAGATTGTAATATTTTATTGCCCATTATTTCAAAAAAGATTCTATTGAGATAGTTTCAAAGTTCTTTTCGCTCGGTGCCACTTTGTGTTGGCTGATATTAAGTATACCGGCTTCCTTTTCAAGCCTTTGGAAGAACTGACCTAAGTCGAGAATTCCATTGGTGTACATATAGCTAACGTCAATTCTTGCTATAACTTTGTTTCCATGCTTTAGTAAGCATATCGAATCTGTTATCCGCAAGGTCACTACTTTTCGTACCTCATCATTTACAATGACTTCGTATACGTTGGGCTTAGAAGCTTTATTTAGAGTTTGCTTTGTCAAATCTAATTGTTTTTTGTTCTTTTCCTGCGCAGGAATTTTTCTGTTTACTTTGATTTCTGGTAGTGACTTCAAAATATTATTTTTCTCTTTGGATATTTTGTAGATCCTTGATTGTTATTCTGGAAAATTCGTCCGCGATATTGTTGTCTTTTCCTTAAGATATTCCACAGTAAAATCATACTCTTCTAAATCTAATCTCAGACGTGTCTATTTTGGACTTGGGTTAGTCATAGAGAATAAATATGTTAGTGGTCTATGGTCGGTTTTAAACTGTAAAGTGTTTGCCACAAATAAAGGTCGAAAATGCTTAATTGCCCAATGAATAGCTGCTAATTCTTGTTGTGTTGTATTTTTGTTACTTTCACCTTTGGTAAATGATCTTGATGCATATGCTACGGGTAGTTGGGTTCTATTATAATCTTGAGTTAGAACATTCTTGTTTGCTTGCGTCTGTTGTGATACAAAATTCTTTATTGAAATCAGGATATTGTAGTAAAGTGGGTTTCATCAATTGAATTTTTAAATAGTTGTAACGTGCAACGAAACGTTTCAAATTAGTTCTTTTATTTCAATTCTAAATCGGAAAAGTTGGGCACGCTATTAATTATTGAAAAATTCTAGCTCGTCGGCTTTGGGGGTACTGAGTTTTTCTCTTTTGAATTGAGGTCGTTACTGTCTGGTAAAATTACCAATTTAATTCGTTGAATTTAGCGTGATGCTAGATTGTCGGTAGGTTACTTCGTGTCTGAAGAATGAAAAGAGAGAAAAATTAGAGGTTGGGATCAAGACGGAACTCAAAAGACAAGGTAGGAGTTTTTACACATATACAGGTTGGGAAGAACAAGAGTCATCCTGTGTCAAAGGACTGGGACATCGGCACTTCATGAAAATGTTATTGTCATCATTCTCAAAGGACTTTGTTCAATTTTTGGCCATCCTCCTGAAGTAAAGCGGTCCCGACGCTCATGGGACACGTACAAATAACGTAGTTTTCTTCTGAGTTCTATTTGGTAGGTTTATCTATTGATTCATGGTAAATCTAGACATTAAAAAAATGTAAGCTCTAGAAATTCATTGAAATATCAACTAGACTTGGTACCTAGGGTTTTCCATTTTTTTTTGAGGGATGAGTCAATAGCTAAAGCCATCTTTTAGTGTCGTAACTTGGTAATTATTTCTTCGGAACAATTAAATATGGACTGTTGTATTCAGAAACTGGAAGGTACTACTATTTTATCTTTTTAATTAATTTTTCAACCTGTTTTTACTTCTTCTTTTTTCGACTGTGGGGATTCTGTAATTTTAATGTAAACTGGTTCATCATCTTTCATCCTTATCTTTTGTTTTGTAAAATTATTTGTTGATATCGATTCGGTTTCTATTCGAAATATGTCTATTTATTTTGTGCATAATTCATTACAAATTTGTTTTCAATTTATTTAAAATTTGTATTTGTTTATTTAAACCCGTACTGTAGAGTTTTCATTTTTGTTTTGTTTTAAAAGTGGATGTGTCGTAGGCATAGAAGGGTTAATTTTTAGTTCGTTCAAGTGGAGATTTCTTGTTTTGTTTCAAGTGTTTTAAATTCGGACAAAATGTGTTTTTGAATCTGCAATGTCCAATGAATACTTGTTTGTATTTCTTGGTTTGGTATAAATATATACCTGGTTGCAACGTTTATCTTTTTTCGGTCTGATGTGATATCTCCTCCTAGAAAATGTCTCAAAATTTTGAAGGGGTATGATTTATTGAAATGTTTAGGGGTTGATCGAGATTGTCGGGTCTTAGTAAAAGCCAAAACTAAAAATGCAGAATCATACTATTTGCCAATATCTATTTTTCATGGGGCCCAATGCCTATAATTCCATTCATGGATCATAAATCTGAGCCACTAAGTGAAAATTATGTGGAAAAACATAGTTATTTATTTTTTCGGTTGACACAAAATCCTTTCGATTTATTTTTCCCAAACAAACGCATGGATCTTTGAGTAGTATTATAAGGCAATATCGAGCTATGAATCAGAATCTTCGTTTATTAATGAAATGTTTGCACCAGTATCTGTAATACCGAACCTGAATAATTTTTTAGTTTGTTGATTTTCCGACCACCCAAAAAGGGAAAATTCACAATTTTGAAGAAGAAAAACTGTTTAATGTTACTGGGTTTGGTAGGGAATAATCATATCTATTGGTTTCCCGAATTTTGTTCAGATCGGATCATTATTATAGCCACAATGATTATTGTGAATTTTCAGACGCGGTTTCACCCTTTCTACAACCATAACAAAATAAACAATAAATTGATATCTAATGGTGATTCTTCATACTTTTGGTTGCACTGGTTGTTTCGTGCAGTGTACGTTTGTTGTTGTGAGATCTGATGTAGACGTAAAGTTCAGATGCAGCATTTGTCAAATGTAAAATTGTAAAATAATTAAAACTGATAAAACATTTGAAATTTCCACATAAAAAATATTGTACTGACTGTCCGGGTATAAAAGTAGAGTTGCGCCTACAGCATCTACCGTACGTTCATTCTCGTTTATTTTGTTTGTTATTTGTTTTGAGTTTTCCTTCTCGGACCACTACAGGATAAAGTGTTTAGCATCAAATGGAACGAAGATACTATATTAAGGCCTACCGCAATCCCCAGCGGAAGACTGGAGGGCTTTTCCGCAACCGTTTTTCGGCACTACCCTCCCCACCGGAAGGGAATTTCCTTCAAACGGAAGCACTAGAGGAAACGGCTCAGAATGTACTCAAAGCCCTACAGGGGCCTTCCTTAGCCTGTTGCCCGATCAGCCGATTTTGTCAATCGCAATTTTTTTGTTTTTTATTTTGCTTTCTTCGCTGGTCATCTGTAGTCAAATTCTTTTCTTCAACAGGGCAAAATGGTTTTACAGGAAAGCTGGGACGAATATTGTACTCTTTAACACCTACAGGAACACCTGTAGGAAGGCGAAAAAGATAGTCTTGGGCTGCCTTCTGTTCTACTAGATTTTACCACCGAGGCTTCAAGGCTTCGACGGGTGCTATCAAAGGCGTATTTAACCTGGACTGCTCCGCAACCGGGATGGTGTCTTTTAGAAAACAGTCAGGAATCCCTAAGATTCTTCCTCATGAACACCACTCAAAGGATGCTCAGATGTTACCAGTGACGTTTCCAACGACATCAACGACACTGATTTTAGTTCATACATTCATTAAAAGGACCTATCTATGCTATTAAAATGTATTGATAAGTTCGTTGCATTACCGATTAATAGCTCATATGGACAGTTATCATGTGCCATAGAGGATGTCGTATTGATAACAAAATACGAAATATTGCTCCCATTCGTCATAATCAGTTTTTCTACTGTTTGATCGAATAAATTCATTAAATGTTCTATGAACCTTTTCTGTATGTAACTGTTTTAAAGTCGGTTGTGTGGGGTAGATGTTTTATAATTTTTGATTTTAGATATTTGCACTATCGTCAAATTATTGTTTTTTATAATTATGTTCTCATGTTTTTAATGAACGTTTTCATAATTTCTTTTTACTTCAGAATAAATTCTTTAAAATTTAGCAATTTATATTGTGCTTATACTATTTTGTTTTTGGATATATTGCTACTAAATATTTGGTCAAATCGCATATTGTTTTATTGCGTATTCGTTTGCCATTGTCCGATTTTTGGTAGTGGGCCCTATTGTATCCATCAATTACCTATCGCCCTTTTAAAGCCATTTGTGGGGTTTCAGTTATAAGTTAATGGGGTCTTAGCTTAGTCGGTTTTGCCATCAGTTTTGGCATTTTGGACATTTTCTTATGTCAATCTTTTATACCTTTGGGCATATTTTTCCAATAATAGTGTCTCTGGACCTTGGCCATGGGTTTTCGTAATGCCTGTATGACCTTCTTTGAATTGGATCGTCATGGAATGTAAACAGTATTGCTTCTTTCAATTTTCGGGCTTCTTTAATAATAGGGTCACCGGGAGTAGCTACTCTTAGAGATTTAATATTTTATAGTTTCAAAGATCTTTTTCGCTCGGTGCCTTTTGAGTTGGCTTTACGCACTCGCATACAGGCTTCCTTTTCAAGCCTTTGGAAATATAATAGCCTAAAAATTCCAAATCTTTTACATATATAACGTCAATTCTTGCTATAACTTTTTCCCATGCTTTTGTAAGCATATCGAATCTGTTTATTGCAAGGTCACTACTTTTCGTACCTCATCATTTACAATGACTTTGTATACGTTGGGCTTAGAAGCTTTTATGCGGCCAGTTTTCATTTGGCAAATCTAAAATGTTTTTGTTCTTTTTCCTGCGCAGGAATTATTCTGTTTACTTTGATTTCTGGTAGTGGTTTTTCAGAATTTTATTTTCTCTTTCTGATATTTTTTGTAGATCTATGATTGTTATTCTGGACAATGCGTCCGCGATATGGTTGTCTTTTTCAGATATTCCACAGTAAAATCATACTCTTGTAAATCTAATCTCAGACGTGTCAATTTTGAGCTTGGGTTAGTCATAGAGAATAAATAGGTTAGTGGTCTATGGTCGAAAATTCTTAATTGTTCAATGAATGCTGCTAATTCTTGTTGTGTTGTATTTTTGTTACTTTCAGTTCTTTGGTAAATGATCTTGATGCATATGCTGGGTAGTTGACTTCTATTATAATCTTGAGTTAGTACAGCTCACATTCTTGTTTTGCTTGCGTCTGACCATACAAAATTCTTTATTGAAACCGGGATATTGTAGTAAAGTGGGTGATGAAAATCAATTGTTTTTTAAATAGTCGAAGGCTTTTTGACGATCTGTCCATTCAAATTTAATATTCTTTTTTACAAATCTAGTTATATGACGTGAGTAAATACAATTATTTATAAATCGTTTAGTGATTGAAAAAATTCTGGCACTGTCTGCGTATTTGTTGGTACTGGGTTTTAATATTACACTAAGATTTTTACTGTCTGGTAAAATACCTTTATCGTTGCACTTGTGACCTAAGAAGGTTACTTCGTGTCTGAAGAATGAGCCCTTTCCGGCGCGCAATTTGAGGTTGTGCTTCCTACATAACTCAAAAGACATTTGTGTTTGGTTGCCAAATCATATGCTTTTCTAAGCAACCGATGACAATTAGGTCATCCTGTGTCAAATGCCTGTGAAGGTTCGATACCTGAAAATGCAATTGTCATCATTCTTTGAAAGGACTTTGGCGCAATTTTTAAGCCATAAGGTAATTTCGTAAAGCGGTAGGAGCCATTGCTCATGGAAAATTACGTTATATTTCTGTAGTTTTCTTCGAGTTCTATTTGGTGTAATCTAAATCCTGACATTAAATCTAGACATGAAAAATATTTAGCTCTACCCAATTGATCAAGATTATCAACTATACTGGTAGTGGAAATTTATCAGATAAGATTTTTTGTTAATTTGGCGATAGTCAATTACTAAACGCCATCTTTTAGTGTCGTAACTTGGTAATTATTTCTTCGCAACAATTAAATATGGACTGTTGTATTCAGAAACTGAAGGTACTACTATTTTATCTTTAATTAATTTTTCAACCCGTTTTTCTACTTCTTTTTTTCGACTGTGGGGGATTCTGTAATTCTTAATGTAAACTGGTTCATCATCTCTCATCCTTATCTTTTCTTTGTAAAAATTATTTGTTGATATCGATTTGTGCATAATTCTTTAATTATTTTTTAAATTGGGAAGACAAATTTGTATTCAATTTATTTAAAATGTCTGCATTGTTTTCATTATACCCGTACTCGAAGAGTAAAGGGGTATATCGGACGTTTGTGGTAAAAGTGGATGTGTGTAACATAGAGAAGGAATAATTTCCGACACCATAAAGTATAAATATTCTTGATCAGCATCAATAGCCGAGTCGATATAGCCATGTGTGTCCGTCTGTCCGTCCGTCCGTCTTGTTTGTCGCCCATTGCTCGAAGGCTATAAGAGCTTGAGCAACTAAACTTTTATCAGTCTGATGTGATATCTCACTCCTAGAAAAATGTCGAAAATGAAGGTTTGCCCACTTCCGCCCCCACAAAGGGCGCACATGCGGCCACAATTTTGAAAAAACAAAAACTAAAAATGCAGAATCATAGAGACAGCCCATATCTATGTATCAGGGGCCCAAATCTGAATCGGATCGGATCATAAATATAGCCACAATAGAGAAAAACATACGAAAAAACTTCTGGCTCATATCTTTCGCACTCATACAAAAATCCGCGATTTGATTCCGCTGAACAAAATGAACGCCTGGATCTCTGCAGACTATAAGAGCTACGGTATAATCTGCTCGTAGAGCAATGGACTTTTTGGCGGTAGACTCCTGTGATACCGAACCTGGAACAAGTGTATTTCGAAATTTGCTCCGCCGGTTCCGGATACCCAAAAGACGAAAATTCACAATTTTGAAGATAGAGAAAACGAAAATCGCAGTATGGTAGGGAATAATCATATGTTCTGTTTCCTTGAATTTGGTTCAGATCGGATCATTATTATAGCCACAATGATGAAGTGAATTTTCAGGAAGAGTTGCCTGGCCCCCGCACAACCTAACAAAATAAACAATAAATTGATATCTGCTGGTGATTCTCTCATACTCACTAATCGCACCTCTGTCTCGTGCAGTGTACATCGTGTTGTTGTGAGATCTGATGTAGACGTAAATGACAGATGCAGCAAACAAATGTAAAATGTAAAATGTTAAAACTGATAAAACATTTGAAAATTCCACATAAATCATATGTGTACTGACTGAGTACGGGTATAAAAGTAGAGTCGCGCCTACAGCGACTCCGTACGTTCTTTCTCGTTTATTTGTTTTGTTATTTGTCCGGTGAGTGCTCCTTCTCGGACCACTACAGGATAGTGTTCAGCATCAAATGGAACAGAGAAAGGCCCAAGGCCTACCGCAATCCCCAGCGGACAGACTGGAGCCGCTTCTCCGCAACCGTAAAGAAGGCACTACCCTCCCCACCGGAAGGGAACATCCTTCAAACGGAAGCACTAGAGGAAACGGCTCAGAATGTCACTAAAAGCCCTACAAGGGGGCCTTCCTTGAAACTTGCCCGATCAGCCGACCTCCAAAGTCCAATCGCAATCCGCGGTGGACGCGGGAGCTGAGCGAAGTCAGGAGGGAGTCAAGGAGGCTCTTCAACAGGGCAAAAGTGGCAAAACACAGGAAAGCTGGGACGAATATTGTCGCAGTTTTTTAACACCTACAAGGAACACCTGTAGGAAGGCGAAAAGGGAGTCTTGGGCTGCCTTCTGCGATGCCATAGATGGTACCACCGAGGCTTCAAGGCTTCGACGGGTGCTATCAAAGGCGCCAACCACACCTGGACTGCTCCGCAACCAGGATGGTGTCTTTGCAGAAAACAGTCAGGACGGACACCCACTTCCGGGATGCTCAGATGTTACCGGTGACGAATCCAACGACATCAACGACACTGAGCCATACCAGGGAGAGGACACTGAGGATCTCATACGTGACATAATGGCACCAGAAAAGATTATCTGGGCCATTAAAATCCTTCGGTCCCTACAAGTCACCGGGGCCGGATGATATACGACCAGCCATGTTGCAGGCAGCTTGCCTGCCCCTGCTACCATGGATAAAGACTTCTTCGAAGGATATCTCCGAATTGGGTACGTTCCCCAAGCATGGAGAGTGGTGAGAGTGGTCTTCATCCCCAAAGCCGGGAAGATAAACCACATCTCTCCCAAGGACTACAGACCAATCAGTCTATCCTCATTTTTTGCTTGGCCATAAGGAATGTGCTTTGGCGGCCTTTCTAGACATAGAGGGAGCCTCCAACAACGTCAGAATCGAGTCAGTAACGGCCGCACTGACCAAGATTGGTACATTCCCGACGGTAACCATATGGCTGGACAGCGTTCTCAGGAGCAGAACGATCAGCGCTGGTCTGGGCACCTCCTCTTCAAAGGAAGACGGTCACACGAGGTACTCCGCAGGGGGGTTATATCCCTCTCCTGTGGAACTTAGTGCTCAACGACCTTCTTCTTCAGTTGGGGGAGGAGCGGATACGAGGTTGTGGCCTATGCGGATGATCTAGTGATACTGGTAACGGGTAAGTTCCTACCTACAATCAGTGATCTTCTGGAATCTGCACTGGGAACGACCGCAAGCTGGGCACACCAAAACGGTCTGGGGGTTAATCCCCAAAAGACAGAACTGGTGTTGTTCTCACGAAAATACAAGATACCAAACTTCAAACGACCAGCAATTGGTGGAACGACGCTTGAGTTATCGAAAGAAGCCAAGTATCTAGGTGTCATCCTAGACTCCAAGCTCTCTTGGAAGAGAAACACGGAGGAAAGGAAGAAAAAGGCAATGGCTGCTTTCTACATCTGTAGGAAGACCTTTGGGCGAACATGGGGCTTACAACCGCACATCACCTATTGGATGTATACAGCGGTAATAAAGCCCATTCTGACGTACGGAAGCTTGGTGTGGTGGGAAGCGGCCAACACCAAATCCCACCTAGAGAACCTCCGGAGAGTCCAACGGACGGCATGCCTTGGGGTCACCGGATGTCTGAAATCCACCCCACAGGCTGCTCTGGACACCATGCTAAACCTGGAGCCCATAGACCTCCACCTTAACTGCAAGGCTGAGACAAGTGCCGCAAGGCTTTCAGCCGCGCGGTTCTTCGCCATCGCCTTATGGCCACGCCACAATACTCCGTAAGGAGGAAAGTGGAACGGGCGAACGGAGCGACTACTGTGTCTCGGAGTTTTAATGGAAGAGAAATTTTAAAGGACACATACCGGAAAGAGGAACGGACGCGTAACGCTGCTCTTGGGCAGAACGTGCTCTCCATCTTCACTGACGGGTCAAAAGACAGTCGAAGGGATAGGAGCTGGAATCTTCTCTGAAGAACTAGCAACCAACATATCCCTAAGACTACCAGACTGGTGCAGTGTTTTTCAGGCGGAGATATACGCAGTATGGCAAGCGGCAAAGTTAGTATACACCTTGGAGATAACTCAGAGGAACATAGCCATCTGTGTTGACAGCCAAGCTGCTATCAAAGCCCTGGTTTCCTGTAAAATCACGAGCAGACTCGTACGTGACACGGTGGACGCGCTAAACCAGATCAGAGCGCACTCAATCACACTCACGTGGGTCCCGGGTCACACCGACATCGCGGGCAACGAGAGTGCGGACGAGTGTGCCAGAAATGGATCGGCTAAGCCACTGGCGGACGCAGTCAGCGATATACGGTGGCCGCTGCGAGACATCATCTCGCAGATGATGGGTCGAGCTAGAACGAGATCAGACAGACTGTGGAACGCAACACCCAACTGTGAGATCTCACGCTCGCTCTGGCCACACTACGACCCTAAACGTACTAAGACTCTCCTTGGTTTCAGGAAGAGTCAGGTGCGAAGACTGACGGGAGTTATAACGGGGCACTGTGTCATCGGCCACATGGCCACTAGGTACAGATTGCCCCACCATGACTTCTGCCGCAGCTGCAGGGACGAGGGAGGAAATAGAGAGCATCCAGCATCTTCTCTGTGGCTGTCCTGCACTCATGGAAAGGCGTTACCGAATACTCGGCAGCGCCTTTCACGAGGACTTGGATAGCCTAGCAAACATGCCTTTAGAGAGGCTGATGCTCTTTGTTGAGACCTCGGGATGGTTCACGCAACCTCCCTAGGCACTGGACGTAATCCCAGGACGAGTGTGGGCATCACAATGGGCAATTCTTGCCTCCGAGTGACTTCGACTTCGGTCGAGCAGCCCTATAAACCTAACCTAACCTAACCTTATAGTCATCATACTACATCTTGAGAAGCACGAAGTCGAGGATTTCTTTTTTTTTATACCACGTTTTATAGTGAGTGACGTTTATAGTATCCTATGTTGGTCTTCTGGCTCTAAGCTACCTACCCACCAATTTTCAGCCATATCGGTACAGCCGTTCTTGTGTTATAAATGAGGTAACTAACACGACTTTCTTTTATATATATAGATTTGGTTTTGTTTTTTATTATTTGATATTGTTATGTTATCTCTATCTCCTAGATGTTCTACCTTATGAGACTTATATTTATAATCAAATTTATGTCCTACTTCGTTTTTAAGCAAAACTTGGTCTCCTATTTTGAGTTGAATATCACTAACTTTCCTATCATACAATTCCTTATTTTTAGTTTTATTATCTTCTCATTATTCTGGCTCTTTTATAAGCTACTTCTAACCTATACTTTGATTCCTTAGCGTAGTCATCTACATTGTAGAGTGGTTCTATTCTATCTATGCTATTAAAATGTATTGATAAGTTCGTTGCATTACCGATTAATAGCTCATATGGACAGTTATCATGTGCCATAGAGGATGTCGTATTGAAACAAAATACGAAATATTGGAGCCAAACGTCCCAATCAGTTTTATCTACTGAAATGTATGATCGAATAAATTCATTAAATGTTCTATGGCTTCTTTCGACTGTTCCAACTGTTTGGTGGTTGTGTGCAGTAGATGTTTTATTTTTGATTTTAGATATTTGCACAAGTCGTTAATTATTGAATTTTTATATTATGTTCTCATGTCCGTAATGAACGTCTTCATTGAACCGTACTTCAGAATAAATTCTTTAAAAATAGCTTTAGCTACGTGCTCGCACTTTTGTTTTGTATTGATATTGCTACTAAATATTTGGTCAAATCGCATATTAGTGTTAGTGCGTATTCGTTGCCATTGTCCGATTTTGGTAGTGGGCCTATTGTATCCACCAATTACCCTATCGAAAGCCATTTGTGGGGTTTCAGTTATAGTTAATGGGGTCTTAGCTTAGTCGTTTTAGACTTTTGGCATTTTGGACATTTTCTTATGTAATCTTTTATACCTTTAGGCATATTTTTCCAATAATAGTGTCTCTGGACCTTGGCCAAGGTTTTCGTAATGCCTGTATGACCTTCTTGAATTGGATCGTCATGGAATGTAAACAGTATTGCTTTTTTCTCTTTTTCATTATTTAATAATAGGGTCACCGGCTTGAGTAGCACTACTCTTAGAGATTGTAATATTTTATAGTTTCAAAGATCTTTTCGCTCGGTGCCACTTTGAGTTGGCTGATATTAAGCATACAGGCTTCCTTTTCAAGCCTTTGGAAGAACTGACCTAAGTCGAGAATTCCATTGGTGTACATATAGCTAACGTCAATTCTTGCTATAACTTTTTTCCCATGCTTTAGTAAGCATATCGAATCTGTTATCCGCAAGGTCACTACTTTTCGTACCTCATCATTTACAATGACTTTGTATACGTTGGGCTTAGAAGCTTTATTTAGAGTTTTCCTTGGCAAATCTAAATGTTTTTGTTCTTTTCCTGCGCAGGAATTATTCTGTTTACTTTGATTTCTGGTAGTGACTTTCAGAATTTTATTTTCTCTTTGGATATTTTGTAGATCTCTGATTGTTATTCTGGACAATGCGTCCGCGATATGGTTGTCTTTTCCCTTAAGATATTCCACAGTAAAATCATACTCTTCTAAATCTAATCTCAGACGTGTCAATTTTGAGCTTGGGTTAGTCATAGAGAATAAATAGGTTAGTGGTCTATGGTCGAAAATGCTTAATTGCCCAATGAATAGCTGCTTTTAAAAATTAAAAAAAATTATTAATGTTTTTCGTAGGCTTTTTATAAGCAGTTTAAATTGTTTGAAAAAGGTTTAACTTAAATAAGGAAAATAAAAATAATGCTTTCATATCAGTCTTAAATTTTTTAAACCGGTTACATTTAAAATAAATCATAAATTAAATCTTTCATTGCAGTCTTAAATGTTTGAAACATGGTTAAACTTAAAAATAATGCTTTCATAGCAGCCTTTTGAAACAACCTTTAACCTAACAACATAATAAGAAATAAAAACCAAAAATCTTTTAGACAGAAACTAAATACTTTAAAAACGTGTTTTTGTCTATGCTTTGTAGAAAGAGCGCGGCTTGCCGTTAAGGGTTTTTTCCCGGGTAAGGACATTTACAGCCGGAATAAACCCGCTCAGAAGGCAAAGGACCCTACATCCGGAAAAATTTCAGCGCTTGTTGGTACAATCCAGGGTATGTGTTCTTCATTCCCTCCCAAACACTTTGGGTTACTCCCCAAAGGCTGCTAGCGGCATTCGCAGATATGCGTTTATTTCCACGTCACATTCCTCATTTGGTTTATGGGACTGCGCCATTAAATATACAATAAACTGGGTAATTTATAAATAAAAACGATGCATCGCTTCAGTATTCGATGCATCTCTTTTCGGTAAAAAAACATCGGAAAAATCGGAAAAATCGCAAACAAAGCATCGATGTTTTTACATCACTGTTTTTGTTACTTTCACCCTTGGTAAATAATCTTGATGCATATGCTACGGGTAGATGGGTTCCATTATAATCTTGAGTTAGAACAGCTTGTTTGCTTGCGTCTGTTGTGATACAAAGTTCTTTATTGAAATCAGGATATTGTAGTAAAGTAAAAGTCAATTGAACTTTTAAATAGTTGTAACGTGCAACGAAACGTTTCGATTAGTTCGGTATTTCAATTCTAAAGAGAGCTGGGCACGCTATTAATTATTCCGGCTCTAGCTCGTCGGCTTTGGGGGTAGAGTTTTCTCTTTTGAATTGAGGTCGTTTCGCAGCGAATTACCAATAATAATTCCAAATTTAGCGTGCTAGCTAGATTTAGCTAGATTGTCGGTAGAAGACTAAAAGAAGAAAGGAAAGAGAGAAAAAAAATAGGTAGGGATCAAGACGGAAGAGACAAGGTAGGAGGCAACACATATACAGAGTTGGGAAGAATCAGAGACACTAAGAAGGACGGAGGGACATCGGCACTTCATCCCCGATGTTAAAGGGAAATCTCAACTTGTTCTACTTTGGCCATCCTCCTGAAGCACACAGCTCCCGACGACCCCTTCGGACCCTTACAAATAACGGAGGCTACACTGAGTTCATTTGTGGGTTTATCTATTATTCATGGTTGCTTCTTACAAAAATTTTAAGAAATTCATTGAAATTGCAAAGAGACTAATTAACTAGGGTTTTAATTTTTTGGGGAATATAATAGCAAAGTCACTGTAGAAAATTCGAAACTATTTTTGTTTGTTTGTAGGATGCCTTTACCTAGGCTTGAGACGGGAATTAAATACAGACCAGAGCTGTGGGCGGCGATAAAGGCGATCAATAAACAAACCGTGCGAAACGAAGTTCAA
>CM019042.1:30830866-30891963 GCA_009664405.1 Drosophila bifasciata
GTTACGGCATGAAGTCCCGCCACTGTAAATCCAAGCAACATGTACATAACTACACGCCCGCAGCATAGCCGACAAAGCGATGCGTGGGAATAAAGCACTCGTAAATTGAACTTCGTTTCGCACGGTTTATTTATTGATCGCCTTTTATCGCCGCCCACAGCTCTGGTCTGTATTGCTAATTCCCGCGTCTCAAGCCTAGGTAAAGGCATCCTACAAACAAACAAAAATAGTTTCGAATTTTCTACAGTGACTTTAGCTATTATATTCATCCCTCAAAAAAATGGAAAAACCCTAGGTAATAAGTCTCTTTGCAATTTCAATTAATTTCTCTAGTTTAAATTTTTGTAAGAAGCAACCATGAATAATAGATAAACCCACAAATGAACTCAGTGTAGCCTCCGTTATTTGTAAGGGTCCGAAGGGGTCGTCGGGAGCTGTGTGCTTCAGGAGGATGGCCAAAGTAGAACAAGTTGAGATTTTCCTTTTAACATCGGGGATGAAGTGCCGATGTCCCCTCCGTCCTTGTCACTGATTCTTCCCAACTCTGTATATGTATTTGCCTCCTACCTTGTCTCTTCCGTCTTGATCCCTACCTATTTTTTTCTCTCTCTTTCACTTTCTTCTTTTAGTCTTCTACCGACAATCTAGCAGCACGCTAAATTCTGGAATTATTATTGGTAATTCGCTGCGAAACGACCTCAATTCAAAAAAGAAAAACTCTCCCCAAAGCCGACGAGCTAGAGCCGGAATAATTAATAGCGTGCCCAGCTCTCTTTAGAATTGAAATACCGAACTAATCGAAACGTTTCGTTGCACGTTACAGTTATAATTTTTAATAATAATAAAAGTGGCGCCCAACGTGGGGCTTCAGTGAGTAGTTCGAAATATTCAAGGAGGACTCCCAGATGATTAAATGAATTAATTTTTTATTTGTTTTCCTTTTTAAATTTCCCATTTTATTTTCCGGAAGAGTCATCTCTAGATTAGAATCTGCTTGGAAGATAGATAGTGAGAATACCAGTCGAGCTACAGCTCGACCCGGAAGAACGAGAAGACTCTGACTCTGGGAAAGAGTTGGGGGTAGAAGCTATATCTCTTATCTGTTGGAACTTTCATAAGGCCGGTCACAGGTATCAGGATTGTGTATCGGAACGGAAAGTTTTTTGTTACGGCTGTGGGGCCGTAAACACTTATAAAGTTCGCGGGCGAGGAAGCCCGGCTGGATGACCTTCGGATATACGTCTGCTCCCAAGACGAGCGAAATGGTCGCAGGCTTGTGGAACTCCGTATTGGCCAGCTTCAGATCATCGAAGCGAGCCCGGACAGTGTCACTCAGTGGACGGATCGGGGTGCGGACGCGGAGACGGGGCTCGATTTTGAAGACGGCTTCCCACTGGAGTCCTTCCGTCTTAGCCCGGATTATGGCGGTGCACTCTCTCATCCCCGATGCAGGTGGTTGGCAGCTTCAATTCTTAGCCACATCGGCGTCTATGCAACTGACCGGCGTACAGGGATCGATGAGGGCGACCATGCTGTGCGTCCTCTGTTGCACCGCGAGGACCACCCGTGCCGTCGGAAGGACGTTAATGCTCCGGTGCTGGAGTAAGGAGTGCACTGTCGGGGCAGGATCCCCGAGGACAGGGCGGCTGACCGGACGAGGGAGGGCGTCGCCTGCGCGGGAGGTTGTAGGTGGAGACGTCGATGCCGAAGAGGAGCCGACGGGGCGCCGCGGTCCTGGTAGGTGGAGCAGGGTGTGGTGGTTCTTAGCGCACGTCTTGCACTTGTCTCCACTGCGGCAGTCCTTGCCCGAGTGGGCGTGAGCCAGGCAGTTCGAGCAGTATTTGTGCAATAATACTGCTCGTAGCCTCTTCTCGCCGCTCATGCGCAGGAATGTCCGGCAACTCTTCAACGGTGGACTCCTGGGCACACTCGGCACTTGCACGAGGCACTCCTACCTCGTGCCGGTGTGCTATCGGCTTTGCGGCTTGCCCGGGACTGCGCGGAATGTTTAGGAGCCATGGCTATACTCCGGAAGATGACTGTGATGGAAAAAAAAAGAGTCAAGGAAGGATTAGTACAGTGTTGGCACGGATTGTCAACGATTCGAAAAGGGAGCTTTCGGAACTGCTTTAGAACTACGGATACTATTGCTGGATTAAAGCGGATTCTTATGGATCGGAGCCTACGCGAGGGTAGGTGGAAGGACTTCCGAATCCATAGGCAGCAGAACCACCTTCGTGATCGGTCGCTTGATAAGGCCGCGGGCGGTGAGTAAGTCTACCACGCGAACCTTTTTCATCGGGTCCCGGATACGTGCTCTGAACACGGCCGAGACGCCATTCGTGAGAAGGGATGTTTTCCTCCTTGATCACTACGAGGTCTCCAACCTCGAGGTCTCTTGTCGGATGCTGCCATTTTTTGCGCTTGTGCAACTCTCGCAGGTACTCTGTCTTCCAGCGCGAACAAAATTGCTGGTTGAGAGCCTTGAGGTGTTGCCAGCGGCTTAGGATGGAGAGGCGCTCGCCTGAATTTCGGGCTCTGCCACGGATAGCAGCGGCCCACCAATCAGAAAATGACCTGGGCTCAAAGCCAACGGGTCCGTTGGGTCCTCAGACATTGGAGCGATTGGTCGCGAGTTAAGGCATGCCTCAATCTTGAGAGAAAAGGTCGCGAACTCCTCTAATGTGTATTTGGAAGTACACATCGACCGTTGGAAAAGAGCCTTGAAGCTCTTCACACCCGCTTCCCATAAGCCCCCATATGGGGCCCTGGAGGGATGAATCGCCACGTTAGCCCCTGCTGGCTGTACACCGCGGAGGTCCGAGTGCGGAGGGCCTCGAGCAGGTCCACAGCCAGAGAGCGGGATGCGCCGACAAAATTGCTCCCGTTGTCGGAGTGGACTTCGTGGGGACAGCATCGTCTCGCGACGAACCGGGCGAAGGCGGCTAGGAAAGTGTCGGTTGTCAAGTCGGATATAGCCTCCAAATGGATGGCCTTCGTGGTAAAACAAACGAAAACGCACACATACCCCTTGGAGATGCGACAGGCGCGTCCTGTGAAACTTTTCACGTCGAACGGCCCGGCGAAGTCGACTCCGGTGTATGTGAACGGCCGCGAAAATGTAACTCGTGAGGAAGGAAGGTCGCCCATTAATTGGGTTTGGAGTCGCTTGCGATGGATGACGCAGACCTTACAGGAGTGGATTACTGCTCTCACGACGTGACGTAGTCGAGAGATCCAGTATGTTGCCCGGAGAAGGCGGATGACCAGCTGGTTCCCACCATGTAGGGATACGTGATGGGTGAATCGAACCAGCAGGCGAACCAGGAGGCATGCGGGTGGCAACAGGATTGATGCCGCTCGTTGTAGGTCATGGATGCCGAGGCTCGGACCTGGCCACATGCCCGCATGACTCCGTTCTGGTCCAGGAACGGATTGAGGTTCTGAAGAGAGCTCGTAGTCGGAAGTGGCTGCTTGTTTACAAGACAGCGATGCTCCGCCGTATAATGGAAGCGTTGGGTCGTGATGGTGACAGCTTGGAGAGCTGCAGCGACCTCTTTATTGTCTAGCTCTGTGGATACGTGGACTGGCGTTGCTTGCCCTCTGACGCGCTGGACGAACCGCCGAACGTAGGCGATCACGCGCAGAGCGCGTCCGAATTCGGAAAATCGGCTGAGAATGTCCGGAGGCGGTGTCAGTGGCGTGGTGAACCTTGACGGCTCGTTTCTCCAAGTCGGTCTCAAGGATTGAGCCTCGTGGACAAGGCCACTCCGACTGCGGACCACGCAGCCACGCAGGGCCATGCCACCACATGTCATTGCCGACCAGTTCAGTGGGTCCGAGCCCTCGACTGGCGAGGTCGGCCGGGTTGTCCTCGTATCGGACGTGGCTCCATCGTTCGCGGGGCCAACAGCGAGTGATTTTGGCGACTCGATTCCCTACAAAAGTGGTCCAATCACATGCCGGCCTCTTCAACCAGGCCAACACAATAGTGGAATCGGTCCAAAAGTACACCTGGCTGGCGTCGAGCGGCATTTGAGGAAGGATGGCCACGGAGAGTTCTGTCAGAAGGACAGCTCCGCACAGCTCGAGTTGAGGCAACGAGACTGTTTTCACGGGGCCACGCGGGTTTTGGCTGTGAGAAGGGTACACACAATGCCCTGCGGACGCTCAACTCGGACGTAAATCGCTGGCCCATAGGCACGTTGAGACGCGTCGCAGAACCCATGAATCTGTACCTTGGCCATCGGACGGACGTGTAACCACCGCGGAATGCGGATCCCTTGGATGGCCGGAAAGCTTTTCAGGAATGTCTCCCCACGCTTGAGACAGATCGTTAGGAAGGACGTCATCCCATCCTAACTCTCTCAACCAAATCTCCTGCATAAATATTTTCGCTTGGACGACGAAGGGGCAAGCCATCCCGCTGGATCAAAGAGCTGCGCGATCTGGGACAGCACATTGCGCTTCGTGCAGGATTTTCGCTCGTTTAAGGCGGGAGGCGAAAAGAAGAACTCGTCGGCACTGGCTTGCCATCGGATTCCCAACGTCTTAGCGATGCTACTCTCTTCCAGCTCTAGGAAGTCAGCGCGGAGTAAGTGGTCGACTGGAATGTCGCGCAGGACGCCCTTATGGTTAGCTGTCCACTTTCGGAGCGGAAACCCTGCAGAGTCGAGTGCTTCGCGTAGTTCAGCAATGGCGGAAATTGCCTGAGACTGAGAGTGAGCACCAGCGAGCACGTCGTCCACGTACATGTCGCTCTCTAGGATGACGCTTGCCATAGGTAGCTGTGGACGCACCTCTTGTGCGAGTTGCTTGAGGACGCGGAGGGCGAGGTACGGTGCGCAGTTGACTCCGAAAGTGACAGTGGTGAGTTTTCGTAGTCACACACGTCCCCGTTACGGTCGCGAAACAGTATTCGCTGATAGGGCGTGTGTTGGGAAGTTACTTGATTTGCCGATACATCTTGTTGATGTCGGCATTGAAAACGTAGCGAAAAGACGCGCCACCTCAGGATTTGCATGGTCAAGTCAGACTGAAGGACTGGCCCAGCATGCAACGTGTCGTTGAGGCTTTTCCCGTTGGAAGACGAGCTGGAGGCGTTGAAGAATACGCGCAATTTGGTTGTGGTGCTGTCGGGTTTAAACGCGGCGTGATGTGGCAGGTAGAAATGGCCGGAATCATGACTAGGTGTAACCGCTGTCATGTGGCCGAGCTCTAAATATTCCTGAATGACGGAGTCGTACTGCTTCTTGAGCGGCAAGTTCCACTGCAGCCGCTGCTCGTTTCTAAGGAACTGCGCCTGGGCCGCGTTTCTGGAGTCGCCTAGCTCGACTTTTTCTGGACACTTGAAAGGGAGAGTAACAACGTATCTCCCATCGGGGGTTCGTTTAGTGGTCTGGAGGAAGTTTTCCTCGCACACTGAATCGGACTCGCTCGTCGGTCTCCCCGGAAGGTCCTCCACCCTCCCAGAATTTGGTGAGAAGCTTCTCGAGTCGGACATCCGAATTAAACGAGAGCTTCGTGGTGAAAGCGGAAACCGTCCGAGCCGAGTCAGCTGATACCGGACCGGATAGGACCCATCCGAAGATGGTCTCTTGTCCCAGCAGCGAGCCACAAATGGCAGACTGGAAGCCGCTCAACAGGATAGAAGGAAGGATGTCAGCGCCTAGAAGCACATCAATCTGCGAGCTTCGGTGGAAGGAGGGGTCTGCCAATTGGAGGTTTGGAAGGTTATCCAAGAAGTGCTGCGGTATCGGATATGAAGGAAGGTTGCCTGCTAAATAAGGCAGAATATATGCCGTGGGCTCGATCTTGAGGCCCCGATCATGAAGTGGCAACGCTTTTGCGCCTTAGCCGCTACGGTTTGGGTTTAAACCCGCGACTTGAGCCTGGATAGCTTCGAACGGTGGCTTAATGATGTTAAAGAGGCGTTCAGTGATGAACGTCGCTTCGAGCCTGAGTTGATCAGAGCGCGGGCACGGAAATTGGTCCCCAGGTGGCAAATATTAATGAGTGCTGTGCCCAGAAGAACGGTACTTGTGCTGGAGGAGAAATAGCTCTGTACGTTGGGCTGAGAATTGACGAGCTGGGGTTTGGGCGGATGTCGAAGCCGCCATGTTGGACGGAGGCGCGGAACGATGCAGAAGCGTGTGATGCCTGCCTCCACAAGTGGAACAATTGTGGCTGCTTGAGCAGTCGCGAAGCTGATGGCCTCTTGCGAAGCAGTTTAGGCACAGCTGTTTTGTCTTGATGCAATTGGAACGTGCATCAGCGGACATGTTGAGAAAGCGCGGAAATAGTCGGATTGGGTGATTCTCCTTGGAACAGAGATCACACGTCCTCTTCTTCGGACTCACTTGGTTCTTGAAAGAAAAGAACCTTGTTCGGCACCGAACTGCCGTGCGACCGGAATGGATTGGATCGGTTGCAAGAAGTGGATGGATTCTGGCCGCCTTGGGAGGGTGGCGGATTCGTAGCCACTCGGGAAGTGGAAGGGTCGCTCTCAATAGCTTCGAGCGTCAAATAGCGCTGAGTGAGGAAGGAGTCGATTTCCTTCCAGGGCGGCACTTCCTTCTTGTCCGTCACGGACGCTTCCCATAAGGCGCGGCTTAGCTTCGGCAATTTTGAAGCGCAGATAGTTACAACAGACTATCCCATTTGTCCGTGCAAACGTTGGAGACCGCTAGCGCATTTAGGACTCCCTGCATCGTACTTTGAAGTTCCTTCAAAGCACGACTGCATTCGGAAGTTACGCGGGGCAAGAAGAGAAGAATGTTAATTTGGTTAGTCACCAGAAGCCGATTGTTCTCATATCGGCTGCGGAGAGCCAACCAGGCGGACTCGAAACCGTCATTCGTGAGGGGGACTTTTCTACAATGGCCTTTGGATCGCCCCTGGTCTTCTCGGTGAGGTAGTATAACATCTCTACCGGAGATAACTTTGGATTGTTTATCACGACCGCGGTGAACAGATCCCGGAATGTGGGCCAGCGGACGTAGTCCCCGAGAAAACCTCAATATTGACGGGAGGCAGTCGACAGCCGCCCTGTTGGACTGGCTGTGCGGGTGGAAGGACTGCGGAGGGGGCCAGCTGGGCATTGAGGTCGCTGAGACACTGCTCAAATACCCCATAGCATTCGCCATATGTTTCCCGGATGTCCGCTTGGATTTCTGGATCCTCGTCAGCCATCACCGCGGAACAGGCCTTGTATTCGGCCTCGACGTCCGTCCACATGCTGAGGATTTGGCCTCGGCGGACCTCGGACAGAGGGGCGGATGGGGCGGAAGTGATACGCTCTGCCAGGTGGGATAGTCGGCCAATGGCGGCTACCAATTTGGTCCGAGCGGCAGAGGTGGCGGATTGAGCCATTGTGGTGAAGTGGCGAGAGCTGACGGGACTAGTGATGCAGCCTTTTCGGATCCTGTTTAGTCACCGATGGAACCTTAAGGGTCACCGGAGACGGAATAGGACCGATTTGGTCCTTGTAGCAGGGCTGCTACTGGCTTGCTCTCGGGTGAGGGATGCCTTGATTGGTTGTGTTGGAGTAGTTCCGGAGGTGGACGAGGTGCGTAGCCGGTTGGACGAGGTCACAGGCAAAAGTTGTTTGCCGTCCTTGTGACCTGTTGGCATAATTTAAAAGGACCCACGCAAGAAAAAATCGTTTTTTTGGAAGTCTGTGAGGGACTGCAGACTGGTCTGACTAGAGTTGACTCGGAACCGTCAGGAAACACCCGTAACCCAAACACGGACTATCAGACAAAAGGCCTCAAGCTAGCTGGAAGGCAATAATCGGAACGACTCGGATTGTTTGAGATCACCTGTAGGTGAGAAATCTCAAACAATGAGTGACCCTATATTGAGCCGAGCTGAGGAGAGGAACGGTCACACTGGAGTAGCAATATTTGGAAATATTGACTGTGCGATGCTCCTCCGTTTACCCCTTGACGCAGTCGTGAGCGGAACTGGGTTACTATCGGATGGAAGGAAGCAATGGAAGCAGGCACGGACACCTCACAGAAACGGAACAACAATAATTTCTTTATCAAAACAACAAAAAAAAATATTTTTTTTGTTTGTGAACCAAAAAAAAGACTCGGAGGTTTTTCTTGACGTGGTCGGATTCTTTAATTATTTAATTTTTTTTTTTTTCTTTTATTCGGATGAACACCGGGTTTGGATGCCGATAGTTCTGGGCCACCTCTCACTCTCGGAACAAAAAATATCACAACACGAAACACAATTTGCCAATTTGAAAAGGTAAATTTCCAAATAATTACGGAAAATGCGCCGTGCCTTGGTCGCGAGTAATTAATTTGGACTCTGGAGAATGTGGGAGAAATTTGGAGACCTTGCGAAAAGTGGCTGGAGGGCACGAATTTCACTTAATCGCGGATTTTCAAATATGGCACTTGCGCGGAGTTGTGGAATGCGGTATTTAATTGTTTGGTATTTTTGTTGAATGTGTGTGTGTGTATGTAAATAGTTGGGAGCCAACTATGCAAATAAATGTAATAAATAAATAAATAAAATAAATAATAAATTTAATTAAGAAAACACAGGTAGCTGGATGGATACTTTTATTGGTGCTGTAATGTGTATATGTTGGTATGTGTGTGTGTTCACTTGCACTTGAGTGTGCCAGTGTATATTGTATTAGGGTAGGGCGCGGATGGAATGCTCTTGGGGACCTGTATATTAATGTAGGTGTGTGTGAATTCACTTGCACTTGGATCGTGCCAATATATATATTATTCGGGTAGGCCGCGAATGGAACGCACTGAAGAAATATTAGTGTATGTGTGTGTGAATTCACTTGCACTTGGAGCGTGCCAATATATATATTATTGGGGTAGGGCGCGGATGGAACACACCAGAGAAATATTAATGTATGTGTAGTGCGCTTGTTCTTGAGGAAAATTTTATACCCGTACTCGAAGAGTAAAAGGGTATATTGTATTTGTGCTAATTGCTGTCTGTCCGTCTGTCCGTCTTATTTGTCGCCCATTGCTCGGAGGCTATAAGAGCTAGAGGGACCAAATTTTTTCCAAACTGATGTGATATCTCACTCCTAGAAAAGTGTTTCAAAATTTCGCCCCGCCCCTTTGCGCCCCCCACAAAGGGCGCACATCTGTGGCGTCCACAATTTTAAAGATAGCAGAAAACGAAAAATGCAGAATCATAGAGACAGCTTATATCTATCAGGGGCCCAAATCTGAATCGGATCGGATCATTAATATAGCCACAATAGAGGCAAATGTACGAAAAAACTTCGCTCCCTCTCTTTCGCACTCACACAAAATCGAGACGATTTGGTTTTTCGTAAAAAATGAACGCCTGGATCTCAGAGACTATAAGAGCTAGAGCAACCAAACTTTTGGCCAAGACTCCTGTGATACCAAACCTGAACAAGTGTATTTCAAAATTTCGCCCCACCCCTTCCGCCCCCACAAAAGACGAAAATCCACAATATTGAAGATAGCAAAAAACTAAAAATGCAGTATTGTAGAGAATGACCATATCTACCAGATTCCCGAATTTGGTCCAGATCGGATCATTATTGTAGCCACAATGATGAAATGAATTTTCAGCAGCAATCCCCCACCTCCTCTTGCGGCGTAAGTCAATTATTGGGGTTGATTGTTGCTGCAGCTTCTCTCACACGCACACTCACGCTCAAACATGCTGCCTCGTGCAGTGTACGTGTGTTGTTGTGAGAACTAATGTAGATGATGTAGATTTAGATGTCGATGACAGATGTAGCAAAAAATGTAAAATGTAAAACTGATAAAACATTTTAAAATTCCACATAAATCACATGTGTACTGACTGAGTATGGGTATAAAAGTAGAGTCGCGTTCGAAGCGACTCCGTACGTTCTTTCTCGTTAAATATTAAAATTCAGCCTGGAACTATGCTAAGCCAAAATTTATAATAGATAGTTTATAGTGCAAGCTGAGCTTTTTTACCACGCCATCTAGCGGAGGCCATTACGACTAAGCAGTCGATATTTCTCGCGAATTCCTTTTTGGTTGACAATTCCAATCCCTGTCTGTTTCCCACTGTCATTTTGAAAACCACAAAAGGGGACAACAAATTTTCTGGCAAGATCTGATTTCCGCAAAAGGAAGTCGGGCTCTCTTCTCGTGGCGTTCCAACTGTACGGACGTACTTGGGCGTACCGATATTCAACGACCGAAAAAAAGAGGAAGAATTTGGCTATCTCCGCCTATAGAATCGCCTGACCTGACCCGCAGTTGGCCTTTATTTCGAGGAAACACTGGAAGGATGAATCTACGGTGTCCCCTGTGCCGAGAGAAGGATCGGTGTACAATTTTTAAAATATTGTATTGATCTCCACCACTCTGCTGGCCACCACAAAGCTGGGAAGCTTTCGCTGTAGGCAGTCAAGCACCCTCACCACCGACCGAGAGCACCTGCCACGCAGCCGCCGCAGAGTATCGTCATCCCCAGCAAATAGTGACCCCCAATAGTGACCAGTGAAAAGTGGTGCAACGCCTTCTCGTCCCACATGAATCCACGTTGTCCATGGCTTAAAACCAGACACGAAAAGTTTTTTGGTACCCCGTTCAACATAACCTATACACCCACATGGGGTTCAAAAAAATTTGTTCTTCAACGAATTAATATTATTTTCATAAAGCTGTGAATAACAAAAAGAGAACAAAAACTCTAAGTGTAAAATCGCGCCCAAAAATACCTTATGTTCTCGGTATAGGTCGTTGACCCTGTGAGGCAGCAGCGCAGGCGCGCAGTGCTTTTGCCTATTATCAGCAGCTCCGTGCTTTTGCCGTGCAGGCACTAATACCTAATTTGAATAATGTCTCTTAGAAGAAAAATGAATATTTAAAATTGAAAAAAAGGAAAATAAATAAAAATTAAATATATAAGAATTTAATGTTGAAATTATCAAATTTAAACGTAACGCGGTCAAAAATTTATTATGTGTGAAGTAGTATCTGTGATCGTAGTGCGCTCTCTCTCGCAAAGTTTTCAGGTTCGTTCTCCCATCGCCGAAAGATCTTTTTGGACATGGATGAAAAATTACGTAAGTGAACAAAACGACCACTTTTTGCATTAAATATATATATCAACAATCATGATTGCTAACATACTTACACATAATTAATATTGAATCGGTTTTTTTTTTCGTTAAATTGTAATTTTTTGGAGTATTGCGCTCGTGAGCTTTTGGAGCTTAACCGGAGCGGGGCTTTGTCGAAGCTTTTGAATGTAATGGGAAGCTTTACACCCATGATCACCTAACTAGTTCTCTTTAAAGTAACTTCATTTTTTTTAGTCGATATTTTTTTCTATTTACTTATTATCAAAATTATATTTAATATTCTTATTTATATTCCGATTCTTATATTCTTATACTTATATCCAATATATTTATATACCAATGTTCTATTAGATAATATTTTTATTTTATACCCAGTAACAATATTTTTCTTTATAATCTCATTACTTTTTCCTTTATTATAATAAATATTGTTAATTATGAATTGCTAGAGAACTTTTTCTTAGGAGCCATGCGAGAATCGAGGTGGTGGAAGAATAAGTGGTGGTAGACCTGACGGAATCAAAAAAGGGATCCCCAAAATACAAATAATCACGGAAATGGGTGGATCAAGGTTGGATGGGCATTGGCTGTTGCAAAAAAACACCCGCAGAGCCAACCGTCATTGCAGTCGTTTTTTTTTCCTTCTTTCTTTAAGTTCCGTTCCTAAGTGGGTTCCCCTATCCCTTCATATTGGTCAAAAGGTTTTAGCAAAGGTACGCACGCGATAATAAATAATAAGATTTTGCCCATACAGCGAGCACGTATCTATAAGGCAATATCGGAACCCACTCCTACTACCGATCATACAGCCGGAGCCAGCGCGTGCACCCTTATAATGTACACCCCAGACCATCTCGAGTGGCACCGCTACAGCAACTATCGTTGCAGGTGACATGCTACATATGTGTGTGTGTGTATGTACGCAAGCCGCTCTCATGGGCTGGAATGTGCGTACATACATAGGCGCGGAATACACTTTTATTTCATATATTTTATTAAATAATTAATTATTTTGTTAAATAATTTGTCCGCGGGTGAACGGCGGACACTAGAAACCGAAGAAAAACTACCGTATCACTGGTAATTCGAAGTGAAGTACCGGAGAACGGCCGGAATTGCCAATAATATGGCGGTGGCGAAGTTGGAAGCACTACGGATAACGGAGATGGCGAGTACATATATAAGACTATATATATGTACTTCGGTCGCGGCACTTTGAACTTGCGGAATTTTCTCTGGAGCACAAACGAAATGGAGGCGGTTTGTGGGAAAGGCAAGTGTAGTTATCTTGTGGTTTCCTGGTGAGGGCGATGCCGTGCTCGAAGGCTGGAGAAGTTGCTTTTGGGGAAGAGAAAGTATCCGGCTCGAAGGACCAATGTTTGAGCCAAGGGGCGTCGTAAATTTCCCAGGTCGAGAATCCCAAGAAAGTCCAAGTTCAAGTCCAAATGAAAAGTCGGGGTCGTCAATGTTTACTTCATTTATTGGGTTATATATTTATATGTATGTACAAGAATGTAGGAACGAAGTGTGTTGAAGTTACGCTCAAGCTGCTGAGGGCTGCTGGGAGCAAGAGCGGGAGCGCACGTAGATGGGAAGTTGCGCTCAAGCTGCCGAGGGCTGTCGGCAGCGAGAGCGGGAGCGTGATCGTGGGCGGGAGCGTGATCGTGGGCGGGAGCGTGCCCGTGGTGAATTTAAGAATGAAGAGAGCGTCGCCGGGGAAAAATATCTTAAGTATGAGGGCGAAAGCGAGGGCAGCCGCTTGCGTAGCTGGAGTGCTAACACTGAGATGTGGCTGGAATGCCCACAGAGCGGTTGCCCTGCCAGCGCCGTCCCCACTCTGAACAACCTCAATTCAAAAGAAAAACTCTACCCCCAAAGCCGACGAGCTAGAGCCGGAATAATTATTAGCGTGCGCAGCCTCTTTAGAATTGAAATACCGAACTAATCGAAACGTTTCGTTGCACGTTACAGTTATAATTTTTAATAATAATAAAAAGTGGCGCCCAACGTGGGGCTTCAGTGAGTAGTTCGAAATATTCAAGGAGGACTCCCAGATGATTAAATTAATTAATTTTTTATTTGTTTTCCTTTTTAAATTTCCCATTTTTATTTTCCGGAAGAGTCATCTCTAGATTAGAATCTGCTTGGAAGATAGATAGTGAGAATACCAGTATTCCTTTCTAACCGCAGATTTCGAGTTTGGTGTCGATTTTTTTTTCCAAAACAGGCCAGTGACGTCAGGCTACTTCAAGCAGTGGAATTACTGGTAGAGAGCAACTCCAGTTGACCACCAGACCCTGCAGAGAGTACCGCGTTATTGACTTATTCTTCTACAAACTTAGATTGAGCCTTCAGGCTGCCGCTTAGGAAAATAAAAAGACAGCTTGCGAGAGTCTCTTTATCCACGGTTTCAGAAGGACATCTTTGTCTGAGCTTGTAGGAGGAATAGAATCAACCATCGAAAGCAGGAAAACAGACAATCAGTTGTTGAACTGTTGTCTGTCCGCCTCAGTGTAATTCCCTAGCAAGTAAAATTGTTCGTTTTGATGAAGAAGACTGGAGATTCCGACTGTACACGACGACACGGTTGACTTGAGAGGATTAATTCTACAATTTTTTCTGTAAAGGGGGATATCGGTATACGAGTAGGACCATACAATTCGCGGAGGAGCTGCATTGAGTTCGTGATTGAGTTCATAAATTAATTGTGAGTTAGTTCAAGTTATTTCGTAGGTTATTTCTAGAAGATTGAGTTATCGTATTTAGTGTATGGCAATCAAATTTCGATTGGATTTATTTTTTATTGAGGAAAGTTAAAGAGCGGAGAACTGATTGGAAGAGGGTATCAAGCTCCGAAATAAAGATATACTTTTGTTAGTGGTGAAGGGTGGACAAGTAACCTATTAGGACTTAAAACGAGAAAGATCCTCATGATGGGATTAGATCGATCCCCTGAAAGGCACTCCTCAGGGGAGCAGGAAGCAGCACTAATAAAGTGTGTGCGCTGTGTAAGGAGGTGATTCAGTCTACCAACGAGGTTTACCCAACCGCTTGTGGGCACGAGTTTCTCCTTGTCTGTATGACAATCTATTTGAAATCGAGCGACTCTTGTCCTGAATGTAAGGCTAAGATTAGAACCGTTGGATGCTCAATACCTAAGACTATAGCGAAAAGTACTCGTTCGCAGTCTAAAAGAGCGTTTAAAGGGAGAAGAGGAAGCTAGTGGCTCCAAAGGAATAGACTTAGCGTCGTTGGAGCGAAAGTTGCTCAATACTTTGTCCAAAAGGATGTCGGACGTAATTCATAGTTCAGTGACGGAATCCGTGGAGAGGATGGTCGAAAGGTCAGGTCTTTCCGTGACCACGACAGTAACCAGGTCAACAACGCCTCCTGAAGAGACACCTCAAACGGTTAGGCAGGAAGCGGAACTTAGATACATCCACAGGAATGTACAGCAGGAGGTAGGATTTCCGTCACCGCAGCGGAGTGTTTCTGTGGAACTAGGTCAGAGACCAGACAAAGTGGAACATATCCTGAACGGATGGAAGCTCAAGTTTTCTGGGGTTGGCGTATCTATCGACAACTTTATATATAGAGTCGAAGCGCTTACTCACCAGACGCTAGAAGGGAATTTCTCAGTACTGTGCCGAAATATCAATGTGCTCTTCGAGCGAAATGCCAATGAGTTTTATTGGCGGCATCACAAGTCCGTTACAGTGGTCCGCTGGGATAGGTTATGTGAGGCTTTGCGCTTACAGTTCCGACAGGAGAAGAAGGATGAAGTGGATATAGAAGAACTAATTCGTAATAGGAAGCAAAAAGCGAATGAATCTTTTGACACATTCTACGACGGGATATCTAGTCTGACGGACCAATTGGAAGTGCAGTGGCCAGTTCGTAAAGCTTGTCCGAGTGCTACGGAACAATTTTCGGCCAGAAATACGGCATGAGCTATTGAACGTAGAAATAAGGACTGTACAGGAGCACAGGGAAGTGTGCCGCAGACGGGAGACGTTCTTAGATGACGTCAAAAGTACGCAAGGATACACCAAGCTTGTTCCGTTTCGAAGTAATGTGTCTGAGCTACAGCTCGACCCGGAAGAACGAGAAGACTCTGACTCTGGGAAAGAGTTGGGGGTAGAAGCTATATCTCTTATCTGTTGGAACTTTCATAAGGCCGGTCACAGGTATCAGGATTGTGTATCGGAACGGAAAGTTTTTTGTTACGGCTGTGGGGCCGTAAACACTTATAAAGTTCAAGTGAAAAGTGTTCAAAAAACTCCAAGTCCAGCGCGCCGAAGTCGCCGTACAAACCGAAGACTTCGAGTGTGCTTCGCCATCAAGGTACCAACACCGATTGAATTCAGAACTGGAAACAGTGTCAGCACTGCTTAAATCGGACTTTCAAAAAAGCAACAACGATTTATCGTTGAATTGCAAAACACCAGCATTAGATAAACCAATTACAGGATGTAATTTACCGGAAGCAGTAGGTAAGTACAAGTCTCGTGGGAAGAAGCGCATGTGCCGATTCTAGAAGGATGTGAAGAAGTGTAGATCGAGCGTATCGTACTTATGCGCTTTCTCCAAAATGACCAAAGATCCTCGTCCATTTTTACCGATTTGTCTGCTAGACCGTACCCTAACGGTCTATTGGATCTAGGCGCTTCTATTAGCTGCTAAGGAGGTAGTTTAGCAAGCGAAGTGATGTGCGGAAACATACCTTATAAGCGAGTCAAAGAGAATGCCAACACCGCTGATGGAACAGCTCAACGAATAGTAGGTAAAATGTGAATAGACATAGTATATGGAGACGAGGAAAAGTCACTGGAGATATATTTAATTCCCTCACTGAAACATATCTCGGAATTGATTTTTGGAACTTGTTTGATTTATTGCCTAGTCGGTTGCGGATGTCAGAAATAGAGACTCCTCTAACAAAGGATAGCGAAGAGCAACATTCATTGACCAAGATTCAAAAAAACCAGTTGTCCAAAGTCATAGATTGTTATCCCTCGTTCGCTCTGAATGGCTTGGGCAAAACCAGTCTAATCACCCACGCGATCGACGTCGGTAATGCCAAACCAGTAAAGCAAAGGCATTTTCCCGTTTCGCCAGCCGTGGAAAAGGACATGTATGCCGAAATAGACCGGATGTTGAAGTTAGGTGTAATAGAGGAATCGGACAGTCCGTGGTCTTCACCAATGGTAACCAAACCCGGAAAAGTTCGCATCTGTTTAGACTGCCGGTAAGTAAACAGCTTTACGGAAAAGGACGCATGTTTAAAAATGCAGAAGATGCATGACCAAAACGAGAGGCGGTATAACCTGCGCGCAAAGCAAGTAGAGTTCTCCGTAGGTCAGGAGGTATTCCGAAGGAATTTTAAGCAAAGCTGTTTCCAAACAGGATACAATGCTAAATTAGGACAAGCGTTCGTAAAGGCACGAATCCGCAGGAAACTGGGTAGTGCTTACTACGAACTGGAGGACTTACAAGGGCGATCCTTGGGCAACTATCATGCCAAGGACATTCGACAATGAGAGTCGTTTCATGCTGTATCAGCCTAGTGGATACCCTTAGTCTGATTTGGCAGGTGGGCTTTGTAGGGGGCCTGAAGCGACCGGAGGGAAAATATCGATAGGTGTGGTGGGCCAAATTAATCGGACGGCAAAAATATCATTGGCGATCTCGGTGCCAGGTACCCAACACAGAACCTTTGACAGGAACAGGGTTTCTAGGACCCAAAGAAGGGTAAAATTGTAATTAGGTGAGGGCTTTGACAGGAGCAGAGTTGCTCGGATCCTAAGAAGGGTAAAATTGTAATTGTAATTGAGGCCCAAGCCTGGATGTCAAACCGACAAGCCTGGCTTTTGCTTTTCCGCAATTGACCCCAGACCCAAACAGTTGTGTGCGCGAGAAAAAGTTAAGACAAAATTTTGAATCTGTGAAATATAGTGCAATCACGCGAAGTTTAAAGTGCGTTGCCAAGGAATACTGCGAGGAGCAGTCGACTTGTTCAAGTACCAGCAAAATTTCTGGTGAGTTGACTCACAAAAAGGGTTTCCGCTAGGTATTTACACAAATCGTATTCGACTCGCCGTCTTCGCACGGCTAAGGGGAGTCGCCGGCGTAGTGAGCACCCTTTGTTGCCACACCCGGAGCAAAATATTAAAACAACCAGACGTGAAAATCGTGTAGGAGCTGAGCAACCCTTAAGCTGCACTTCAAGATGCCGTAGAGCTCCCTGCGACATCGCAGAATCTCCAGAATCGGGCCCATTAACCTCTCCCCAATCAGCGATCCTCATAGATTACCAGAGCAGAGAAGATGTTGGTATTGATTATAATCTTCGCAAATTTATCATGTGGAGAACCATAGACTTTTTCCAAACCCAAAACGTGGTGATATCTGAAGTATTCCGTAATTTTATTGAATTACCTAGTTCGTAGATTTTTCTGGTTAAGAAAAACTTATTCACTTTGAATATTTTCTAAATTTTTTATTCCATTCAAAATATTTCATAATTTACTTATTCAATTTAAATAATTGCTGATTGGCCTTTTCAATTTAAAATATTTTATAATCTACTTATTCAATTTAAATATTTGCTAATTTTCTTATTCAATTTAAAATATTCTTTAAATTTTCTTATTTGACTTAAAAATATTTTCTAATTTTCTTATTAATTAAAAAAAATTTTCAAATTTTCTTATTCAATTTAAAAATAATTTCTAATTCTCTTATCAAATTACCTAAGCATAAGTTTGATTAAGACAAAGAAAGCGATGCAATGGGAAGTATTCCCTGGTTCAGTTCCTAAATAAATCGTAAATATTACTAGTTTTTAATTCAAACCCTTACCCATAATAGAAAATTTGTATATATAGGAGGTAGTCAAATAACTGCAAAATTTCGACTTAACCTTGAGGAAGATCCATAGAATTTAGAAGATTGTAAAGTATGTAAAGGCAGCAAGGCCACTAAACAACTCTCTTAGAGATTTGTGTCCCTGTAACGTTTGATAACAGGTTTTCGGAGACGGTAGATCGATCTTTCGCCGCTGGAAATCGTCGACATATGTGAGTATTCTAATGGTTGCAATCTGCCTCTGTGAGTTTTTATGTATAGCTCTATCGTAAATTTCTTGGCTTCCACCAAACGTTTTATCCGCTAGGAGAGCCTTCTGCTTCCAGCCAATTTAAACTCCGAATCGGAGAGTTCTTTCTTTTGGTATGGGAAGAAAAAGGCAAATTTTCTTTATCAAAAGTATATCTTTAATCACTAAACTTTAGTAATAATTTTACTGTTTTGCAAATACAGATAAGTGACTGTCGTTACACCATAGAATAATAGTCAATAAGTAGAAAGCAATGAAGTTATGTATGAAATGTAATGTAGTTCGTAAGGTTACGGCATGAAGTCCCGCCACTGTAAATCCAAGCAACATGTAACTACACGCCCGCAGCATAGCCGACAAAGCGATGCGTGGGAATAAAGCACTCGTAAATTGAACTTCGTTTCGCACGGTTTGTTTATTGATCGCCTTTTATCGCCGCCCACAGCTCTGGTCTGTATTGCTAATTCCCGCGTCTCAAGCCTAGGTAAAGGCATCCTACAAACAAAACAAAAATAGTTTCGAATTTTCTACAGTGACTTTAGCTATTATATTCATCCCCAAAAAATGTAAAAACCCTAGTTAATTAGTCTCTTTGCAATTTCAATGAATTTCTCTAGTTTACATTTTAGTAAGAAGCCACCATGAATAATAGATAAACCCACAAATGAACTCAGTGTAGCCTCCGTTATTTGTAAGTGTCCGAAGGGGTCGTCGGGAGCTGTGTGCTTCAGGAGGATGGCCAAAGTAGAACAAGTTGAGATTTCCCTTTAACATCGGGGATGAAGTGCCGATGTCCCTCCGTCCTTCTTAGTGTCTCTGATTCTTCCCAACTCTGTATATGTGTTGCCTCCTACCTTGTCTCTTCCGTCTTGATCCCTACCTATTTTTTTCTCTCTCTCTTTCACTTTCTTCTTTTAGTCTTCTACCGACAATCTAGCTAAATCTAGCTAGCACGCTAAATTCTGGAATTATTATTGGTAATTCGCTGCGAAACGACCTCAATTCAAAAGAGAAAAACTCTACCCCCAAAGCCGACGAGCTAGAGCCGGAATAATTAATAGCGTGCCCAGCTCTCTTTAGAATTGAAATACCGAACTAATCGAAACGTTTCGTTGCACGTTACAACTATTTAAAAGTTCAATTGACTTTTACTACTTTACTACAATATCCTGATTTCAATAAAGAACTTTGTATCACAACAGACGCAAAGCAAACAAGCTGTTCTAACTCAAGATTATAATGGAACCCATCTACCCGTAGCATATGCATCAAGATTATTTACCAAGGGTGAAAGTAACAAAAACTAGTGATGTAAAAACATCGATGCTTTGTTTGCGATTTTTTCCGATTTTTCCGATGTTTTTGTTAATACCGAATTGAAGAGATGCATCGAATACTGAAGCGATGCATCGTTTTTATTTATAAATTACCCAGTTTATTGTATATTTAATGGCGCAGTCCCATAAAACCAAATGAGGAATGTGACGTGGAAATAAGCGCATATATCTGCGAATGCCGCTAGCAGCCTTTGGGGAGTAACCCCTTAAGTGTTTGGGAGGGAATGAAGAACACATACCCTGGATTGTACCAACAAGCGCTGAAATTTTTTTGCCGGATGTAGGGTCCTCAGTGCCTTCTGAGCGGGTTTATTCAGCGGCTGTAAATGTCCTTACCCGAAAAAAAAAGGAACAGATTAAACCCTTAACGGCTAAGCCGCATGCTCTTTCTACAAAGCATAGACAAAAAAACACGTTTTTTAAAGTATTTAGTTTCTGTCTAAAAGATTTTTGGTTTTTTTTTTTATTTCTTATTATGTTGTTAGGTTAAAGGTTGTTTCAATAAGGCTGCTATGAAAGCATTATTTTTAAGTTTAACCATGTTTCAAACATTTAAGACTGCAATGAAAGATTTAATTTATGATTTATTTTTAAATGTAACCTGGTTTAAAAAAATTTAAGACTGATATGAAAGCATTATTTTTATTTTCCTTATTTAAGTTAAACCTTTTTCAAACAATTTAAACTGCTATGAAAAGCCTACGAAAAACATTAATAATTTTGTTTAATTTTTAAAATTCGTTAAAAAAAATTAAGAAAATGTGAGGGTGTTAAAACATCGGATGATCATCGATGCATCGACTTTTGACTTTTGCATTATTTCGCTGCATCAACTCAGCATCGATGTTTAATTTTCAAAACACCGATTACATCGACATCGATGTTTTACAAAAATTTACATCACTAACAAAAACACAACAGAACAAGAATTAGCAGCTATTCATTGGGCAATTAAGCATGTTCGACCATATATTTGTGGCAAACACTTTACAGTTAAAACCGACCATAGACCACTAACCTATTTATTCTCTATGACTAACCCAAGCCCAAAATTGTCACGCTGAGATTAGATTTAGAAGAGTATGATTTTACTGTGGAATATCTTTAGGGAAAAGACAACCATATCGCGGACGAATTTTCCAGAATAACAATCAAGGATCTACAAAATATCCAAAGAGAAAATAATATTTTGAAAGTCACTACCAGAAATCAAAGTAAACAGAAAAATTCCTGCGCAGGAAAAGAACAAAAACAATTAGATTTGACAAAGCAAACTCTAAATAAAGCTTATAAGCCCAACGCATACGAAGTCATTGTAAAAAAGATGAGGTACGAAAAGTAGTGACCTTGCGGATAACAGATTCGATATGCTTACTAAAGCATGGAAACAAAGTTATAGCAAAGAATTGACGTTGGCTATATATGTACACCAATGGAATTCTCGACTTAGGTCAGTTCTTCCAAAGGCTTGAAAAAGGAAGCCGGTATACTTAATATCAGCCAACACAAAAGTGGCACCGAGCGAAAAAAGAACTTTGAAACTATCTCAATAGAATCTTTTGAAATAATGGGCAATAAAATATTACAATCTCTAAGAGTAGCGCTACTCAAGCCGGTGACCCTATTATTAAATAATGAAAAAGAGAAAGAAGCAATACTGTTTACATTCCATGACGATCCAATTCAAGGAGGTCATAAAGGCATTACAAAAACCTTGGCCAAGGTCCAGAGACACTATTATTGGAAAAATATGTCTAAAAGATATAAAAAGATTACATAAGAAAATGTCCAAAAATGCCAAAAAGTCCAAAACGACTAAACATATAAGACCCCATTAACTATAACTAAACCCCACAAATGGCTTTCGATAGGGTAATTGTGGATACAATAGGCCCACTACCAAAATCGGACAATGGCACTCAGTAACACTAATTTGCGATTTGACCAAATATTTAGTAGCAATACCGATACAAAACAAAAGTGCGAACACCGTAGCTAAAGCTATTTTTGAAGAATTTATTCTGAAGTACGGTCCAATGAAGATGTTCATTACGGACATGATAACAGAATATAAAAATTAAATAATCGACGACAAAAAAAAAAAAATCTAAAAATCAAAAATATAACATCTACTGCACACCACCACCAAACAGTTAGGACAGTCGAAAAAGCCATATAAAATTTAATGAATTTATTCGATCATACATTTCAGTAGATAAAACTGATTGGGACGTTTGGCTCCAATATTTCGTATACTGTTTCAATACGACACCCTCTATGGCACATGATTACTGTCCATATGAGCTAGTATTCAACGAACTTACCAATACATTTTAATAATATAGATAGAATAGAACCACTCTACAACACAGATATTATATATGTATATACATATATTGTATTTGTGGTATATTGTATTTGTGGTAGAAGTGGATGTGGATGTGTGTAACATAGAGAAAGAATATTTTCTGACCCTATAAAGTATATATATTCTTAATCATCATCAATAGCCGAGTCGATATGGCCCCTGTTCGTCCGTCTTTTTTGTCGCCCATAGCTCAAAGGCTATAAAAAGATAGAGCAACAAAATTTTTTTCCGTACTGATGTTATATTATATCTGACTCCTAGAAAAATGATTTAAAAATTCGCCCCACCCACTTCCGCCACCAAAAAGGGCGCACAACTGTATCGTCCACAATTGTAAAGATAGCAGAAAACGAAAAATGCAGACTCATAGAGAAAACCCATTTCTATCAGAGGCCTAAATCTGAATTGGATCGGATCATTATTATAGCCACAATAAAAGAAAACCATTTCGAGTAACATCATTCTGGACTGATTCTATACGGTCTTGGTGTACTTTGTACTGAAGGCACCATACACAAGAGCCGTACTCTAAAAATCGGACGAACAAGCGAAATATATAGAGTCTTCGTTATATAAGGGTCGTCAAATTCGTGTGACCACCTCTTTATAAACCCAAGCACTCCCATGGTCTTATTTACCATGGTAGAAATCTGTTCAGAAAACTTTAACATGGGGTCTAGTTTAACACCAAGCCCATCAACCAATGTAATCCTCTCAAGAGAGCCTGGCCACAGAGTTTAACATCATTCGCATAATTTAGTTTGTTAAGACTGAAGGTCATTTATAATGAAAGTGAAAAGTAGCGGGCCTGAATAGCTGCCCTGAGGTACTCCACAAGTAACCTGAACAGGTAAAGAAAATGAGTTTTTGAAGAGGACTCTTTGAGACCTAGAGCAAAAGGTAGCTGGAAATCCATTTCAAAAAGATTGGGCGGAAACCTTAAAAGGTCAAGTTATTGCGCTAGAAGGGAATGGTTTACAGAGCGAATGCTTTACTGAAATCGGTGTTAATTACTTCCGTCTGCATGTTACTTTGGAAGCCTTAATTTATAAAAGAGGTAAACATTAATAAATTTGTAGTTGTTGATCGTCGCCTTATTAATCCGTACTGAGCTGGAGATATAAGTGATTTTGCAGATATGTTGCAAGTGCTGCGTTAAAATTTTCTGAAACATTTTAGGAATAACGAATAACTTCGATATACCTCTATAATTCATCGCGTCAGAGTAACTACCTTTCTTATGGAGAGGAATAGAAAAAAAAACCCTTCCTGATCAGGGGGAAACATGAAGAGTTAATCGATAGGGTGAATAGTTTAAGCAGGGTTCCACACACAGAGCGTTGGTACAGTACCTGAGTACACAGCCGGGGACTCCGTCAGGACCTGGTAAATACACCGGATTAACTAGTCGAAGATCATGAAGCAGTTAGCTTTCGATTTAGGTAAACTGTATGGATACGGCTGACCAGAGTAGCTTTCATGGGAATAAGTTCGCATTGTTGTTTGAAAAAATTGGGCAAAATCCACATACATTGAACAATAAATTCTGCGATTCCGAACAGTTTACGCGTTCCAGCAACACCTTTGGTCGCCCTCAACCCAGGCACAGCGCATTTCCATAGCTATTTCGCATTTTTCGTGCCAATTTGTTGGAATTGTCTGTCTATGTATATGTTCCGAACTAGAGGTGACAACGTAAGGACAACTATCGGTATCACGAACACCGACAAATAAAACAAATAAATTCAAAGCCGCCGAATTATCCAAAAATACAAAGTGTTACGTTGGTTCCGCTTCAATTAAAAGCCGACTGTACAAGGAATAATTATTTTCTTTGTTATTTCATATCCAGTGGCAATTAGTTTCTTGGGCCCATTCCTCGTGCTTAGGATTCCTTCGGCTCTACAGCCGCCGCAACTGAACAAGAAAAAGATAATAATTTCGTACGCAATCCTTCCGAGAAAAATATTATTTGCCCACTGCACAAGTCCGTCAAAGGTAAACGGAGAAGCGCCGCACTAACAATATTTTTTAAATATTGTCACAACCAGTGTGAACGTTCCTCTCCTCGGCGTGTATCAATTGATCCACTCATTGTTTGGGAACCTCGATCCAGAGCGACCCCAAATAATCCGAGTCGGTATTGAAAATTGTTGTCCAACACAGAGCGAGGCCTTTTCGTTTCCATTCACCCAGCAGTGGGTTTCTCTTTTTTGCGTATTTACGGAAGTTATTGGCTTCTGTTGTGGTGCCCTGCACAGCCTAAGTTTTTGTTTTCCTTCCGTCAATCCGACTTCAGCTTCAGACTTCGCAGCCACACTCTGCGCGTGGGCGTACGTAGTATGCCAACGGGTGACAAGGACAGCAAAGGGTTTCTGGCTGCGACCTCTCCACGTCGGCTACGCGCCTCTTCCGCCTCAGGAACTACCCCCACTCAGAGGATCAAGTCGCCAGTCACTCCCAGAGCAGCCAGTAGCAGCCCTGCTGCCAGGACCAAATCGGTTCTCTTCCCGTCTCCCGTCACTCTCAAGGTGCCAGCTCGGATCCAAGACGATCTCACCAGCTCTTCCGTTTTCAGTCCCATCAGCTCGAGACCCGTTATTAAAATGGCTCAATCTACCACCACTACGGCACGAGCAAGATTAGCCGTCGCCATCGGCCATTTGGGTCATTTGGAAGCGCGCATCACTGCCGCTCCATCCGCATCTCTTTCCGAGGTTCGCCGAGGACAAATTCTGAGTATGTGGGCGGATGTCGAGGCGGAGTACAAAGCGTGCTCCGCAGTGATGGTTGACGAGGGATCCAAGGGTCCAAGAGGACATCCGAGATAAGTACGGCGAGTGTTATGGGGTATTTGAACAGTGCCTCGCTAATCTCAATACTCAGCTGGCCAATACTCAGTCCATCCGTCTGCACCGCAGACTTACCAGGGCGGCTGTCGACTGCCCCCTGCGACATCGAGGGTCTTCACAGGAGATTACGTCCGTTGGCCTACTTTCCGAGATTTATTTACGGCAATTTATATCAACAATTCTAGGCTGTCTCCGGTAGAGAAGCTATATCATCTCACCGCTAAGACAAGTGGCGATCCGAAGGCAATAGTCGATAAGTCCCCGCTCACAAACGATGGGTTCGAATCGGCATGGTCGGCCCTCCGAAACCGATATGAAAATAATCGGCTCCTGGTGACCAACCACATCAATATTCTGCTCTTTCTGCCTCGCGTCGAGTCGAGACCAGCCGAGCTTTGAAAGAGCTTCAAAGCACGATGCAAGGAGTCCTCACCGCTCTTGCTCACTCCAAGGTCTGCACGGACAACTGGGATAGCCTCCTTGTGACTATCTGTGCCTCCAAGTTGCCGAAGTTGGTCCCTGTGGGAAGCATCCGTCACCGACAAGAAAGAGGGTTCCTCCATGTGCGGAAATCGACGCCTTCCTCACTCAGCGCTATTTGACGCTAGAGGCCATGGAGAGCGACCCGTCCACTTCCAAAGGCCATACGAACCCACCACTGTCCAAAGGTACCCCTGAATTCGCAGCCCTCCGGAAGCAACTCCAACCCGTTTCGGTCTCAGGGGAGTCCCGTGCCCAGGAAGTTTCACTCCTTCAAGACACAAGTGAGTCCAAAAAGAAGAACGTGTGATCTCTGTTCTAAAGAGAACCATCCGATCCGACCCTGTCCGCACTTCCTACAGATGACCGTGGATGCGCTGGCCAGTTGCATTAAAAAAGGCAGCTGTGCTTGAACTGTTTCGCGAGAGGGCACCAGCTCGGGAATGCCAAAGCGCCCACAGTTGCTTCACTTGTGGAGCCCGCCACCACACGCGTCTGCATCGGGGTACCTCAGCTCCCAGCGAATTGACTTCCGCGACCGCGGAGGAGTCCGGTTCCTTCGTCGCTCCAGCCAACGTTCAGAACTATTTTTCCTCGGGAACAAAAGCGGTGCTTCTCGGCACTGCAATGATCAACATTTGCCACCGAGGGACAAATTTCCGTGCCCGCGCTCTAATCGACTCGGGCTCCGAGGCAACGTTCATTACGGAACGTCTCTTTAATATCATTCAACTACCATTCCGCCTTATTCAAGCCCAAGTTTCAGGCCTTAATCATACTGTAGCAGCTCAGTCCAAGAAGCTCTGTGATTTTTCCATTCGCTCCCTGGTTACGCCGAGCCTACAGTTAAACGCCACGGCCTACGTCCTGCCAGAGATCGCCGGCAATCTTCCTTCATATCCGATCCCGCAGAACGCGCTGCGAGACTTGCCGAACCTGCCATTAGCAGACCCTACGTTTTATGAGAGCTCACAGATAGACGTTCTGATCGGAGCCGATCTCCTTCCGTCCGTATTGTTAAGCGGCTCACAGACCGACATCTGTGGCTCACTCCTCGGACAGGAAACTATCTTTGGGTGGGTGCTTACCGGTCCATTGCCAAGTGCTGTTCCTGACCAGATTGCATCCTTCTCCACTTGAATTTCCCACGTCCGCGACGCTCCGTTAGACAAACTTCTCACAAAGTTTTGGGAGGTGGAGGATCTACCTATCAAGGTAGTAGGAGAGTCGGACTCCTTTTCGAAAGCCATTTTATTCGAACCACGTCAAGAACGTCAAGCGGGAAGTACGTGGTAACACTGCCGTTTCGTGACCCCGCTCATTGTGGGTCAGGCCTGGGGCATTCAAGGTCCATTGCTCTAGCTCAGTTTCTCCGAAATGAGAATCGGCTAAAGAGAAACGTTCCATTTCAAGAGCAGTATAACTCTGTGATCCGTGAATATTTAGATCTCGACCATATGACAGAGGGTTTCGTCCACTAATGATTCCGCCAATTATTATCTCCCGCACCATGCGGTAATCAAGCCGGAGAGCACTACTACGAAAGTCCGCGTGGTATTCAACGCGTCCAGCCCTTCTGCGAACGGTACGAGCTTGAACGATCTGCTTCATGCTGGTCCGGTCCTCCAATCCGATTTAACCATCCAAATCCTGAAGCGCTATTTCCGATACGTCTTCAACGCCGACATTACAAAGATGTATCGCCAGATTTGGGTACATCCGACGCACACCCCTTCCAACGAATCCTATTCCGAAACCAGGCGGGTGAGATTCTTGATTATGAGCTGAAAACCGTGACTTTTGGAGTCAATTGCGCTCCGTTTTTAGCATCCGGGTCCTGCAAGAGCTTGCCGACGACATCCAGTCGCGATTTCCAAGGGGCAAGTCACATTGTGCGGCAATTCATGTACGTCGACGACGTCCTAGCCGGAGCAGACTCCGTCAAGGAAGCTCAGCTGGCCATTCACGAATTGCAAGCCGCCCTCAACTCCGCAGGTTTTCCACTGCGTAAATGGACGTCCAATCAAAAGGAGATTTTGGACGGGCTTCCAAATGACCACCCCCTGCACACCGATTTTCTGGAAATCGATGCCGAGAGCACGGCAAAGACACTCGGAGTTCGCTGGAAGGCGACGTCAGACGAGTTCTTCTTTGTTCCTCCCGTGTTCACGCTCGAGTCATCCTTCACCAAGCGAGAAGTTCTTTCTCAGATTGCGAAGCTGTTTGACCCCGCGGGTTGGCTAGCCCCATTCATCGTCCGGTCCAAGATTTTCATGCAGGAAATCTGGTTGCAAGAATTGGGATGGGACGAACCTCTGCCAAGTGCGTTGTACCAGCGCTGGCTGGACTTTCTGCAGAGTTACGCTGCACTCCCCGAAATCCAAGATGGATTTTTGCCCAGCCATCGGTAAAGGTCGAACATCACGGTTTCTGCGATGCCTCCGAAAAGGCGTACGGTGCAGCGATCTACGTGCGCGTCGAGTGTGGCCATCATATCACGGTGCATCTGCTATCAGCAAAAACACGAGTTGCTCCCGTGAAAACCGTCTCACTTCCTCGGTTAGAGCTGTGCGGTGCAGTGCTCCTTTCCGAAATGGCGACGGCTATCCTGCCAAGCATGCCGACAAAAGATCCTCAATGCTACTATTGGACCGATTCGACTATTGTGCTGGCCTTGTTGAGCAAAGCCAGCGTGCCACTGGACTACCTTTGTGGCCAATCGAGTAACCAAGATAGCTCAAACTACCGACACCACGAATTGGGCTCATGTTCGGTCCGAACATAACCCCGCTGACTTAGCGAGTCGGGGCGTATCGTTACCAGAACTGGTGGGTAACCACCTCTGGTGGCATGGACCAGCTTGGTTGCAATCCCCACGGGAACAGTGGCCACCTCAAGCCAACGAAGCTCCACCTATGACTCCAGAGCAGCGGGCCGTGAAGGTCCATTTTGCTGCCGGCCCTCCCCAAGATTTCCTGGAACGTTTCTCCCAATTGGAGAAGGCTCTTCGAGTGCGGGCGTATGTGCTCCGTTTTATTCAGTGTTGCCGGAAGGTAACACCCGCACGCAGGGGCCACCTCACTAGTGGGGAAATTAACAGCAGAGCAGAGTCTTATCCTAGAGGCTCAGCGCCGGGACTTCCCCAAGAATTTCACTGCCTGAGTGGCAAACGTCCGTGCCAAGTTCAAGCTCTATCCTGAACCTGAACCCCTTTCTAGACCGACATGGGATCATGAGATCCTGTGGCCGGATCACAGCGACACAAGATTTGAAGTATGACGAGCGTCATCCAATCATCCTTTCCTACAGTTGCCGCCTGTCTCGCCTGCTGGCGCATTTCACGCACAAAATAACTCTCCATGGCGGTAGTCAACTGATGACTCGCCTCATCCGGGGCAAAATATTGGATTCCGCGAATCCGGAACCTGATGAAGGGGTGTGGTGAATTCCTGCAAAATATGCATCATCCTCAAAAAAGAAGCTACAGACCCAACTAATGGGGGATCTCCCAACAGACCGAGCTTCTTTCTCCAGACCATTTACCCATACCGGTATTGACTATGCCGGTCCTTTCGACATAAGGAACTATACCGGGAGAGCGTGCCTGATCACCAAGGGTTATGTGTGCGTATTTGTCTGTTTTTCCACGAAGGCCATTCACTTGGAGGCCACTTCCGACCTGACCACCGAGAAGTTTCTGGCAGCTTTCGCTCGATTCGTTGCTCGACGAGGCTGTCCGCAGCTTATTCATTCCGACAATGGCAAAACTTTCGTGGGTGCCGAAACTATACTTTCTCGAGACTTTCTAGCGGCCTTCCAGGATTCGGTCACTGAAGCATATAGCCACCAGCGAATTGCTTGGCGTTTCATCCCGCCAGGAGCTCCACACATGGGTGGCCTGTGGGAAGCCGGTGTAAAGAGTTTCAAAACACTCTTTTACAAATCCACGGCTACTCGAAAGTAAACCTTTGAGGAGCTCTCGACGCTCCTCGCTAAAAGATTGAAGCGTGCCTCAATTCCAGGCCAATCTCACCGATGTCCGAAAGTCTGACGGAGTTGCTGGCCCTCACTCCCGGGCACTTCCTTATCGGAGGACCGTTAATGGCGACCGCAGAGCCCGAAATAAAGGGGAACCTCCAGTCGATGATTAATCGGTGGCAGCATTTAAAGGACCTCAACCAGCAGTTCTGCCAGAGATGGAAGGATGAGTACCTCAAGGAACTCCACAAACGCAACAAGTGGCAGACGGATATGCCAAATCTTCAGATCGGCGATTTGGTTATCATAAAGGAAGATAACCTGCCTTCCAACGACTGGCGACTCGGGAGAGTACAGTCCGTGTATCCCGGCGCCGACAACAGGGTCCGTGTGGTAGACATCCTTACTGCCCGCGGGGTGCTCAAACGCCCGGTCGCTAAAGTCGTTCTCCTTCCGGGGAGCTCCCTCGTCCCGCACAACAGTAACGGAAGCGTTCCTGTGCCTAATCCGTTGAAAAAGGGCCTGTCCTCGTCCACTGTTCCACTCCCGTTTCTGTTGTTGTTTTTTTTTCCGTCTCCAGAACTCCCTCGTGCGTTCAGCCAACTGTACTGCGAGAGTGCCTGTCACCTGTTCCTATCACGAACTAATGCGTCTCCGCATTCTTTTCCTTAACAGCTGTTTTTTTGCCTCCAGATTAAGATGGCTCCACAACCCCGGGACACCCACACCTCAGGGAGCAGACGGGCACGAACGAAGGCTTCCTACAGCTGCCGAGTCTGTTCCGGAAGCCATCCGCTACGGGACTGCCGCAGCTTCCTCAAGCTGAGCGCGGCCAAGAGGCTCCGAGCTGTGTTGGCGAACAGGTATTGCCAGAACTGCCTGGCTCATCAGCACTCCGGCAAGGATTGCCGAAGTGGCGGCCGGTGCAAGGTGTGCCACAAAAGCCACCACACTCTGCTCCACATGCGACCGTCCCAGCGTCCAGCTCGCTCGGAGTCCCCAGGTCCGGTGCGAGTTCCGTCTCCAGCTCCTGTGTCCCGAGCCGCTCGCCGCCCCGGATTCCCATCAGACGCGCAAAGGCAGGGTCCGCCAGCCGTCGAGCCCGCTCAGAGTCGTCAGCGGCGGCTCCGGGTCCGTCTACCGCTCCAGTGCCCCGAGCTGATCGCCGCCCCATCGTGGGAAATCTGGCGCCATCGGTCGAAACGCTGCTCCAGCACCGGAGCATCAACTTTCTCCCGACGGCCCAGGTGGTCGTGCACATGGGACAAAAGACCCATGACCCATATCCACCCTCCTACAAACACATATGGTTCGCGAGAATTTGGCAACCCTGTCATAGTTGACCTTTGGCTGCAATCTTTATAACAGAAGCAGAACCCAGGAGAGTGGGGCAAAAAAAAAACACGTGGGCTACTGTACCTTGTGGTCCAGGCATCGATCTCTTTCTCCTCGTAGCCGTCAGCGAGAACGTAAGTGAAAAAAAAAAAACAAATTGCAAAGTGCAGCGCCCAAATATAAGTCGGTCGACTCTGTTATTTAGTCATCGCCCCAAAACATCATCAACCCAACTAAAACCATGTGGAGAAAGACCTCTTCAATAATCTCATCCTTTGTGCGAGTAGTGGTGCAATTCCATTTGGGTAACTATCGACCGAGCTACTGCCGACAAGTTGAATAGCCTACTCTCTTTTCCGTGTCACAGGATTCGCACCACTGTGATGCGACTTACGAGGTTTCCCAATCCTCTAACTGGTGGTATGTTCGGACTTGTTGATGGACACCCCTATGAACCACACGCGTCGCAGGGAATATAACCACCAAGCCGGTGCCTCAGGTCATGGGACCCGCGCCTCGACGCCTTTATGAGGCTTAATGCAAATCGGCAAACCTAACCTGGGACAGCATTCAGTGATCAGGAAGATTTACCAAATCCATTCATGGGTCCAGCAGCTAGTTTATTTAAGATCGTAGTAATGTACTTTAGGACCTGATATGAAACCCTTTTGAATCGATGTAGAAAAATAGAGTAAATTTCAACTGATATACAAGTAAAATAGATAATCTTACCACTTCTTGAAAAAAAAAATTGAATACGCAAGAGACACTTCATTTCCAGGTCAAAGTGCACTTGATCAATTTTGGGAACCTCGTACTAATATCATTATAATTCACAGAGACACACCAACACCTTAACCTTCATCTACACATTCATCTAACCATTCAACTACTTATCCATCTACTCATCAAATAACCTCACAGCGAACACATGGAAAGATCTTTCTGCGTGGAGCCACAATATCGTAAGTGATTAACCTATCTATTGATATCAAGCCATGAAAAAAAATGAAGGTGGTAGTTTGTCTGCCTTGTGTTGGTCTTCCAGCATAACCGAGTTTTCCAAATACTAATGCACCATGCGACTAATATTCAAATGACCGTCTGTCATGGAAATCGTTGTTTCCATTTCGTAAATTAAATTTCTTTGAATTACTCTGACGCGAATGAACGTTTTCCAATAATTTCAAGTTTCAAATTAGTAATTTTAATTATGATCCACCTCGGCATTTATCATCATACCCATATATACCTAGCATTGAATCTCATTGAAAACATTTACTCTTGTTGTAGAAAAAAAAAAAAAAAAGAACACTAAAAACCCATGATTATGATACTATCTTCCATATATGATCTACCCTATATCAACGCCACATACGTTATATTATATAAGTACTAATGTTGGGTCGTCAAGAACGAACTAACAAAAATGAACTATTCACTGAAATGAACGAACTGAATAAGTTAATCTAAATCGTTCTTTTTTGTTCGCTCCTTTTTGTTCGTTCTTTTTTGTTCGTTCTTTTTTGTTCGTTCTTTTTAGTTGGTTCTTTTTTGTTCATTGTATTGTTCTTGCTATGTTTGAGCCGGTCTGCAGCTCTGTTTGGTTTTCTTGGTTCGTGTTGTTCGCTATTTTTGAGCTGGTATGGCACCAATTTTTCATATTTTGTTGTGGCGGACTCTGGCAAAAGAATTTTAAAAGGTCGCTTAAACGCAAATATAGTGATTTATGGAATCACTTCGAAGCTGTTAACGAAAAAAGGGCCAAGTGCAGGTACTGCAAGTCGGAGTTGAGTACGACCGGAGGTTCTCAAAGCAATTTAAAGGCATTTAAAGACAAACACCCAGGATCTTTGGAGATGGCAAGGAATTGGAAGTATTGAGGCCAGTATTTCTGCAGCAACAACATCACTGCAAAAAATTACTGCATTTGCCCAAAAGCCACCGACAGCTCGTAAAAGTGGGGAATTAGACAAATAGCTAGTGCGAATGATTTCCAAAGCCACCATGCTCCCCGGATCGTGGAGGAGCCGGACTTCAAGAAGCTGATGGAGGATGTTTCGCATTGCCCTGGATACAAGATGCCCACACGTAAAACGCTGTCTAATGTACTTCTTCAAAATATACACAGTAAATTTGTTTGCAAATGTGAAAGAGAAGATGGGTGCAGCATCTGCAGGTTGTTCCACGACGATGGATGGACATCGCTCACCAATGAAAGTTACATGGCTGTAACCGTGCATCTTATAGACCAGGTGAGAATGTTACAATCTTCGTATATGCTGGCTTGTGAAGCATTCGGTGAAAGGCACACAAGCATCAATCTTTGCTCTTTTCTCCAGAAGTTTGCAGCTGAATGGAAAATTGAAAATAAAATTACTGCTATTGCTTTAGATAATGCTGCTAATATCGTATCGGCTATTAAATTGGGAAATTGTGCTGCCATATTGCATGCTTTGCCCACACTTTTAAATATTATTGTTGTACAAAAAGCGCTAGGACCAATTGACAGTGCGAGGGTCAAAGCCAAAGCAATTGTGGAGTTTTTCAATCGAAGCTCATCCGGACTCAAGAAGCTTAAAGATATCCAAAGCCAATTAAAGCTGCCTGAGCTCAAGTGAGGTCAAGATTTTCCTACACCTTGGAACTCAACATAAAAAATGTTTCAGCGCCTGTCTTTTTTTAAAAGATGTAGTTATGGTTGCAGTTTCACTTCTACGCCCAGAACTTGCATTGACCTAGGCAGAATGGGAAATGATTGAGGGTGTATTGCCGATGCTGAAGCCATTTTTTGAAATTACAGCTGAAGTTTCTGCCGAGAATAATGTCACCTTATCAAAGGTTATTATTATGGCCACCTTTACTGCAGAAATCGATTGCCAATAGTGTCCAAAATAATGAGGTTCTACAGGAAGTCGTAGAAAAACTGAGAGAGGCAATGACCATACGATTTGGCGAATTGGAGAAAACATTTTGTATGCGGAAAGCACCATACTAGACTCAAGATTAAAAAAACGGGGTTTTAAGTCCGAAGAATGCTTTAAAAAGCAGTTTCAGCTCTAAAAGGTAAAATCGCTCAAACACTATTGGTTGAAAATGTTGGTGATGATCTGTCATCCCAAATCAAAACCGACGAAAATTCGCCAACCAAAAGTTGCATTTGGGACGAGTATGACAAGCAGTTCGACCAAGGTAAAAAGCCAAGCAACAACACGGATGATGCCATTATAGAGGTAGATAAATACTTAGCGGAAGAGTACCTGAATAGGAAGCAGGACCCCTTTGATCTGGTGGGCTCAGAGAAAAGATTTATATCCACGAGTATACGAATATGCTCTAAAAACGTCTTTGCTTGGTTGCCACGTCGGTGCCATGTGAGCGCCTATTTTTCTGCATTTTCGCTATTGATGCCGAATAAGGCGGAAAGCCTAATGTTTTTACATAATAATAATATGTAAAATATTATATAAGGGTGTGTATTTTATAGCTTTTGATATTATAATGGACAACAAAAATCAAATTAACGAGAAAGAACGTATGGAGTCGTTGTGAACGGGACTCTACTTTTATACCCGTACTCAGTCAGTACACATGTGATTTATGTGGAATTTTCAAATGTTTTTTCGGTTTTTACATTTTACATTTTACATTTGTTTGCTACATTGTCATCTACATCTACATATTTTCTCACAACAACACACGTACACTGCACGAGGCAGAATGTATGATCAGTGTGTGAACGAGAGGGAGAATCTGTAGCGACAATCAACCCCATTAATGACTTACGCTGGAATCGGGAATTCAGCTGGAATTCCCGCTGCTGAAAATTCATTTGATCATTGTGGCTACAATTATGATCCGATCGTAACCAAATTCGGGAATCTGGTAGATATGGTCATTCTCTACAATACTGCATTTCCTATCTTCAAAATTGTGGATTTTAATCTTTTGTGGGGACTGAAGGGGGCGGGGCGAAATTTTGAAATACACTTGTTTCGGTTTGGTAACACAGGAGTGTGGACAGATCTAGCTGGTTGATCTAGCTCTAATAGTCTCTGAGATCCAGGCGACACAAAATACAAACGAGAAAGAACGTACGGAGTCGCTGTAAACGCGACTTTACTTTTATACCCGTACTCAGTCTGTACACATGTGACTTATGTGGAATTTTTAAATATTTTATCAGTTTTACTTTTACATTTTACATTTGTTTGCTGCATCTGACATCTACATCTACGTCAGTTCTCGCAACAACACACGTACACTGCACGAGGCAGAGTCTGTGAGCGTGTGATCAACCCTAATAAAATGTATATTTTGTTGCGGGGACAACCCCGCACGGGGACTCGCTGCTGAAAATTCATTTCATCATTGTGGCTACAATAATGATCCGATCTGAACCAAATCTGGTAGATATGGTCATTCTCTACAATACTGCATTTTTCGTTTTTTCCTATCTTCAAAATTGTGGACTTTCGTCTTTTGTGTGGCCGGAAGGGGGCGGGGCGAAATTTTGAAATACACTTGTCTTGGTTTGGTATCACAGGAGTCTGAACAAAAAGTTTGGTTGCTCTAGCTATTATAGTCTCTGAGATCAAGGCGTTCATTTTTTATGAAAAACCATATCGACTAGTTTTTTGTGTGAGTGCGAGCGAGAGGGAAAGATGTTTTTCGAAATGGTTTTCTCTATTTTGGCTATAATAATGATCCGATCCGATTCAGATTTGAGCCCTTTTTTTTATTTATTTATTCTTTATCTCCGAGTCTGCATTTTTCGTTATCTTTGTTATCTTTAAAATTGTGGACGCCACAGATGTGCGCCCTTTGTGGGGCGGAAGTGGGCGGGGAAAAATTGTTAAACACTTTTCTAGGAGTGAAATATCACATCAGACTGGATAAAGAAATTGGTTACTCTATCTCTTATAGGGAAGCAGAGGGGGAAGACCATACCTCAGCCGCAGAACACGGCAGGAGCCAAGGTACCACCAACGCTCTCTGTGCAGAAGGCAACGGTGGAACCGACTGGTCGAGAGTCAAGGTTCAAGCGGCAGAGGACGGATGACTCCATAAGAGCTTCCGAGCCGAAGAAGGCGAAGCCAGAGTACATTCTGGTAAGGCTAGGAGCACCGCCTGAGCTGCAGACAGCCATTATCGACCGAAGCCACCCGGAAGGGAAGATAACGGACGTTAACTGGCTGAAGGCAGAATCGGAGATCCTGACCGACATGAAGGATGCCATTGTTCGCGCAGACAACCCGTTTGCTTGCGAGTTTAAGGGCATCAAGTGGTATAAGGGAGCCAAAGCAGTGGCCTGTGGTAACGCAGAAACTCTCGAGTTTCTCAAAACCACGGCCCAAGGTTTTGGTGAACTTTGGCTAGGAGCGGCACTCTGCGAATTGATGAGATTCCCAGGAGGACGATCATGAAGGTTTGGATTCCTCCCCCGATCAAGGCGGATGAAGACACACTTTTCCTGATCAATGCTCAGAACCGGATCATGGGAACGTCAGACTGGACCATCACAAGGGCGATAGCGCGAAACAAGGGGAACGGCAAGAAACTCTGGATCAGTATTGGTCAAGAAAGACTGGCCAAACTCCTTAAAAAGGACTGCCGCATATCCTTTGGTATGGTCACACTGGCGGTAGTAGTACCGCGACACCCCAGGTCCTCTGAACAGCATGAAGGTGGTGCAGATTAATCTGCATCACTCAAGTGTACCATCGGCGGACCTGCTGCGGCTTATGGACGAGAAGGCGGTAGACGTGGCCCTCATCCAAGAGCCCTGGACCATTAAGGGAGGGATTCAGGGACTGAATCTCACGCCACACCCCGTGGGTAAGCCAAGAACCTGTATCGTGGTATGAAGCGAGCTTAATGTACTGTTTTCTTGCAGGTACAGCACTCCGGACCTAACGGTGGCACTATGTGAGAGGAGAGACGGGAAAAACCTATACCTGGCCTCGGCATACCTGCCGTATGAGGAAGAGGACCCACTCTCGGGGATGTCAGGGCCCTAATCCACCAAGTGTGGAAAGAGGGTCTCGACATCGTCCTAGGTTTGACGACGCGAATGCCCATCACTCCCTTTGGGGAAGCACGGGCACAAATTCCAGAGGAGAGTCACTGTTCGAGTACATTCTGTCCACAAATCTTGTTGTGTGCAACCGGGGAGACCACCCCACATTTCGCAACAAGAACCGTGCAGAGGCTATTGATATAACACTTGCCTCGGACAGTGACTCCCTAACCATTGATGATTGGCATGTGTCCGGTGAGTGCTCCACTACAGGATAGTGTTCAGCATCAAATGGAACAGAGAGAGGCCCAAGGCCAACCGCAATCCCAAGCGGACAGACTGGAGCCGCTTCTCCGCAACCGTAAAGAATGCACTACCCTCCCCACCGGAAGGGAACATCCTTCAAACGGAAGCACTAGAGGAAGTGGCTCAAAATGTCACTAAAGCCCTACAAGGGGCCTTCCTTGAATCTTGCCCGATCAGCCGACCTCCAAAGTTCAATCGCAATCCGTGGTGGACGCGGGAGCTGAGCGAAGACAGGAGGCTCTTCAACAGGGCAAAAGTGACAAACACACAGGAAAGCTGGGACGAATATAGCCGCAGTTTTAACACCTACAAGAACACCTGTAGGAAGGCGAAAAGGGAGTCATGGGCTGCCTTCTGCGATGCTATAGATGGTACCGAGGCCTCAAGGCTTCGACGGGTGCTATCAAAGGCGCCAACCGCACCTGGACTGCTCCGCAACCAGGACGGTGCCTTCGCAAAAAACAGTCAGGAATCCCTAGTGCTCCTCATGAACACCCACTTACCGGGATGCTCAGATGTTACCGTTGACGAATCCAACGACATCAACGACACTGAGCCACACCAGGGAGAGGAAACTGAGGACCTCATACGTCACATTATGGCTCCAGACAAGATTATCGGGGCCATTAATTCCTTCAGTCCCTTCAAGTCAACGGGGCCGGATGACATACGACCAGCCATGTTGCAGGCAGCTGCCTGCCCCTGCTACCATGGCTGAAGAAAATCTTCGAAGGATGTCTCCGAATTGGGTACGTCCCCAAGCATGGAGAGAGGTGAGAGTGGTCTTCATTCCCAAAGCCGGCACTACTTTCTCTCCAAAGGACTACAAACCCATTAGTCTGTCCTCATTTTTGCTGAGAACGATGGAAAGGCTGATTGATCTATACATAAAACCAAACTCGACAGACAAGTGTTCAGCGGAGCCACTGACCACTGACATTTACACATGTACATATACTAAGGTCAGGGTATGTGGAAAGAAATATAAAAAATTTCAACGAGAAATGCGACGACCAAATCCTATAACCAATACACGCACAGTTTGTGATACTCAGTACACACGCACGTCTAACTCGCTACGAACCACAACACCAAACCCCAAATCAGAAGTCGAACCAGTTGAAGACAATACAGACATACATTTTATGTCCGTGTGACAGAAATGTTGGATTGCGAACATGTTCAAAGGGGTTCTGGGTTCCGGAATTCAAATTCAGCTGCGACAAATTCGTTACAGGCGGTGAACAATCTATAATGTATTTGGTCAGTGGCGGAGCTCAGCACGCCTACCTCAAAGGTAGATCAGTTGAGACCGCACCACACGAAGTTGTTGGGAGTATAGAAAAGACTCTTAGCCATAAGGAATATGCATTTAAATATCCCCTTATATCCCCTCTCCTGTGGAACTTAGTCCTCAACTACCTTTTTCTTCAGTTGGGGCGGAGCGGATACAAGGTCGTGGCCTATGCGGATGATCTAGTGATACTGGTAACGGGTAAGTTCCTACCTACAATCAGTGATCTTCTGGAATCTGCACTGGGAGCGACGGCGAGCTGCGCACACCAAAACGGTCTGGGGGGGTTAATCCCCAAAAGACAGAACTGGTGTTCTTCTCACGAAAATATAAGATACCAAACTTCAAACGACCAGTAATTGGTGGAACGTCGCTTAAGTTATCGAACGAAGCCAAGTATCTTGGTGTCATCCTAGACTCCAAACTCTCCTGGAAGAGAAACACGGAGGAAAGGAAGAAAAAGGCAATGGCTGCTTTCTACATTTGTAGGAAGTCCTTCGGCGAACATAGGGCTTACAACCGCACATCATCCATTGGATGTATACAGCGGTAGTAAGACCCATTCTGACGTACGGAAGCTTGGTGTGTGATGGGAAGCGGCCAACACCAAATCCCACCTAGAGAACCTCCGTAAAGTCCAACGGACGGCATGCATGCCTTGCGGTCACTGGATCTCTCAAATCCACCCCACAGGCTGCTCTGGACACCATGCTAAACCTGGAGCCCATAGACCTCCACCTTAAGTGCAAGGCTTCGACAAGTGCCATGAGGCTCTCAGCCGCGCGGTTCTTCAAGCCATCGCCTTATGGCCACGCCACAATACTCTGTAAGGAGGAAGTAGAATGGGAGCGACTACGGCGTCTCAGAGTTTTCATGGAAGAGAAATTTTAAAGGACACATACCGGACATAGAGGAATGGATGCGTAACGCTGCCCTTGGGCAGAACGTGCTCTCCATCTTCACTGACGGGTCAAAGACAGTCGAAGGGACAGGAGCTGGAATCTTCTCTGAAGAACTAGCAACCCTGAGGCTACCAGACTGGTGCAGTGTATTTCAGGCAGTGTGGCAAGCGGCAAAATTGGTATATACCTTGGAGATACCTCCTACCTGCGTTGACAGTCAAGCTGCTATCTAAGCCCTGGTTTCCTGCAAGATCACGAGCAGAATCGTACGTGGACGAGCTAAGCCGGATCAGGGCGCACTCAATCACACTCACGTGCGTCCCGGGTCACACCGACATCGCGGGCAACGAGAGTGCGGACGAGTGCGCCAGAAATGGATCGTATAAGCCACTGGCGGACGCAGTCAGCGAAATACGGAGCCGCTGCGATACATCATCTCGCAGATGATGGGTCGAGCTAGAACGAGATCAGACAGACAGACACAACACCCAACTGTGAGATCTCACGCTCGCTCTGGCCACACTATGACCCTAAACGCACTAAGACTCTCCTAGGTTTCAGGAAGAGTCATATGCGAACACTGACGGGAGCTATAACGGGGCACTGTGTCATCGACCACATGGCCACTACAGATTGGTACAGATGGTACAGATTGCCCCACCATGACTTTTGCCGCAGCTGCAGGGACGAGAAGGATATAGAGAGCATCCAGCATCTTCTCTGTGGCTGTCCTGCACTCATGGAAAGGCGTCACCGAATACTCGGCAGTGCCTTTCTCGAGGACTTGGATAGCCTGGCAAACATGCCTCTAGAGAGGCTGATGCTCTTTATTGAGGCCTCGGGATGGTTCACGAAACCTCCCTAGGCACCGGACGTAATCCCATGACGAGTGTGGGCATCACAATGGGCAATTCTTGCCTCCGAGTGACCTCGACTTCGGTGGAGCAGCCCTATAAACCTAACCTAACCTAAGACCTTTTTATATGAAAGTATTGTATCACATAAGGATGACCAATTTTGTCCATGTTTTGCAAATCGATAACAAGCGTTCTCTATTCAAAGCGACAGAAAAAAACTGAGCAAGGTAAAGGCATTAAACTTCAGACTTAAGCTCTTAATAGTCAGTACTTCCGCTTTTTATATTTTTTTGTGAACATTTTCCAACACTACTGTGTTAGATCGGCCATTTCTGGGACGGCCCTCGTATATACATATGTGGAATTTTTAAATATTCTATCAGTTTTTACATTTGACATTTTTTTGATGCATCTGTGTGAGCGGGATAGAGAATTAGTAGCGACTGAAGGGGTGCGTGCTAGCTGCTGAAAATTCATTTCATAATTGTGGCTATTGTAATAATCGGATCTGAACCAGATTCGGTAATCTGGTAGATTTGGTAGAACTACGATACTACATTTACTTACTGCATGCATTACTCCATTTTCTTCTATCTTCAACTATGAGTGTGGGGGCGAAATGGGGCTTGGTGAAATTTTGAAATGCACTTGTACTGAAGTGGTATCACAGGAGCTTGGACAGAAAGTTTGGATGCTCTAGCTCTTATAGTCTCTGAGAGCCAGGCGATCATTTGGACGAATGGGCAAAGCAGACACGTTGTTGTGTGAGAGCGAGCGAGAGGGAACTATTCTTTTCCAAATGGTTGTCTCCGTTGTGGCTATACTAATGATCCGATCCGATCCAGTTTCGATATGATTCAACATTTTCCGTTTTCTGTTATCCCCAAAATTGTGGACACCACAGATTTTGGTCCTTTGTGGAGCGGAAGTGGGCGCGACGAAATTTTTGAAATAAACTTGTAGCAGTGTGACATCTGAAAACAAACTTTGGTAGCTTTAGCTCATATGTCTCTGATTCGTGGGCGACAAACAAGACGGACGGACAGACAGACATTGACTCGGCTATTGAGATAATCAAGAATATATATACTTTATGGGGTCGGAAACGATTCCTTCTATGTGTTACACACATCCACTTTTACCAAAAATACAATATACCCTCTTACTCTTCGGGTATGGGTATAAAAACTTTGCGTCTGCTCAACTGGAATGAAAGTGTGAGATTGCTGTATTAGCTCAACAGGTTGATTTTAATAAACCTTCCATTTTTACACTAGCTGACCCGGCGAACTCTGTTCCGCCTCAAAGGTATTGCCGATAAGCAGATTTTGGTATTTATAAGCAGATTTTGTAAGTTATTAATTTTTTTGTATTAAAAAAAATTTTAGTACTTTTTTTGCTCTTTACTCATGTCGGGTCAGGCAGCATAACGCCCGCCAGCGGCCGGTCTGTCATTTATGTCTGTTTGTGCACCTGCTGCGTCAAAGAGACTCTCTTACGCTCTTCGTCTACCACTCATGTTCGGCTCAGAAACCGCGCCGAGCTACTCTATGATGCTCTCTCACGCTCTCCCTAAGGCCATATGCATAGGGCATATGTTTCCTGCCCTTGGCTATGCATTTTTCTGTCTGGACCTGATCATCATCGCTTTCGGATTATTGTCCCTTAACTTACAAACGCGTACTGCCGCTACTTATTATAAATATAAATAAAATAAAGTACATAAAATTGTAGTTCCAATTGAAATATCTTGACTCTTTACTTAAAAGACAAATTACAACAGCTATTAAAAACGCTTAATAGCTTAACATTTGGTGACCCCGACGTGATTGTGCAATAATTAATTGATTAGTGCAATTACAAACTACATAGTATAAACTAAATAATTCTCAAGTGCCGTTCGTTTTCTGGTTTCGCTCGCTTGTACATAGCCAGTGCCATCGACCACATAGCTGCTATACAAGCAAATACACACACCCGCCCTTGCATACACGAATTGCGCTTGCGGTTATTACGCGCTTTGCCTTTTGTTCTCCTCTTCCCGCTACGAACGTTTTCAGAGCGGCTGCTGCTATGGATGCTGCCAACAACACTCCAGTGACCAGGGAGCAAAACAGGGTGTCTTTTTTGAGGATGAAGTCAACGGAACTCTGCCAGAAGGTTAAGAGATTGACTACCGCTTGGGAAGATGAGGCCGCTGTCTCCGATTATTACACACTAGTGGGGAAGTTGGAGCAGGTTGAGAAACTGATCGGGCAATTTGAGACATTTCACAACGAGCTCGAAGAATTGGACTGCAGCGAAATTCACAGTGGACTGTGCGACAGTTTTGAAACGCTTGCCAGTGCTCTCAAGGCTTCGATTCGGCGTGAAATTGATCGGATTAGCGGCTACATGCCTCTGCATTCAACGGTTGCTGGACCAAATGTAACTTCTGGTTTTGCTGGTTCTCAGCCGCCACCTCGTCGCAGGCCAGCATCATCCCTGCCTCCCATACAATTGCCAAGTTTTAGTGGAGGATATGCGGATTGGACGGAATTCTACTCGATGTTCACCACCATTATCGACAACCATCCAGACCTCTCCAATATTGAGAAGTTCCAGCATTTGCGATCTTGCTTGCGAGATTCGGCGTTGGAGACAGTGCGCGCCCTGGAAATTTCTGACAGCAATTATAATATAGCCTTGGATTTGTTGGAAAAAGGTTCAATAATCGCCGGTTAGTTTTTCAGGCGCACATTACTGAGATCCTAGGGCTACAGGCTGTGGAGAATGGGTCGGTGTCTATGCTTCGGGAGATATCGGACAAATTTAACGCTCATATTCGGGCGCTCCAGGCGTTGGGCACTACTGAGCAGATCGCAGGATGCATTATTGTGCAGGTGCTGCTGCGTAAACTTGATCCAGCGACTCAAGCCAAGTGGGGAGGAACGTTTAGAGGATGCAGCTTTCGTCAACCTGATTCCGTCGTGGGAGTCTATGGCCTCATTTTTGGAGCAACGATGCAGGATGTTGGAAACCGTGGATTTCGCTATGGCAACCTATACGCCGAGCAGTCAGGTGGGCAGGAGTAGAAAACCTAACAATTTTAAATCCACACTTGTTGCATTTAATCAAACGATATCAGGTTGCGTGCTGTGCAATGACAGCGCTCACGAAATAAATCATTGTCCTCAGTTCATAGCACTGTCCCCCTCAAATCGCCATAAAAAGCCAAGAGGTTTTCTTTGTGTGTAAATTGTCTTAAGGCAGGCCATCGATTGAGTCAATGCAGCTCCAGCAAATGCCGTACCTGTGGGCGCAGGCACCACACTCTCCTGCACTTCGGAGGCCCTGAAACTACTGCAGCTCAAGGTGGATCTGTGCCACTTGGCGTTTTTCTCCGTCTACGTCGTCGCATCCCATCACCGAGTCCTCTGCTGCAGCTTCTACATCTTCTGCACTTATTACCCAGGATCTCAGTAATGATGTCGTTCTGCTAGCCACGGCAACTGTCTTGGTCAGAAATCGTTCCGGAGTTTTCGTTCCCTGCCGAGCGTTGCTTGACTCCGGCTCGCAGCTCCACGTGATAACTTCTCGGTTTTGCAAATCAGCTTCAGCTTCGTAAAATAAAAATCATCGACATCGGTATCAGGAATAGGTGACTCTACCTTTGTCACGGATGGAGTTTCAGTCAACGTTAGCCTGCACTCTCGGTCATCGGAATACTCAACTCTCATCACTGCTGTCGTAGCCTCTAGCATAACCGATCGGCAGCCAAGCTTCGGAATAGACACTCGGAACTGGAATATTCCATCAAACCTTCCACTAGCTCATCCAGAGTTTTATAGACCTCAGCGTGTCGATCTTCTAATTGGCGCCAGCCTGTTTTACGAGCTTCTCTGTATTGGTCAGGTTAAGTTATTGCCAGGATTGCCCTTAATTCAGAAGACTCGCTTGGGATGGGTCGTATCTGGAGGTTGTTCCCGTGGAAAGGAGGAGTCCTCTTTAATGGTTTCGCGCGCTCCGGTCGTAGTTACTGAGGATAACCTGGACGAGAGACTTGAGTTACTGTTGAGACGTTTTTGGGAGGTGGAAAATTGCACCGAAGCCATAGTAAAGTCTTCAAAGAAGAGCTAGATTGTGAAGCTCACTTTGTTCAGCATTTCCGCCGATTGCAAACCGGCGATTATTGTGTTAGGCTGCCAGCAAAATACAATCTGGATCTCTTGGGGAGAATCTTACCATCAAGCGCTGCGCAGGTTCTTATCTCTTGAACGGAAGTTGGATCGTCATCCTGATGTAAAGTCTCTGTATGCTGCCTTCATAAATGAGTACCTTGACCTAGGCCACATGTCTCTCGTTCCGCCTGAGTCAATCAACGCCTGTCGATATTTTTTGGCTCATCATTGCGTAACGAAAGAGGATAGTTCTACAACCAAGCTTCGCGTCGTTTTCGATGGATCCGCATCAACTTCATCTGGCTATTCTTTTAAACGACGTTTTAATGTCCGGGCCCGTAATCCAACCCACTCTGTTTCACATACTTGCTAGATTTCGATCATATGCAGTTGCGATTACAGGGGATATTTGCAAAGATGTACCGATGTGTTAGAGTTTCACCCGAGGATAGTAGTTTGCAGTGTATTCTGTGGAGGAATTCCATGGAAGAGGATTTGCGTGTGTTTAAGCTGAATACCGTTACGTATGGGACGAAGCCTGCCTCTTTTTAGCTGTACGGACAATGCATCAGCTGGCATCGGATGAGCAGATAGCGTTTCCCATTGGGGCTGAGATCCTTCGCCGTGACTTCTACGTCGATGACCTCATATCTGGAGCCAGCTCTGAGGAAGAGGCTGTCCGCATTCGTGAGCAAACTACCGGAATTTTGGCTAAGGGCCAGTTCCGACTGAGGAAATGGTGTTCAAACGTCCCTGCTGTGCTTGATGGTGTTCCGGAGGAGGACAAGGAAACTTATTTGAAGTTTGACGATGGCAGTGATTTTACCAAAACATTAGGACTTGCTTGGGATCCAGTGTCTGATAAACTTTTATTCTCTTTTTCGGCCCTACATTCGTCTTCGCATCCCTGCAGGCGTTCCGTCTTGTCAACAATAGCGCGGTTCTACGACCCCCTCGGACTAGCTGGACCTGTCATTGCTAAGGCCAAAATCTTTCTCCAGCAGTTGTGCAAGGAGAAGTTGTCCTGGGATGAAAGCTTGCCATCCGCACTGAACACCGCTTGGCAGGAAATATGCAGAAGTTTTGGCCAGATTCGACGTTATGAATTTCCTCGCTTCGTACTCATTCCGAATTCAGAGCTCGAAATTCACGGATTTTGCGACGCCAGCATTGAGGCTTATGGTGCCTGCATTTATGTTGTATCGAAGGGTCAGCGGTCCACCAGTCACCTGCTTTGTGCAAAATCTCGTGTTGCTCCATTGAAGACACTTCACTGTACCAAAGCTGGAGCTTTGTGGAGCGGAGTTGCTAGCTAGGCTCATATCTGAGATAGCTGGAATGAATGTTTTCAAAGGAAGGTGTTACTGTTGGTGTGATTCGTCGGTTGCGCTTTCTTGGATTCGGGACGAGCCGTCCAGATTCAATGTATTTGTTGCAAATAGAGTGGCAACGATACAGGAACTGACTGCAAAAATGGAGTGGCATTATGTTCCCACAGCTTTGAACCCGGCCGACATTTCTCTCGAGGGGCTCTACCAGTAGAGTTGAGCGAGTCACCCCTTTGGGCTCATGGGCCTCCATTCCTTTGTGGCTCCCATGATGACTGGGCACCCACGGTGTTGCCAGATAGGCCAACCATGGAGCTTCGTCGGAAGGTTTTGCTGGTAAAATCGCCATACGTGGATATTGTAGCTGAGTCCAAGTATGCTAACTCTTTTTGCTTCCTTGCAAACGCGTTTTTGGATACCTTTATAAATTTGTCAACCGGATTCGGCACCCCGGACTCACTGTCCGTGATATTGAACATGGAGCTCAGTTGTTGGTGCGGCTATCCCGCTAACTCTTTTCAATAATTTCTCACTTTCACGAACGGAATCTGCACGCTGGACCTCGAGCTCTGCTTGGATTAATCCGATCCCAATATTGGCCTATTGGGGGGAGGAAGACGGTAGCCAAGGCTATAAATAAGTGCGTAAGATGCTTTCGAATGAAGCCTAGAGTATTGGAGCACATCATGGCGGATCTCCCGAAGGAGCGGCTCGACGGTTCTCATGCCTTTGAGATAACAGGCGTTGATTTCTGTGGCCCGTTTTTCTACAAGTCGGAAGCACGCAACAAGGCTCCAATCAAATGCTATGTCTGCGTATTCATTTGCTTCGCAACTAAGGCGGTTCATTTGGAGCTGATCAAGGACCTATCTACGGTCTCCTTTCTGCACGGTTTAAAGCGTTTCATATGCACCAGACGAAAGCCGCGACAAATCTGGTCAGATAATGCAACCAATTTTGTCGGCGCCAGGAACGAGCTTTTGGATCTAAAGCGTCTGTTTCTCAGTGACGAGCATCAGAAGGTGGTCCTCGAATTCTGTTTTGATTGAGGCTATTGACTGGCACTTCATACCGCCTCGATCCCCGCACTTTGGAGGCCTGTGGGAAGCTGCAGTGAAGACGGCCAAATACCATTTCTATCGTGCTATAGGCGCCTCAGTGCTTGGATTTGAAGAACTGCGTACGCTGTTATGCCACATCACGGCAGTTATTAATTCAAGACCCTTAGTATCCATTTCAGAAAATCCTGCCGATCTGGACGTTTTAACTCCGGCTCACTTTCTAAATGGTGGACCTCCTGCGTCGTTCGCTGAGCCTGATGTAACTCAGCTAAACTTCAATCGTCTGAACGGCTGGTCCAGATGTGGTCCTCGTCAAGGATGAAAATCTGCCTCCCATGAAGTGGCCCCTAGCTAGGGTGGTAGAACTACTACCTGGAAGAGATGGTGTTGCCCGCGTCGCTGTTCTGAAGACGCCAACTGGAATCACCAAGCGAGCCGTCAACAAGCTGTGCCTGCTTCCCCAAGGATACTGTTGAAAGTCAGGTTTCCAACGGGGAGTATGTCGGGTCAGGCAGCATAACGCCCGCCAGCGGCCGGTCTGTCATTTATGTCTGTTTGTGCACCTGCTGCGTCAAAGAGACTCTCTTACGCTCTTCGTCTACCACTCATGTTCGGCTCAGAAAACCGCGCCGAGCTACTCTATGATGCTCTCACGCTTTCTCCCTAAGGCCATATGCATAGGGCATATGTTTCCCTGCCCTTGGCTATGCATTTTTCTGTCTGGACCTGATCATCATCGCTTTCGGATTATTGTCCCCTTAACTTACAAACGCGTACTGCCGCTACTTATTATAAATATAAATAAAATAAAAGTACATAAAATTGTAGTTCCAATTGAAATATCTTGACTCTTTTACTTAAAAGACAAATTACAACAGCTATTAAAAACGCTTAATAGCTTAACAACTCAATTACCTTGTGATACACGACATTTTCTGTTTTATCATCAGGCGCAAAAACAAACAACGCAGATGGACTTCCGACCCGTGAACATGCCACATATAATTGACCATGGGAAAAACAGATTCAGATACAGATTCAAACCACAAACTTTTAAGGATTGGCCTTTGTGATTTGTTGATGGTCATGGTAAATGCAAGACGGATCGGAAATTGAAGTCTTTTAAATTCAAACGGCATATCGGTTGGGATCATCGGGATCCTCGGAATGAGAACTTCCTCACCTTTGAATTTTCCTTTCAGTATCGTTGCGTAAATTAAATTGTTCATCAATGTTCTAACCACCAAACGCGTACCGTTGCACAGTTTTGGTTGGTTTATGTTTCGAAGCATGATTACTACGGAGCCAATCTTTAGGCGTAAATTGTGCGGTGGTAAGCCAGGCACATCCAAGGAGTTTAAAAATTCAATTGGATAGTTGGTGGTATCATCTTTATTTGTGACCCAGTCAATAGATTTGAATGAATGCATTGTTCCAATGATATTATTTTAAAGTATGTAGTTGAGGTCATCTACATCTTGATTCATAGCCAGTAGTTCGAGTAGTTCCAGAAACGATAGTGGGTCATCTTCTCCGTTGAACTGGATGCCCCATCCGCGGATGCGTTCTGCCGTGCGTGCGACGGGCCCGCTTATGGGTGCGTCTATCGCTGGCACAATTCTCTGTGTGGGCGAGCGGGAGGTTTCCGTAGTGGGCGGCCTTGGAAGATCGGCGGCTGTGACCACTGGTGGTCAGGGGGCGTGGGCTCTGGGGCTGCGGGGATATGCAAGCTGGCTTTGGGGTCCCATCTTCCGGTGCCTGATGGTCCTGGAGTAGTGGGCAGCGGGGACTTGGAGCGTCCTGCTGGTCTTGCGTATTGTCTCTCGGGTTCTGCCAAGCGAGTCCAGGCACCCGGCGGGAGTGGTCCGGCGACTAGTATAGCAAAGTTCTTGCGCAACTCTTCAACAGTTCCTTCGGTGTCAAATTCGAATTCCTTGACGAAGGCCTCCAGCTCGTCTCGGTGGCGCTTGTAGATCCAGCCGATGCTGACGCCCGGATTGGCGATTTGCTCGCTGGTGTGGAAATCCATGCTCGCGTCGTCTTCGTAGGCCCCCATAGTGATTGGGCTGAGGTTTTCCTCGGTGTTGTTTTGGGCACTTTTCACTGTTCTAGCACTTGGTCACTGCGTTTACTTTCCCGGTGGCACTCGCGACTGGATTCGGGTGGGTGCGCAAATTTGGCTTTGTACCGGACTTGTGTTCTGTGGTTAGCTCTACTATTCTTTCTCGGTGGCCGTGGGTCTTTAATCTACGTAGCCCCGTGTTAAGGTTTTCTCTTTAAGTTTCCTTAAAGTTTCCGTAAGTCCCTGCTCGGGCGCCACTTGTAATGATACCTATTTCAGACTGAGGTAAGCTCAGTCTGTCCAGAAATTCTCTACAAGAAAATTTGTAGTATTGCTGGAACTTTAGGGTAGGGCTTGCTTGGCCGTGAGACCGAAAGTGGAGCGGGCGTAGAGTCTTGTTACCGTGTAGGTAGTTTGGTGATCGCACTTGGCGATGAAACGGCAACAGTTAACACCTGAGTTTTTGGTGTATGCGGTAATATGGTTTGTTGCGTCACCTGATTTTGTGTTCGCGCTCGGCGAAGAAATGATGACACTTCGTGAGTTTGTTTTGATGTTATTAAATGGTTTTATTTGTGTTCTGTATGGTTTTCTCGTTGTTTTTGGTGTCGTGTAGTGGTTTCTTGTATAGTAGGCGGTTTCTTCACGCCTCTTGCGGAGGCGTGGTGCTGATAGCCGCGGTGGATGTACTGCCGATATGGTTTAGAATAGGTGATGGACTGCCCTGATTGATCGAGAGCTCGGGCTATTTAAGGCCGATCTCGATGGCTGAGTCTGCAAGTTTGTGGTTACGGAAGTGGTGTCGAGTTCTCCACTCGTGCCACCGACACAGTCATTGCCTCGGTTGCACCGAGAAATGAGCAGAGTGTAGTTTTGGCACTTTGGTCATTGACTCGGTTGCACCGGGAAATGACCTCGAGTGTAGTTTTGAAATTCGGGGCGAAACTTGGGCGCGTGTATCGATTTCGCAGAAATTCGTTACAATATACCCTCTTACTCTTCGGGTATGGGTGTAAAAACTTTGCGTCTGCTCAACTCGAATGAAAGTGTGAGATTGCTGTATTAGCTCAACAGGTTGATTTTAATAAACCTTCCATTTGTACACTAGCTGACCCGGCGAACTCTGTTCTTCTGTTGGGGCGGAGCGGATACAAGGTCGTGGCCTATGCGGATGATCTAGTGATACTGGTAACGGGTAAGTTCCTACCTACAATCAGTGATCTTCTGAATCTGCACTGGGAACGACCGCGAGCTGGGCACACCAAAACGGTCTGGGGGGGTTAATCCCCAAAAGACAGAACTGGTGTTCTTCTCACGAAAATATAAGATACCAAACTTCAAACGACCAGCAATTGGTGGAACGTCGCTTGAGTTATCGAACGAAGCCAAGTATCTTGGGGTCATCCAAACTCTCCTGGAAGAGAAACACGTAGAAAAGGAAGAAAAATGCAATGGCTGCTTTCTACATTTGTAGGAAGACCTTCGGGCGAACATGGGGCTTACAACGGCACATCATCCATTGATGTATACAGCGGTAATAAGACCCATTCTGACGTACGAAACTTGGTGTGGTGGGAAGCGGCCAACACCAAATCCCACCTAGAGAACCTCCGTAAAGTCCAACGGACGGCATGCCTTGGAGTCACTGGATCTCTCAAATCCACCCCACAAGCTGCTCTGGACACCATGCTAAACCTGGAGCCCATAGACCTAGGGTAAGCAAGGCTGCGACAAGTGCCGTGAGGCTCTCAGCCGCGTGGTTTTTCAAGCCATCGCCTTATGGCCACGCCACAATACTCTGTAAGGAGGAAGTAGAACGGGAGCGACTACTGCGTCTCGGAGATTTCATGGAAGAGAAATTTTAAAGGACACATACCGGACATAGAGGAATGGATGCATAACGCTGCCCTTGGGCAGAACGTGCTCTCCATCTTCACTGTCGGGTCAAAGACAGTCGAAGGGACAGGAGCTGGAATCTTCTCTGAAGAACTAGCAACCCTGAGGCTACCAGACTGGTGCAGTGTATTTCAGGCAGAGATATACGCAGTGTGGCAAGCGGCAAAATTGGTATATACCTTGGAGATACCTCCTACCTGCGTTGACAGTCAAGCTGCTATCAAAGCCCTGGTTTCCTGCAAGATCACGAGCAGACTCGTACGTGGACGAGAGCTTAAGCCGGATCAGGGCGCACTCAATCACACTCACGTGGGTCCGGGTCACACCGACATCGCGGGCAACGAGAGTGCGGACGAGTGTGCCAGAAATGGATCGTCTAAGCCACTGGCGGACGCAGTCAGCGAAATACGGAGGCCACTACGAGACATCATCTTTCAGATGATGGGTCGTGCTAGAACGAGATCAGACAGACAGACACAACACCCAACTGTGAGATCTCACGCTCGCTCTGGCCACACTATGACCCTAAACGCACTAAGACTCTCCTAGGTTTCAGGAAGAGTCATATGCGAACACTGACGGAGCTATAACGGGGCACTGTGTCATCGACCACATGGCCACTACAGATTGGTACAGATGGTACAGATTGCCCCACCATGACTTTTTGCCGCAGCTGCAGGACGAGAAGGATATAGAGAGCATCCAGCATCTTCTCTGTGGCTGTCCTGCACTCATGGAAAGGCGTCACCGAATACTCGGCAGTGCCTTTCTCGAGGACTTGATAGCCTGGCAAACATGCCTCTAGAGAGGCTGATGCTCTTTATTGAGGCCTCAGGATGGTTCACGAAACCTCCCTAGGCACCGGACGTAATCCCATGACGAGTGTGGGCATCACAATGGGCAATTCTTGCCTCCGAGTGACCTCGACTTCGGTGGAGCAGCCCTATAAACCTAACCTAACCTAAGACCTTTTATATGAAAGTATTGTATCACATAAGGATGACCAATTTTGTCCATGTTTGCAAATCGATAACAAGCGTTCTCTATTCAAAGCGACAGAAAAAAACTGAGCAAGGTAAAGGCATTAAACTTCAGACTTAAGCTCTTAATAGTCAGTACTTCCGCTTTTTAATATTTTTTGTGAACATTTTCCAACACTACTGTGTTAGATCGGCCATTTCTGGGACGGCCCTCGTATATACATATGTGGAATTTTTAAATATTCTATCAGTTTTACATTTGACATTTTTGATGCATCTGTGTGAGCGGGATAGAGAATTAGTAGCGACTGAAGGGGTGCGTGCTAGCTGCTGAAAATTCATTTCATAATTGTGGCTATTGTAATAATCGGATCTGAACCAGATTCGGTAATCTGGTAGATTTGGTAGAACTACGATACTACATTTACTTACTGCATGCATTACTCCATTTTCTTCTATCTTCAACTATGAGTGTGGGGGCGAAATGGGGCTTGGTGAAATTTTGAAATGCACTTGTACTGAAGTGGTATCACAGGAGCTTGGACAGAAAGTTTGGATGCTCTAGCTCTTATAGTCTCTGAGAGCCAGGCGATCATTTGGACGAATGGGCAAAGCAGACACGTTGTTGTGTGAGAGCGAGCGAGAGGAACTATTCTTTTCCAAATGGTTGTCTCCGTTGTGGCTATACTAATGATCCGATCCGATCCAGTTTCGATATGATTCAACATTTTCCGTTTTCTGTTATCCCCAAAATTGTGGACACCACAGATTTTTGGTTGTTTTTGTGGAGCGGAAGTGGGCGCGACGAAATTTTTGAAATAAACTTGTAGCAGTGTGTGACATCTGAAAACAAACTTTGGTAGCTTTAGCTCATATGTCTCTGATTCGTGGGCGACAAAAACAAGACGGACGGACAGACAGACATTGACTCGGCTATTGAGATAATCAAGAATATATATACTTTATGGGGTCGGAACGATTCCTTCTATGTGTTACACACATCCACTTTACCAAAAATACAATATACCCTCTTACTCTTCGGGTATGGGTATAAAAACTTTTGCGTCTGCTCAACTGGAATGAAAGTGTGAGATTGCTGTATTAGCTCAACAGGTTGATTTTAATAAACCTTCCATTTTTTACACTAGCTGACCCGGCGAACTCTGTTCCGCCTCAAAGGTATTGCCGATAAGCAGATTTTTGGTATTTATAAGCAGATTTTGTAAGTTATTAATTTTTTTGTATTAAAAAATTTTAGTACTTTTTGCTCTTTTACTCAATTACCTTGTGATACACGACATTTTCTGTTTTATTATCAGGCGCAAAACAAACAACGCAGATGGACTTCCGACCCGTGAACATGCCACATATAATTGGAAAAACAGATTCAGATACAGATTCAAACCACAAACTTTTAAGGATTGGCCTTGTGATTTGTTGATGGTCATGGTAAATGCAAGACGGATCGGAAATTGAAGTTTTTTTAAATTCAAACGGCATATCGGTTGGGATCATCGGGATCCTCGGAATGAGAACTTCCTCACCTTTGAATTTTTCCTTTCAGTATCGTTGCGTAAATTAAATTGTTCATCAATGTTGCAACCACCAAACGCGTACCGTTGCACAGTTTTTGGTTGGTTTATGTTTCGAAGCATGATTACTACGGAGCCAATCTTTTTAGGCGTAAATTGTGCGGTGGTAAGCCAGGCACATCCAAGGAGTTTAAAATTCAATTGATAGTTGGTGGTATCATCTTCATTTGTGACCCAGTCAATAGATTTGAATGAATGCATTGTTCCAATGATATTATTTTTAAAGTATGTAGTTGAGGTCATCTACATCTTGATTCATAGCCGCTAAAATTGCTCGCTCACTCAACCATTCATTATTTTTGATGTTAGAAATAATGTTTTCAAATACATAGTTGATAAGTTCGTCTTTTGATGAGACAAAATTACAGAAATTATTTGGAAATGATATAATCCGCTCGATTCATCGACAGGTACTTGACCATTACCGATAGTCAGCAATTGCTCGAAAAATCTTTAGCAGATGTATCATTAAGCAATATAACTCTCATGTTTGTTGTCAGCTGCAGTTTCTTCACATAGTGCCATAGATTCGACGATTTCAGGCAAGCGTTTCTTTCGTCGGCAGCCGTAGATCTTGGAATTACTGGCAGTGATTGGCGAAAATCGCCAGACAGTAAAAATCATTCATCCTCCAAAACAGCTAAAGTCATTGCGTAAATCTTTCAATGTTCGGTTAAGTGCTTCTAATGCACGTTTCTGCGCCATTGTGTATTCGTCCCAGATGATGATTTTCGCTGCCGATAAAACTTTGACCATTGCTGAGTGTTTTTGCAATATTACACGTTGGCACTAAAATATTTTGAAGATTTAACGGTAATTTTAATGCTGAATGAGCCGTACGGCATCCTTCTAACAATGTGGCTACTATTCCAAAAGAAGTAACTGCAACCGCTATATTTGGATCCCGCACGAACGGTGGCTAAAACTACTTACATGAGGAATGTCTTACCAGTTCCACCAGGGGCATCTAGGAAATATGAACCACCATTTTCATCATCGATTGCTTTCATTAAAATATCATAAACGTCCTTTTGTTGGGAATTCAACAGGGGTACATTCGTTTGAACTACTAAATCTAATTCCTGGTGATCATATATTGTTTATTGTTTAGGGTTGAAAAATGTCCAGTTCAACGTAAGACTAATAGATTAATAGAACAAAATAAAAAGAAGGATATCTAGACTATTAAATTAAATTAAATTAAAAATTAAATTACTTCAAAATATTTGTTAGATTAGATTTAACCATATAAGAACTAGTATCGTAAGAAAAGAGGTGACAAAAAGTGTTGTAGTTACGGCAAATGCTACGGAAAGATTCATGGTCAGAATAATTAGGAAGACAGCGTTGAAGATGTAGTGGAAAAAAGTGCCTAGTCGGGCGGGAAGGGACTGAGATGTTGATAAGGCTACAGAGGGCAATAGAATCAACCTCACCAGAGAGATAAGGCCGGATAAGGGACACATAGAGAAGTTTGGTCGTGAACTCCTTGGACCATCTTTAATAAAGCCCAGGGACCCTCTAGCTTTATTTGAGATAGCGGATATGTGGGAGTTAAAACACAGATTAGGTGAAAACATAATTCCCAAGTCAGTAACTTTGAAGAGGCGTTGCAAGGAACAGTTATTGATAGTGTAGTCATAAAGGTAAGGCTTGATACGATGGAAAGACATGACGTTACATTTAGAAATGTTAGAGGAAGCAAGTTTATAAAGCACCAATTGTTGAGGGCGTCGAGATGAGATTGTAAAAATAACGGGGAAAAGGGTCACAATAGGAAAAGCACCACTTCACATCGTCCGCATACATAAGTACTCGGGAATGTGTTAAAGCTTGAGGGAAGATCGTTAATGAATAAATTAAATAGCAGAGGGCCAAGATGGCTACCTTGAGGTACCCCTGACGTAACCGAAACAGGCCTATAGAGAGAGGAATTAAAACGGACACGCTGAGAACGATTGGAAAGATAGGACTAATCCAGAAAATAAGAGTAGATGGAAACCCTAGGAGACAAAGCTTCTGGATAAGAAGATTATGATTTACTGAATCAAAAGCCTTGCTAAAGTCAGTGTAAACATTGCGAAACCAGCATTAACAAAAGTGGAGAATTAAAGAAGGTTTGACGAAATAGACAAACACAAATCCGTGCTTTGCGATTCAGAGAATATTGAGCTACAAAAGTGTTGGAGCTGAGAAGTTATGATTTTTTCGAAGAGTTTTGGAATGGCAGATAAGTTTGAGATGGCACGATAATTAAAAACTTCGGATTTAGACCCCTTCTTGTGAATGGGAATAATGAAAGATTCTTTCCAGACGGCGGGAAGGTCCCCGAGCTCTATTGATAGGTTAAAGAGTTTAAGGAGGGGCAAGACAAGTGTTCAGCGGAGCTCAGCACGCCTACCTCAAAGGTAGATCAGTTGAGACCGCACTGGTCGAGGTTGTGGGGAGTATCGAAAAGACTCTCAGCCATAAGGAATATGCTTTTGGCGGCCTTCCTAGACATAGAGGAGCCTTCAACAACGTCAGGATCGAGTCAATAACGGCCGCACTGACCAAGATTGGCACACACCCGACGGTAACCTTATGGCTGGACAGCGTTCTCAGGAGCAGAACGATCAGCGCTGGTCTCGGCACCTCCTCTTCAAGAAAGACGGTCACACGAGGTACTCCCGCAGGGGGGTATATCCCTCTCCTGTGGAACTTATCCTCAACGACCTTCTTCTTCAGTTGGGGAGGAGCGATACAAGGTTGTGGCCTATGCGGATGATCTAGTGATACTGGTAACGGGTAAGTTCCTACCTACAATCAGTGATCTTCTGGAATCTGCACTGGGAACGACCGCGAGCTGGGCACACCAAAACGGTCTGGGGTTAACCCCAAAAGACAGAACTGGTGTTGTTCTCACGAAAATACAAGATACCAAACTTCAAACTACCAGCATTGGTGGAACGACGCTTGAGTTATCGAAAAGAAGCCAAGTATCTTGGTGTCATCCTAGACTCCAAACTCTTGGAAGAGAAACACGGAGGAAAGGAAGAAAAAGGCAATAATGGCTGCTTTTCTACATCTGTAGAAAGACCTTTGGACGGACATGGGGCTTACAACCGCACATCATCCATTGATGTACAGCGGTAATAAGACCCATTCTGACATACGGAAGCTTGGTGTGGTGGGAAGCGGCCAACACCAAATCCCACCTAGAGAACCTCCGTAAAGTCCAACGGACGGCATGCCTTGGAGTCACTGGATCTCTCAAATCCACCCCACAAGCTGCTCTGAAACCATGCTAAACCTGGAGCCCATGAGCCTCCACCTTGGTGCAAGGCTGAGACAAGTGCCGCGAGGCTTTCAGCCGCGCGGTTCTTCAAGCCATCGCCTTATGGCCACGCCACAATACTTCGTAAGGAGGAAAGTGGAACGGGCGAACGGAGCGACTACTGTGTCTCGGAGTTTTTCATGGAAGAGGAATTTTTAAAGGACACATACCGGAAAGAGAGGAATGGACGCGTAACGCTGCTCTTGGGCAGAACGTGCTCTCCATCTTCACTGACGGGTCAAAGACAGCCGAAGGACAGGAGCTGGAATCTTCTCTGAAGAACTAGCAACCAACATATCCCTAAGACTACCAGACTGGTGCAGTGTATTTCAGGCGGAGATATACGCAGTATGGCAAGCGGCAAAGTTGATATACACCTTGGAGATACCTCAGAGGAACATAGCAATCTGTGTTTGACAGCCAAGCTGCTATCAAAGCCCTGGTTTCCTGTAAAATCACGAGCAGACTCGTACGTGACACAGTGGACGCGCTAAACCAGATCGGAGCGCACTCAATCACACTCACGTGGGTCCGGGTCACACCGACATCGCGGGCAACGAGAGCGCGGACGAGTGTGCCAGAAATGGATCGGCCAAGCCACTGGCGGACGCAGTCAGCGATATACGGAGGCCGCTGCGAGACATCATCTCCCAGATGATGGGTCGAGCCAGAACGAGATCAGACAGACGGTGGAACGCAACACCCAACTGTGAGATCTCTCGCTCGCTCTGGCAGCCTATGACCCTAAACGCACTAAGACTCCTAGGTTTCAGGAAGAGTCAGGTGCGAACACTGACGGGGAGTTATAACGGGGCACTGTGTCATCGGCCACATGGCCACCAGGTACAGATTTCCCCATCATGACTTCTGCCGCAGCTGCAGGGACGAGGAGGAAATAGAGAGCATCCAGCATCTTCTGTGGCTGTCCTGAACTCAGCTGGAAAGGCGTCGAATACTCGGCAGCGCTTTCACGAGGACTTGGATAGCCTGGCAAACATGCCTTTGGAGAGGCTGATGCTCTTTGTTGAGGCCTCAGGATGGTTCACGAAATCTCCCTAGGCGCCGGACGTAATCCCCATGACGAGTGTGTTTTGCACAATGGGCAATTCTTGCCTGAGTGACCTCGACTTAGGTGGAGCAGCCCTATAAACCTAACCTAACCTTAAGGAGGGGCACACAAAAGAGAATCTGCACAATGTTTTAGAAACAGCACTGGAACCCTATCGGGGCCCGTAGAAAAGGAAAGTTTGCACGATTTTTAGGTTGATAAGGAGGTATTTAAAGTCAATGAACGGGGATAGATACAATTATAACTATTTAGGAGGAAGGATATGGTTGTTTGGGATGAGATTTATCAGCAAGTAAAAAGAGGATTGATTATTAGAAGGAATAGAGTAGCAAAGTTGAAAAAACGAATCAAGCAAATTTGCGATATCACAATCATTATCGGCCTTACTACCATTAAAAGGAAAAATGAAGATAGAAATTGGAAAGAGTTACGCTTCGAGAGTTCACAAACCTTAGAATTGCTTCGATCTCGTTTGAAGTTAAGCTTACATTTAGACAGGTAGATATTATAACAGGTTTTGTTAAGTAACGAAAATTTGCTCTTTGCGATTGAGTACTTAGAGAAGTCCAACTGCGAACCAGATCTTGTAAACTTTTTATATAGACGAGATTTAATATCCGAAGGTTTATCAAGCGTGGAAAAAAACCAAACAGGGCCTTTGGATTACGCGGGAAACTACAGGTACATATATATTAAAGATATTGAATATAGAATTATAAAATGCATTAGTTGCGGCTTCCATATCATGAAAGTCGTCAAGGAATGACCAATCGATCAGAGAAAGCGCCAGGGTTAAGCAGTAAAAAATATGCTTTCCTGAAGCAAAAGATAGACGGAGATTTAATGGGAGATTTGATAGAATCAAAAGGAAGACAACTGCACAGAAATTTCAGGTGTGGGATGATAAGGGTCCTCAGGGAAAGAGAGAGGTAATCCTCTGCAGACCACAGTGCTCGAGACGTCGAAGTAAAGACAAGATCAAGAAGCCTACCAAAATAATTGGATATAGCATTAACCGGACCCAACGAAGTATCGGACAAAGAGATATTTGGTAAGTTAAAGTCCCCAAGAACAATAAGACAATCCGAATCCTTAAGTTGAGGCGAGACAGATTGAACAAAGGAAACATGACGCATATATGTAGAGAATTCAGAGGACGGCGGAATGGCAGGAACAGGATATAAAGAGATTACAAGAGGGAAAGATGAGTTGAACTACTACTACTACTGTATCGCTCTTCAACCGAATAGAGTTGGGATGGTATGTCTGAACGTACCGCCAAAAGGACACCACCCCGCTAGATGGACGATCTGTCCGATAAATATTAAATTTATCAATGAAGATCTCAGAATTATAAATAGAAGGGTTGAGCCAGGTTTCAGAGAAAGCGATTACATCAGTCTCGAAGATGCACTGTCAGTATATAATTGGTTGAGCTTACTGCACAAGTCTCGGACATTCTGATAAGTTATCTTTAGAGAAATCAGTTTTTTGGGGCCGAATTAAAGACTGAGGATGATGTAGTTGGAAGGACACCCATACGGAGTTCAGGACTAGGGGAACGAGTGGTAAACACATGACAAATAGTATGTACCGGCCAGAAAAAGGGTCGAGCACACTATTGGCATGTATTTCAGGGACAAGGATTTTGAAAGAAGAAATATTTCGCTTAACTTTAAAAGTTAAATTTAGTAACTAACAGACCTGAGGATTCATCAATGTTTAACTTAGCGAAGATAAAAATCCCTGACCAGATCTTCCGTAGCCGATGCCATAAGTCGGGAACCAAAAAATAGATTTTAATGGGGCGACAGCAGTTAAAATATAAGCGGAAGCGATGATAGGCCTATTTGGTAGCAAGGGCGTAGCAGATAATGAGCCAGTGATGACAGTGAGTCCCGGATCCGAAAACGAGGGCAGCATCAATAGAAACTGATGGAACAGGAAGGGTGGCAGGATGGGTGGTACGCTCATTGGAAGCGCTCACATCGGTGTTTACATCAGTGATGGTTGCAGTGAGTGCCGCTGGTCAGTGTGCGAAATGGATTGATGATTCCACTTTGCGAAGCCAAGGAATCCAGTATTGTGTAGATGAGAAGAATGCGCCCGAATCCAATAGGTTGCGAATAGTTGTTGTTGTCGATATTGGGGATTTTTCCGCCTAGGAGATTCACTCAAAAAGTTTGAGGCCAAGAAATTGAGATTCCAAGGTCAGGAACTTCGTTGAGAGTGACAAATTGCTTCGGACATCCAGAAAACCAGTACGAATCTGTCGCATAAACGTACGCATTTTCGACTCCAATCGCCCTGCAAAGCCAAAACATGACCAGGTCAGACCTGACGTTTTTTGAGATCAGATCATGTAGCCGTCCCAGATTGCCACCCATAGCACATTTTATGTGGGCGGTCGTCACAAAGCCAGCAGCTATGAATAGGGGCCGACAATGCTGCCGCCAAATTCCCATTTCTTTGCACTGCAGACAATACTCATTTTACAAATTCCAAAAAGAATGCAGGCGAAGTCCAGAGAGAGTGAGAGCAAGAGAGCTTGCAATTGCGCGCTCCAGAGCGTGTGTACGTAGGCGATGCAGCAGGTGTACGAGCGATGAGCACAGAGAGCAGTTATTCAGAGCAGAATGAATAAAAGCACTAACAAATTGCTAGATCAAGTCTATTTAACGATTGAAGTGTTTGATTTAAATAAGCACAATTGTTTGCAACTGAAACTCATATAATTGGCACACTTAGATATCGGTAATGATGGTTTCAAGATGTACACGATAATTTGTGATTAAAATTGTATTATTATATCAAAAAGGCAGGAGCGAGGTGAAAGAACGACCGGTTTAAGCGAGTGACTCAAGGCGCCTTAATATACATATATATATTCACGTTCCCGTTTCAATTTTCGATTAAATGCGTCCTTCATTTTACGATTTGGCGCTGGCATTCCTAACCTGATTAATAAACGACCGCACATGAGGTAAAACATATCTTCGATCAAGATTAAAAAGCACGATTACGTATCTCCTCATTCATCTAATATCGTGATTTCTGGAACTGACACAAACTCGATATAAGCATTCCAAGTAAAATAACGTGGGATCTCCGAGTTAACCAAAGTTCGTGCAAATGGATCGCTTTAGCAGATCGCAAAAAAACTGGTTAATGTAGTGGCTGGAGGTGTTTCAGCACGTTGCATAGCATTCGAAGCCGTGAAATATACTCGTTGACCATTCTCCAGATGCACCGCCAAATGCAGAACATTAGATAACGTTCGTGAATAGGGAATGCGAATATACGCCAAATCGCTTCATTACAGTTCACATAACGCCAATTTGATATCGTGAAATTTCATCATTGGTATTTGAGGATTGCAATCCAAAAATCGCCATTTCGCTGCCTTTCGTGACATATTTGCAAATATATTTTATGGACTTTACTGAATTGCAGTACTCAACGTTGCAATGTGTCTTGAACGTTTTAGAAATAAGTGGCGAATATGGAACAATCAACTATTGTCGACAACGAAATCCATTCTTTCACTTTTGTTGTGACAGTTTGACCTTGTCATCTGGTGATCGAAGCCGATACAGTGGATAACCATCGTTGCCAGTGACGGTCTCCGCCGTAAATTTCCGTGGGTATCGTTTAGAGCTCTTTCCATCAACCATGCAAGGGTGATTGAGGATTGATGGCACC
>CM019042.1:30892263-30934080 GCA_009664405.1 Drosophila bifasciata
TGTTACTGGGCATGGATGATGGTGATATGAGGCCGAAATTGACGAGGAGGAGATATTAAAATAGATATTTGTGTTGAATCCACTGAAGCCAGGAAAGTTTTGGTCTTTTGACTGCTTCTACTAAAGTTTTAGATACATTTGTATATGTTATGTAAATTGAGATGTGTATAGGGATGTTTTAGCAGAAAGATGTTAGGAGTCTATTTTTAAGGAAAAAAATTAAGAATGGAGAGATGCTTAACCTTTTTGCTCATCGTTTTGACGTGCTAAGAGAGAAGGACATGAACTGCCAAGCAGTAATTCCTCTGGAAAGGCGTATTGCCTTGTACACCCTTGATATATATAGAATTGTATATTTTGTAAACTCTTTTTGGAGCAGCCTACAGCGTCTTTTAATATCCTGCATACATTTTCAAAGCATTCATAAACGAATTCTTAGAGCAAACTATCTCACTTCCGAGTTTCTGTGCACGACTAAATTCTGATGTTTTTTTTGTTAAAACGCACAGAAACGTGCGAATTAGGAACATCCATGGATAGCGGGATGGTGGAATAATTGGAAAATTTTTTGAGCGGTAAAACCATACGGACCATTCTCAATATTGATGGTGGATGGTCGACAGTGTGATTAGGATATAGTTTGTGCATTAACATGAATGGGAGACCATTACCAGGGCAATTGAGTTTTTGACCTTATAAATCATTTTTGTTAAGCCCAACATTAATATTAGATCTGAAAACCCAGCAGTAATTTTTACGCTTAACATTAAAGAAGTAATAAATGTCCTGTTTATATCACAGCCTTTGAGTTATTTTTTTTATATAGAGTGTTGGCACAAAAAGTTTTTGTCCTGGTGGAGACGAAAAAAGCTGAGCTATGGCTGCGTTTCTGTCGCGTTTTTACGATTTGTGATTTTCGAATATGTTAACCCTGCTCGCCCATCGTGTTAATTATAATGAAAAATGGCTTAATACTTAAAGCCAATTTCATAATGAGATACTGGATTTTTATGGACCCATTCGTCTTTTCAAGCACTTCTTCTATAATTATAGGGACTTATAGTTTTCGTTGTGTTCGGAACAACTGTCTTATGTTTACGAATGAATTTGTTTATGAATATTGTTAACTAATAAAAATTAGGTAAATGCACTCTGAACGTCTTATATTAAAAGTCATGAACTCAATAACTAACCTTGTGGCAGTATATCTTAACTATCGATTGGTAACTTATAAAGGTGTAAGTTCGCTATAAATAACACGTCGGCGAATGTCCGAGCGCCATGAAATGGAAAAAAAAATGACTCCAGGTGAAGTGAATAGCACAGTCTGAATATATTAAATAATTTTGAGCACCTTGTACAAGTTAAGCTGTTTCAGCTGTTCAACTTTTACGGGAATACCCAGAATATTATGTATATATTGATTAAGTTAAGAAAATGAGTAACTTTTTGGTCACTCTGAGTCAGGTCAAACATATGTACATGACTGACAATTAAGACATTTTAAAAGAATCAAGCTTTAAAGAATCAAGTGTACCATCGTTATGGCAGTGTTTTGTAATATTTCTTTGCGATCTTCTATCTTTTGGGTTAGAGTTTCCCACATATGATGTTTATTATTATTATTATTATTATATTATTATTATTATTTTATAATTATTAGAATCTATTAACGAAATTTTGTTTTCTTTTTTAGATATCGCTCGATGTCTATATGTATCCTCAACATTACGCTGATCCTCTTATTAAGAGAGATATGGAAGATTTAAATAAGACTGAACTGACTAAATTTTACCATATACCTATAAGGGCAGCACTAAACAATTATTCTGATACTGTGTTCAACGACGAAATCAAAAACAAAAATGTTGAATTACATAAAAAAATGGAAATAGAGTCTTAGCTAGGGGACTTTTGTCAAGAACATTAGAAATAATCAAACGTGCGCAAACTGAAGGTATGCACCTGTGCACAGAAGATAAACAGAAAGTTAACACAAATGCAGAAAATATACTAATAGATGCCGTTGAAAATAGTAGACCACTACTTCAGTTGACATCTGTAAAACGTGGTGGCGTGAACTATCAAGTCCCAATTCCTATAACGAAAAAAGATCTTATTTTCTCGCTATGAAATGGCTTTTAGATGCAGCGTTTGAAAAAAAGATCATAAAGTATGTCTTCAGAGAGATTAGCTTGGGAAATCCTGGACGCTGCTCATGGCCAAGGTAGAGTTATAAAAAAAAATGATGATGTGCACAAACAGTGTGAAAGTAATCGCGCATACGCACATTATCGGTGGAGCTAGAGTATCTAGCTAGCTCCAAATATGGGTGGCATGAATGCCTTCTCTGGTGCATGCGGTTATGGCGGTTATTGATCGATAAAAAGAAAGTTTTACAGTTGTTTTCCTTACACATAACTTTATCGTAAAAATATTAAAATAAATAAATAAATAAATTAAAAAGTATTTAATTAATTTTTTCCAATTAATTATATTTTTTTGTAATAGCAGTCTGTTCTTATTTAAAACTGTCCATCCTGGACAATCATTAAATTGGTTAATAGACTTTACAGTTGATTGATTTGCTTTATGATGCGCTAAGGTGGCAGTATCCGGCTTGTCCCGGCAGAGATCCAGAGGATGGGTCCTGAGGAGCCTCCTGGTCTGTTCACTGTTATCCAGTAGGTTGATCGCCAAATTGCTGGGGTGGTCATGTAGTCTTTGCATATACCGCTTGCTGCTTCTCTTAATTTCGTCTTCCACCCAAGAAAATCTGAGGACTTGATGAATAGTGGCGTTGTCGTGCAGAAGGTGAGCGCAGGTGGCGGTGCGGAGAGCTCTGTTCTCGAATGCCTGGATAATGTGGACATTAGTCTTACAAGCGGTGCCCCACAGTTGGATACCATATGTCCAGATTGGCCTGATGACCATCTTGTATAAGAGCTACTTTGATGACATCGGCAGCTTCGATCTTCTACCCATCAGCCAGTAGAATGCTTTAGCGCGGTCTTCTGCTTGGCGGCGCTTCTTCAGCAGGTGCGGTCTCCACGTTAGCATCCTGTCAAGAGTGATGCCAAGGTATTTAGGAGTGACTACCTCTGGGATTGTAACGTCGTTAAGGCTAACTGGAGGGCAGTTGCCGCGGCGGATGGAGAATGTGGTGGCGGTGGACTTTTCGCCGTTGACGGTGATAATCCACTTTTTGTGCCACGAGTTAAGAAGGTAGAGTTGCTCTTGCATTACCTGGGAGGCCTCTGCTGGGGTGTCTGCTACGGTAAGGAAGGCCGTGTCATCGGCATAAGTGGCTGCCATTATGTTGGGGTTCTATAGTACCGGGAGGTCGGCCGTGTATGCATTGTACATAAGCGGACCGAGGACGCTTCCTTGGGGGACCGGCGCGAATATTTTAAACTCCTAAGCGGGCTTCTCCACATTTGACGGCGAACCTTCGACCGCACCTGCTGAAGAAGCGCCGCCAAGCAGAAGATCGCGCTAAAGCATTCTACTGGCTGATGGGTAGAAGATCGAAGCTGCCGACGTCATCAAAGTAGCTCTTATACAAGATGGTCATCAGGCCAATCTGGACATATGGTATCCAACTGTGGGACACCGCTTGTAAGACTAATGTCCACATGATCCAGGCATTCGAGAACAGAGCTCTCCGCACAGCCACCTGCGCTTACCTTCTGCACGACAACGCCACTATTCATCAAGTCCTCAGATTTTCTTGGGTGGAAGACGAAATTAAGAGAAGCAGCAAGCGGTATATGCAAAGACTACATGACCACCCCAGCAATTTGGCCCTCCAGGAATGACTTCAGGAACTTGAAGTATGGTTGGGGCAGGCCGGTTTTAAGCTTCGGAAGGATGTGACGTCGCTTCGGTCGGGGTATGCTCGCCGTGCCGGGGTCACAGAAATTTGTAGGATTTCTGGCTGTGGTAGCTGGAAAAGAGATTCCCTTGTTCAAGAAAAAAAGAGGCTACTAGCGTGTTTACAGTAACAAGGGGTTGCTTTATTGTTCTTATTGGTACAGAGTCTGTTTATAGGCGGGAGCGGGATCACTCGGCTTCCTTCGGGGTCTTCCCCTCAGAATTGGCTACTCGGCCGCACGTGGCTGTTTGGTGACGTTCTGCGGTGGGTAGTCGTCGCGGGTGTACCCTGGTGGTTCGGGTGAGATCAGGGATGCGGAGCTTTGAACACACCTGAGTCGAAGTTTGGCGCGGAGGTTTAAACACCCGAGAGAAAGGAAATCGTTCCGGAGGATTGAACACACTCCGAGTCGAAGTTTGGTGCGGAGGTTTGAACACACCGAGAGAGAGAGAAGATCGGTGCGGAGGTTTAAACACACCCGAGGAGAAGATCGTTGCGGAGGTTTAAACACACTCCGGGAGAAGTTTGGGAGCGGAGGTTTGAACACACTCGAGAGAGAGAAGATCGTTGCGGAGGTTTAAACACACTCCTGAGGAGAAGATTGGTGCGGAGGTTTGAACACACCTCCGAGAGAAGATAGTTGCGGAGGTTTGAACACACCGAGTCGAAGTTTGGTGCGGAGGTTTTAAACACACCCGTGGGAGAAGGTGCAGAGGTTTGGAAACACTCTGGAGAGCATTCAGAGGTTTAAACACACTCTGGAGAGGATTCAGAGGTTTAAACACACTCTGGAGAGGATTCAGAGGTTTGGACACACTCTGGAGAGGATTAAGAGGTTTAAACACACTCTGGAGAGGATTCAGAGGTTTGAACACACTCTGGAGAAGATTCAGAGGTTTAAACACACTCTGGAGAGGATTCAGAGGTTTGAACACACTCTGGGGAGGATTCAGAGGTTTAAACACACTCTTGAGGGAAGAAAAGTATTCCCCCCTCCTTTCCATGGTTGGCGTCTTTTGGGCTGTAGTTGTTTTGGGGCGAACCAAGTGCCAACGTTTACGTCCCCTGCTCTCCCGATCTTTATCCAGCACGCTTCTCCTTGCTGGTTTTTTATTTTAAACCGCCGCTGCTCGTGTGCCGGACGATCGGCACTCCTCTTCTTTATTATTTCCACGTGGTTGGCCTCCAGTCTGGTGCCCTTTGATGTCTTCCAATTTTCCGGTATGTTGCTTTCGGTCGTCTCGTGCCGACCCTCGGGTTCTGGTGTTGGCCGCCCTTCGGACACAGGTAGCCGCTCGTGCTCCAACTCCAATATATCAGCGTCCCGCTGCTCATCTTCGACCAACATCGCCCAGCCGGCGACTAATTTTGAGGTTGGCGTCGGCCGCGCTGGCGTTTCTGGTGGTGTTTGTATTGGCGTCGGTTTGGCTGGCTTCGTTGTTTTTTGATCGGCCCAGCTGATGCGTTTCTTTCCTTTTACGCTTTCGTACGTCTCCTCCCGTAGTGCCGCTTCGCGTGATGTTGATGGCTTCTCCTCGTTGTTTCGTTTCCTCGGCGGGGCCACGACTTTCGTCTTTGAGACTTTCATTCTGTTGTAGTTCTCATCCAGTATTTTCGTCCGTTTCCCTTCGGCTTGTTTGGCAGCCATTCGCTCCTTGAACTTCTTTACTGATGTGTCGAATTTGTTCATGTTGCTGTAAAAAGAGAGAGATGGAACCGTTATCGTTTCTGTTTGTTCTTCTACTGGGTTTGCTATTTTTATTTGTGAGACGTGTGCTCGCATCTGTTTGTTAGTAGTGTTTAGTTTTACGGATACGATGACTGGCGATATTAGTTCAAGTACTGTACATGGGCCGCTGTATTTTGGTTCAAGTTTTGCTGTTGTCTTGTCTACTTTTTTTATGTGTTCTGACCCATACTACGTCTCCCACTTTTGGTGTCCATTCTCTTATTCTTAGGTTGTAGTGTCGTGATTGAGTTGCTGCTGCGACACCCATATTTTTATTTTGCTATTGCTGCTACTTGTTGTCTCTGGTCTGTGTTGTCTTGATTTGTGTTCTTGATTCCTGATCCTCTCGTTACTTCGTCGAACAAATTGCCCGGTAGTCTTAGTTCTCTACCGAATAGCAAGTATGCCGGGCTGTACCCTGTTGACTCTGATCGGCTGCTGTTGATCGCTAACGTGAGTTCCGGTAATTGGTCATCCCATTTGTTGTGTTTTCCTGCCGCAAATTGTGCGATCATTGTTTTTAATGTTCTGTTTGCCCTTTCGGTTTGGTTTTCTTACGGTGTGTAGGGCGCTGCGAATATATGCGTTATTCCCCATGTTTTCATTACCTGTTGCGTCTTTTTGCTTGTAAATTGAACTCCGTTGTCGAGATCAGCTTTTGGGTGCCCATCCCTTGCCAGTATCTTTTCTCGGAACGCTTTTATGAGGGAGTCAGCTGTTGCCTGTCGTGCTGGTGTCACCTCTACCCATTTGGAAAATTTATCGATGAATACTATCATTACTGTGTTGCCATGCAAAGTTCTCGGTAGGGGGCCTACAAAATCTACGCATATTGTTTCCCAGGGTGCGTCTGCGATCCTTGTTAACATTTTTCCGGCCGCTGCCTGCTGTGATACTTTGAACCTCTGGCAACTCTCGCATGATCGCACGAATCTTGTTACATCCTTGCTTAAGCCTGGCCAGAAATATCGTTGTCTTATTCGATATTTTGTTCGACTGATGCCTAGATGCCCAGCCGTTGGGTTCGAGTGATTCTCTTGTAATACCCTGTCTCGGTCTTGTTTTTCCACACACAACTTCCATGGCTGGTCATCTTCGTCTGTTTGGTTTGGTATATGCCTGTAAAGTCGATCCTGCTTGATTACGTAGTCGGGTGTTTCTTTTGGTGTTGTGGTTACCTGCTTCCATTTTGCTTGGTACCATGCACAATCCTCGACTCTTGATACTGCAATTTTTTCGCGTGGTAAGCGGGATAGCCCGTCCGCCACTACCCGTTCCTTTCCGGTATCTTATTTCGAATGTAAATGGCTGTAGTCCCAACGCCCACCTTTGCTACTCTTCCCGATGGGCTTTCGATGGAATTCAGCCATTTTAGTGCCAGATGATCTGTGACTACTATAAATTTACCCCCCTCTAGGTACATTTTCATTTTATGGATGCTCCAGTAAATGGCGAGGCATTCCTTCTCGGTTGCTGAGTATCTTGTTTCCTCGCTTTTTAGTTTTCGGCAGGCGTATGCTATTACGTGTTCCCCGTCGGCATCTTCCTGCGTTAATACTGCTCCGATTCCGCAGTCGCTTGCGTCGGTCTGCAGGATGAACTGTTTGCTGAAATCCGGGCATGCTAGGACTGGTGCTTCCGTCAGGTATAATTTTAGATCGTCGACAGCGCGTTGATGCTTCTCATCCCATGCAAATTTTTGCCCCTTTTTCAGCAAGTCCTGCAATATTTTTGCACGTTCTGTGAAGGTTGGTACAAATCATCGATACCATGATGCTAGTCCCAGGAAGCTATGTAACTGTTTCAGGGTTGTTGGTGCCGCCAATTCTTTTTTACCGCTGCTATTTTGTCCGGGTCTGTAGGTAGGTATTTCAGTTTCTTCTGAAAGAAATTACATTTTCTGGGTTAATTCGTAGTTTTGCCTTCCTTAACCGTGCTAAGACTTCTTGGAGCGTGTTCCTCCTTCGTCCGCCCGATCACGACTATGTCGTCCAGGTACGCGAAGGCGAACGGTTCCATATCCGGTCCGATTACTGCGTCCAAAGCTCTCTGAAATGTTGCCGGCGCTGTCGCTAGTCCGAATGGCATCACTTTCCACTGAAATAATACCAGCCCGGGGCAGTAAACGCGGTATATTGCCTGCTTTGTTTTTCCATAGGGATTTGCCAGTATCCGGATTTTAGATCTAGCGTGCTTATATATTTTGCCTCCCGAGGTTGGTTCAGGATAAAATCCATTCGCGGCATCGGGTATGCGTCCTTCTCTGTTTTCTCGTTTCGCAGCCTATAGTCTATGCAGAGTCTCCATTGATCTGTTTTCTTTTTACTAAGACTACCGGTGCGCTGTATGGGCTTCTTGATGGTTCTATTAGGTCTTGTCTGATTAGCTCGTCGATTTCTTTGTTAATTATTTCCATTTGTGTTGTGTTTCGGTATGGAGAAAACGTTGTGTTCAGGTGAGAACTAGAATCGAACTGACTTTATTACTCTCTCAAGCGCTCTCTGAGCATACATACATTCGGGTGAGGTAGTGTTAGTGTGTATGTGAATACATTTCAAAGGATGGTGAAATAATACTTATGTTGCTAACATATAACACATCTCCCCTTAAATTACGGTTTGTTAATGATTTTTACGTTTCCTCTAAGCCTAAGGTGAGTAGCGGCTGGGGACTCTGCGTTGGCGAGTGCTGCTACGGATGGGGATACCCGAACGTCGTTGTTGTGTTTGTTGGAGATCGTTTTGTGTAGATGCTGCAGGCACTTCGTTGGAGCCAGCAATAGACTGAGAATTCTGTACTGGATCGGATGACGGTTCTTCTTCTTGGGTTAGTGTCGTCGGGTTGCGTGCGAACTTGAGCCTTCAGGAGCCCACCAAAACTTATTGTTGTCCTCGTTGTAGCTGGAGCTGCAATTATCAGGGTCAGATCTTGGCTTTATCTGGTTTATGTGGCGCTTGATGAAACCTGTGGATGAACGAAGGATAAATAACATACGACCTATAGGCCGATCGATGATAGCTTTTATCCACTTTTCTCCCCTTGCATAGTTTCTGGCAAAAAACTTTCTGATTAGGAGAATACTTTGTTTGCTGCGTCTGCTTGCTTTACGATCTCTTCTCGAAGAGTTGACTTAAGATCGTTCGAACCGGACGACCATGAAGAAGTTCTGCAGGTGTTTTTCCTTCAGAGTTAGGTGTGAAACGATACGTGCTGAGGTACTTAGTTACGGCTGTGTTGACTCGATATCCATCCTTTATATTTTTGCTGACGGACGTTTTGAATGTTTGGACGAAGCGCTCCGCAAGTCCATTTGATGCTGGATGAAATGGGGCGGTTGTGATGTGGCTTATTCCATGTAGCTGACAGAACTGATTAAACGAGTCGGATGTAAGTTGAGGCCCGTTATCACTGACTAAAGTTTTAGGATAACCCTCAATGGCAAAATGGCTGTAAGTGCGGCTATAGTGTTTTCTGTTGTTGTCGCTGTCATTTGTACTACGAACGGAAACTGAGAATGTGCATCGACGCAAATTAACCACATGGAGTCAAATATAGGACCGGGCAAGTCGATGTGTATTCTTTCCCCGGCGGATGTCGTTTTTGGCCAGCTCTGGAATTCCTTTTACTGGGGCTGGATTGCCTATCTTGCAAACGCTACAATCCTTTGCAATTGTTGCGATATCATCGTCGATACCTGGCCACCACACGTGTTGTCGTGCCAGTTGTTTCATGCGTACTATTCCCCAATGACCCTCGTGGAGGATATTTAAAATCTTATTCCGTAGTGTTTGAGGAATGATGATTCTATTTACGTCAGAATGGAGACATAGTCACTTGTTGTTAATCGTCAGGGCGAATCTACGATTATAATATGGCAACATTTCGAGATCCTGCTGTTGTTCTGGCCAACCAGTAGATACGAATTGATAGACCTTTTTTAGAGTACGGTCATTTTGAAGATGTTGCAAGATTATGTCAGCATTTATTGGACATGACATCTCGACGACATTGTAGCATGCCTCTTCTGTGTCGAACTTTTCATCCGAGCTGATAGGAAGACGTGAGAGTGCGTCTGCATTTCCATGAGCTGTGGTGCTGCGATACCTTATTTCAAAGTTGTATGCCATCAAGATTATAGCCCAACGTTGAAGCCTGTTCGAAGTCATCGTAGGCAGATGCTTGCTTGGGTTGAATATCGTGACCAATGGCTTGTGATCCGTAATGAGAATAAACTTTCTGCCGTAAAGGTACTGATGGAATTTCTTTTTACCCCAAATACAATCGAAAGTGCTTCCTTTTCTATTTGGCTGTATCGAACCTGGTTTTAGATGCAAATGCTATTGGTCTTTCCTTACCATCTGCTTGAGTGTGTGACAAGACCGCACCAATGCCATATGAAGATGCATCGGTGGCTAGAACAAGCGGTAGATGCTCGTTGAAATGTGCTAGTTCTGTAGCGTTGAGAATGTGTGCTTTTAAAGCTGTAAAGCCTGCTGCTGACTCCGACCGAATTTGAAGACTACGTTCTTCCTTCGAAGCTGAGCGGAGACACTAGCTGAGAAAAAAATTGGGGATGAAATTGCAGTAGTAGTTAACTTTTCCCATGAAAGCATCCAGCTGCTGTAGATTAATGGGGGGTTTCAATTGCTTGACAGCTTCCAGTCCCGAGGTATTCGGAAGGATGCCCTTGATGCTTACTCTTCTTCCAAGATACTCAATTTCGTCTCTCAAGAAGAAACACTTCTCCCTCTTACATTTAATGCCATTCTCTCGTAGAATGCGTACAACTTGTTCGAGGCGGGCAAGGTGCTGCTCAACTGTTGGAGCTGAGATGATTATGTCGTCTAGGTAATTTCCACAACCTTCTATGCCACTCAGAAGTTATTCAAGATGACGCTGGGTATAGCTGGAGCGCTCGCTATTCCATATGGTAAACGTTGGTATTGGAAGACACACAATGGCGTGCTGACGACCATAAGTTCTTTTGCCGCATCATCTAACTCCATTTGAAGACATGCGTCTTTCAAGTCGATTTTGGAGAAATGGGTGCCGTGACGGATCGTATGTAATAAAGACTCACGTGTTGGCAGTGAATATTGCTCGATGTCCAATTGTGAATTGACACCTTGTTTGAAGTCGCCACAGATCCGTAGTGCTCCACCTGGCTTGGGTGCTAGTACTATTGGTGATGCCCAGTTGCTGAATTTGACTGCTTTCCAAATACCGGCATCTGTGAGACGCTTAACTTCCTCCTTGAACTTTTCCATTTGAGCAAATGGAATTGGTCTGCTTTTGTAGAATTTCGGCACGAAATTTTGCTTTTAAGTAGATGCTTGCCTTAAAAGTTTTTATTGTACCGATAGCCGGTTCAAATACTTCTTTGTACTTGTTACAAAGATCAGTCATTTGAGAACCCTGCACTTGACTCACATTCGAAATTTGTTGAATTTCGAAATTGAATGTCTGAAACAAATCCATTCGAACAGATTGTTTGAGTTTTCTACGTTTGTCACGATTATGACAACATTTGCCAATTTATTGCCACACTTTGCCACAGTGTGCAATTCACCCAGCACGGGGATTTGTTGTTGGCCAAACGCATGCAAAATGCGATCACACTTCCGCAGCTTTGGACTTTTTGAGTTGTTTGTAAGTTTTCAAATTCATAACAGACACAGTTGCGCCAGAATCCATTTGGAAAGAAATGATTTCGTTGAAGATTTGCAGGTCGATTAAATTTTTATTTCCATCCAACTGCACCAGGTTTGACACGATGTGAATTGTTTGAACTGATTCTGCATGTTTTGCTTTGTTTTGGTATTTTTGGTGATCATTCCCTTTCCAGGTTTTTTTTTTCTTTCATATCTTTTGCACTGCTTTGACATGCAAACGATAGCTATGTGTCCCTTTCTTCCACATTTATGGCAAGTAGCCTCGCGAAATTTACAATTTTCACGAGTGTGCGTGTTTCCACAACCGGAGCAAGATTTGAGAGTGTTCTTGCCTTCTTTTGTTTCCATACCACAGCGTTCATGTCCAGTGCTTTGTTCTCTCTCTCCTTTATGACCGCGACTGTTTTCGTTGTTGCCTCGTACGTTTCGGCAATTGCGAGTACGTCAGCGAGGGGAAGGCTGAAGCTTTTGCAAAGCGGCTGTGCGTACGGCTTCGAATGGCGTGTGTACAATTATTTGATCGCGTATCATTTCGTCAACATAATTGTATGTACACCCATTGGCGTGCAAGCAAACTGACACTCACGAGCTATACCACGTAGATCAGCTACCCATTCCTTATGTGATTGTGAGTCCCGCATCTGACGTTTAAAAATTCATATCGAGCAGCAAAAATGTGACGCTTCTGTTTGAAGTGCTCCGATAATTTGTCTGTGATTTGTGTATATGACTGCTGGTCGAAATGTTCGCTACCAAACAGATTTTTTACAAGTTCAAAAACTTTTGAGCCTACCCACGATAGAAGATATGCTTTTGTTTCTCGACGGAGGTAACGGAATACGCGGCGAAATGCTGCGAAATTTGTTGTAAATACGTCTCCCAATTTTGTTGATCCTTATTAAAACTTGGGAACGGCGGACAAGCTGTTAATTCTGCTGATCTATTAACACCATTGTTTTGTGCGAGCATGGCTTCCATCCATTGTTGTTGCTGTTGCATTAACTTTTCTGTGAATTGTTGCTGTTGAGCCAACAATGCACTTATGTCTGTGGAATTTCTATCCATTGTTGTTGTTTTTCCTCGTCGCCAAAATGTTGTGTTTCGGTATGGAGAAAACGTTGTGTTCAGGGTGAGAACTAGAATCGAACTGACTTTATTACTCTCTCAAGCGCTCTCTGAACATACATACATTCGGGTGAGGTAGTGTTAGTGTGTATGTGAATACATTTCAAAGGATGGTGAAATAATACTTATGTTGCTAACATATAACAATTTGTGCTGGGTTTCTTGGGTAATATCGCTGCTTAATTGGCCTATCATCCCTTAAGTATAATCTATGTGCTGTTATATTACTTACTCCTTGTATTGTCTCAAATTTCTGTATTTCTTTTGTGATCCATTCTTCTATGTCCTCGTCGATCGGCTCTGGCTGTGTTGTTCCTGCCTTTTCCCTTTTAAGTTCGGGGTTGCCATCTCGCTGATCATTACTGTGGCTTCTCCACATGTTATTTTTGTTCCCGCGTCTCTCAGAAAATCCATCCCTAATATCGGAGTATCTGGGATTCCGGTCATGACTAGGAATGACTGCTTGGTTTCACGTCCTCCCAGCTCCACTTTTGTTTCGAAAATTTTTTGTTCGCCGTGTGCTGCCATCTGCTAGTCGTATTAGTCTTGATTCTGTTTTTTTCTACTCCTTCTAGTTGCAGTCTCTTGGCCGTGTGTTCGTTGACCATGCATCTCGTGGCTCCTGTGTTCATGATTACTTCCACCATTTGTTTTCCGACTCTGGCCCACCCTAGGAGTTGATTGTCCTCGTATTTTTAGTTGGGTTGTGTTCCGCTTGTGTTGTTCTGGGTCTCGAAAGCTTCGCGGGTTTGTTCCGGACCCTGTCCATTTCCCCTGTGGCTTTCTGCAGCAGTCTATAGTTCGCACTCCTTGCTTGTTGCATGTCCAGCAGTACAGTATCGGTTCCCTGTTGCATGCTCGGCTTTCGTGCCCCGTTTGTCCACATCTGTGGCATTTGTTCTGTCTGTTTGGCGTTCGCTGCCATGTTGTCTGCTGGATTGGTTGGTTGTGCCATTGTTGGTTTGTCTCTGAGAGACCTGCTTCTGTTTCCAGTTTCTCGAACTCCTCTGCTGTGCCAATAAACTCTGCTAGTGTTTCAAATTCTCGTCTCTTTACGTATAGTTTAATTGGCAGTCTGCAGTTTTTATACGTGATTTCAGTTTCTGTTGTTCTGAGTATGTCCCGAACCTAATTAGTTTCCGGAGGTCTTGAACGTAGTCCCTCACCGTTTCCGTTTCGGCCTGTTTGCAGTCTGTGACCTGTTTTGTTAACTCCTCCCGGTATCGCGGGGATAGGAAGTTTTCCTTCAACCCGTCCTTTTCTTCTTCCCATGTGTTGATCGGCGCTGGCTTCGTATGCGACCAGTCTAGTGCGCTTTCCTCCAAGATGATCGGCATCGCAAATACCAGGTGATCCAGTTCTATCCCGTATGTTTCTGCCAATTCCTCCATTCGGCTTATAAACTCCAGTACTTGACTTTTTCCTGAAAATGTTAAGTCCCATTTGCGGATCTTGTCTATCATGGCTACTGCTTCGGGTGATCCTTTCTTTATTTGCTTCGAAAAAAATGTCTTTTTCCTTGCAGTTTTTGGTTCCTCATGTTGATCTTCTATTTGTGGTTTGGCTAGCGTTGATTTCGGTGATGTTGCTTTGGTGTTTTCTAGCTGTTGCAGTCTGTCCAGTATTGCTCTGGAGTGATCCGTTCTGTCTGCGAATAGGATCAGTGCTTTCCTTGCTAGTTCCGTGCCTTCCGCTTTTTCTATTCCAAACTCTTCACAGTAGCCATTTAGTTCCGCCTTTGTTGCTTGTGTAATCCACTGCCGTGCCATCTTGACCATATTAGGGATCTTTACTTTATACTACCACAACCTGCTCGGGCGCCACTGTAACGTCGCTTCGGCTGGGGTATGCTCGCCGTGCCGGGGTCACAGAAATTTGTAGGATTTCTGGCTGTGGTAGCTGGAAAGAGATTCCCTTGTTCAAGAAAAAGAGGCTACTAGCGTGTTTACAGTAACAAGGGGTTGCTTTATTGTTCTTATTGGTACAGAGTCTGTTTATAGGCGGGAGCGGGATCACTCGGCTTCCTTCGGGGTCTTCCCTCAGAATTGGCTACTCGGCCGCACGTGGCTGTTTGGTGACGTTCTGCGGTGGGTAGTCGTCGCGGGTGTACCCTGGTGGTTCGGGTGAGATCAGGGATGCGGAGCTTTGAACACACCCGAGTCGAAGTTTGGCGCGGAGGTTTAAAACACACCCGAGAGAAAGGAAATCGTTGCGGAGGATTGAACACACCCGAGTCGAAGTTTGGTGCGGAGGTTTAAACACACTCCGTGAGAGAAGGTTGGTGCGGAGGTTTGAACACACCCGAGTCGAAGTTTGGTGCGGAGGTTTGAACACACCTGAGAGAGAGAAGATCGGTGCGGAGGTTTAAACACACTCCGAGGAGAAGATCGTTGCGGAGGTTTAAACACACCCGGGGAGAAGTTTGGGAGCGGAGGTTTGAACACACTGAGAGAGAGAAGATCGTTGCGGAGGTTTAAACACACCTCCGAGGAGAAGATTGGTGCGGAGGTTTGAACACACCTGAGAGAGAAGATAGTTGCGGAGGTTTGAACACACCTGAGTCGAAGTTTGGTGCGGAGTTTAAAACACACTCCGTGGGAGAAGGTGCAGAGGTTTGGAAACACTCTGGAGAGCATTCAGAGGTTTAAACACACTCTGGAGAGGATTCAGAGGTTTAAACACACTCTGGAGAGGATTCAGAGGTTTGGACACACTCTGGAGAGGATTCAGAGGTTTGGACACACTCTGGAGAGGATTCAGAGGTTTGGACACACTCTGGAGAGGATTCAGAGGTTTGGACACACTCTGGAGAGGGATTAAGAGGTTTAAACACACTCTGAGAGGATTCAGAGGTTTAAACACACTCTGGAGAAGATTCAGAGGTTTAAACACACTCTGAGAGGATTCAGAGGTTTGAACACACTCTGGAGAGGATTCAGAGGCTTAAACACACTCTGGAGAGGATTCAGAGGTTTGGACACACGCTGGAGAGGATTCAGAGGTTTGGACACACTCTGGAGAGGATTCAGAGGTTTGGACACACTCTGGAGAGGATTCAGAGGTTTAAACACACTCTGGAGAGGATTCAGAGGTTTGACCACACTCTGGAGAGGATTCAGAGGTTTAAACACACTCTGGGGAGGGTTCAGAGGTTTAAACACACTCTTTGAGGGAAGAAAAGTATTCAGCAGAACGAGTGGAGAGGTTAATGTTACCTGGATTCCAAGTTCCGCTGTCAAAAATTGCTGGGTTTTACGCCAGGGCTTTCCGAGTTGGACTGCCCCGATTCGATCTGCCGCTCCTCCTTTTATTGCTGGTGATCAGCTGTTGGTGGCCCCATATGGGCCTTACGCATTCTAGGTTTGCCATAACGCGTTTTGTCCAGCTGTTAGTGTGACCCATTGTTGGTGATCGTGGGTCACACTGGGTTTTGTCGCGCGCGCGCGTTTTGTTTAAATGTGAACGTTGTCGGTTATTGATATTTCTTGGTATAGTTATATTTATTTATTTATTAATTATTTATTTATATGATAAGGAATAATAAGAAATAAGGAACTGCATGTCTTGTCTTTTGATCTTAAGTTCAAGGTTATGTTATATATGTTATATATATGTAAATGTAGGAACTTCATGTACTTTTGTCTTTGTAACTATGTTATTGATATCCGTTTTGATTCTATATGTACATCTATGTAAATAATATTAGCTCTTGTGGCGCCGGCGTTTCGTGTGGTGGCGCTGGGCGTCACAAGGAGTCCCAGGGTGCCAGACCCGATCAAAGGCTTGTTTGACGTCCAGCATGACCGCTAGGCAATATTTCTTGTTTTCAAAGGCGTCCAAGATATATTGAACTACTCTATGGCATTGCTCGGGGGTTCCGTGGCAGCGCCTGTAGCCAAACTAGTGATCGGGGATCAGACCAGCCTCGTCCATCACCGGCAATACTCTTATCAAAAAATACTCTTTCGAGTATCTTGGAGACCACTGGCAGTAAGCTGATCGGACGATAGGTGGCAGGATTAGCTTCAGGTTTACCAGGCCTAGGTATCATAGCTACTTCAGCACGTTTCCATAATGATGGAAAGTACTCCATTTGTAACCATTTGTTGAATATTAACGTTATGAGCTTCTTGCTTGTGGGTGGGAGAAGTTTTATTGCGAATGCGAACGCATCGTTGATGCGTTGATTGCGAATGCCGTCATCGCCTGGTGCCTTGTTGTTACCTATTGCAGCTATTAGCACGGTGGTCTCCTCTTCCGTGACCTGGGGAATCGGCTCGGAGTCTTCGAGGGGTTCAGCCAGGAGTCTGGCCGTTTCCGTTGCGTCATAGGGAGAGCATCGACTAATTAGAGTGATGACTCCTCCAGGTTCTTGGCGAATGCGTTGGCTCTCCTCCGCCTCTGTTCTGCACCATGAGTTGTGTGCTTTCTTAATAGACGGAATCCTCTTTAGTGGCCATTCCACAGGCTGTGGTAAGGGTCACCCGGCGCGAGCTTACCTACTAAGTTGTCAAGGGCCTCTTTCCTCAGGCTTGCCAAAGTCTCTTTTAGATCCTTTGTGGCTCTGTTGAGAGCGGTCTTGTCTCTAGGGTTCCTTGAGAGGAACCATACTCGTCGGAGTCGCCGTTTCTCGGTCCTAAGCTCAAAGGTTAAGGGGTGGGAATGAGTTTCGGGTCAGTGGGTTTTGTGGTGGCGCTCTTTTCCCGATTTCGCTTTGACGACGATCTAACGGTGGGTCAGTGTGTTGATTGTGATTGTTAATTAGATTGTTAGCTTTGTCTAAGTGTATCGCTGTTCTTGGGTTTAGGTGTGTAGTGTATGGCTCCATGGTTCGTTAAAACGCGAACGCAACACCATATAGATTTTGTATATCACGTTCATTTGCATTTGTTGTTGCATCATTGTTCCTTTGATTTGAACGGGACCTTGCTATGCGTAAACGATTATTTTCATTGGGTTTTGTAATGTCTTCGCTACTTTCACGGAAGCCACTGCTCGCGACGCATTTCGCGGTCACCGGCCCAAATGTAATCGTCTCGACATTTAACTTTAAAACCATTATAGTTGGTTTAAAAAAACATTTTCAAAAACAAAAATATACTTACACAAATTGCAATTTGTTCAGAAAAATAATTTTTCACTCAAAAAGTTATAAATACAAAATTAATCATAAAATGTTCAGTTACAGAAAGACACAAAATGAAATGAAATTGGCGTTCAAACACACATTTTTAGACGAAACTTAAGATTTTTTTGATTAACTAATCTGCTAAAGCATCGTTTTGCAATTGAACACGTACATTTGTAGTCAATCTAAGTGTTTTCACAGAGTGCCACAAATTAGATGTTTTGAAACACGCACTAATTTCATCAGCAGCAGTTTCTTCATACATACTTACATACTTCCTTCATTCTTGAGTAACCTCTTTATTGAAAAGGTGGGTGTCCCACCAAAGCGGCAATTATCTCTCGGCTTTTTCATACAAAGCTTAATAAAAGCCAATGGCCTAAAGGTGAAGAAATTTAATTTCTCTTATGCCAGGAAGATAGCTTCTTTTCAAATAAGCGTCTCCCCATCTTATTTTAACACCAATTCTGACAATTTTTTGGCCGGAGCACTTGGTTGTGAAGGAGTACGAGCCTAAGAAGAAGAATCTTCCTCGCTATCAGATAAAGACCATATGATGGTTCGGGGTGATTTCAATTTGCCAGGTACTGTCTGGTCTTCGGCAAACGATCCTAATAAGTAGGAAGACTCCTACCATCCTTCTTTCGAAGCATCGGTCGATATTGAGCCGATATTGAGCCTTCTGTATTGGACCGATCGGGTAGGCTTTCAGAATGTGTCCGCTGCTTTCGTAAGGCCGAGCTTACAAAGCTTAATAGCTTACTCTACTTGGCACACTATTTTATTCTTGTGTCCCATATTTTTTTCCTATTAGATCTGAGAAGCCCCTTAGTTTACCAAAGTGCTATCCAGTCTAAAAAAAACATAAAATCAATACGTTATACAAAATTTCAAGAAGTTGGTTCTTCTTCTTCTCTCTTTCGCTGTGTAAAACCCGGTCAAACTTCAATTCTAAGTGATTTCTAAGTCACTTCTAACTTCTGAGCGCTCAATACTATAAAATGTACTTATATCAATGCATGATATGCTTTTCTCAGGACCCTAAACAGTCTAACAGCTTCGTAAACAGTAAGCGTAAAACGTCCGCACGTCCATTCGCGCTATCCTTTCTTAATTCGTCTGCAAACAATGATCAGGCCATTGCCGATCTTTTGGCCAATTTTTCCAAACAACGTATTCCCATGAAAGCATGAAAGGTCAACCGTATCCATAAAGTTTACCTAGATCGAACGGCATTTTCAGCCCCTTGTTAAATGAAAGCTCACTGCTTCATGATCTTCGACTAGTTAAGCCGGTGTTTTAACCAGGTCCTGACGGAGTCCCCTGTGTAAGCTGGTACTGTGCCAGCGCCCTGTGTGACCCCCTGCTTAAACTATTCACCCTATCCATTAACTCTTCATGTTTCCCCCCGATCTGGAAGGAATTGTTTATTATTCCTCTCCATAAGAAAGATAGTAAGTCTGACGCAATGAATTACAGAGGTTTATCGAAGTTATCCGCTATTCTTAAAATGTTTGAGAAAATTTTAACCCCGCACTTGCAACATCTCTGCAAATCACTTATATATACAGCTTAGCACGGATTTATAAGACGACGATCAACAACTACAAATTTACTAGAGTTTACTTTCCTCTTTTATAATTAAAGGCTTCCAAGGTAACATGCAGACGGATGTTATTTATACCAATTTCAGTAAAGCATTCGACTCTGTAAACGATTCCCTTTTAGCACAAAACATTTCGGGGTTTCCGCCCAATCTTTTTGAAATGGATTTCCTCTTCAAAAAAACTCCTTGTCTTCACTTGTTCAGGTTACTTCTGAGTACCGCAGGGCAGCCATCTTGGCCCCTACTTTTTCACACTCTTCATTAATGACCTGCCTTCAGTATTAACAAACTCTCGAGTACTCATGTATGCGGATGACGTTAAACTCTGTGTCCAGCATAAGGACATTTCATTTCACTCTCGCTTGCAATCCGATCTCAATAACTTTCAGTCATGGGGTTGTGCAAATATGTTACACCTGAATGCCTCGAAATGTAAAGTAATGACATTTCATCGCTCCAGCCCTTTGTTGGCTCCTCTGCGGTGGTTCTCTTGAGAGAATTACATTGGTTGATGATCTTGGTGTTAAACTAGACCCCAAGTTACAATTTTCTGAACATATTTCTACCATGGTAAAAAAGCCATGGGAGTGCTTGGGTTTATAAAGATGTAGTCAAAGGAATTTGACGACCACTACATAACGAAGACTCTCTATATTTCGCTTGTTCGTCCGATTTTAGAGTACGGCTCTTGTGGTTGGTGCCCTCAATACAAAGTACACCAAGACCGTACAGAATCAGTCAAGAAAAACTTTTTATACCCGTACTCGAAGAGTAGAAGGGTATATTGTATTTGTGGTAAATGTCCGTCAGTCTGTCCGTCCGTCTTGTTTGTCGCCCATTGCTCGGAGACTATAAGAGCTAGAGCAACCAAATTTTTTTCCGACTGATGTTATATCTCACTCCTAGTCCGCCCCGCCCACTTCCGCCCCCACAAAGAGCGCACATCTGTGGCGTGCACAATTTTGAATATAACAAAAACTAAAAATGCAGTATCATAGAGAAAGTATTGAAAAATACACGCACAAAACTGCACGCTGCACGTGGCGTCAACTTGGCGTCGGCTTGGCGTCAACTTGGCGTTCTTAGTGTACTTACATTCAGCACATCACATGTACTTTGCTGAATTCTTATATGATCATGTATGTATTGGTGTGTTTGGTTTTGTTTGTGCAGAAAAGAACAAATTATTACGTCATCTTATGCATGTACTTCTTCTGCATATTTCAACACACCTCAAAAACACAACACACCAAACATTATCTTAATATTAAAATTTCAAATTAAATACAATACAAAAAAATTTTGTGACAAGTCAGGCTCTGGGAGATTTACAATAGTGGTCCAACATTCGTTGCTGGGATTGGGGGAAAACCCAGTAAAACCCCAACCAGACCAACTTCAAACAAAAAAAATTCGATTTCTTCATAATGAGATCTTCTTAAAGTAAATAATGAAAATATATATTAAGCTGTTCCATCGGAATTATTCGGTCAATCCAATTTGATCTCGAAGATCCTTAAAACGTGGAGCTGGTAGTGCCTTGGTCAGCATATCTGCAAGCTGTTTTTCTGTAGAGATATATTCAATTTTAATTAATTTGTTTTCGACTTGTTCTCTAGAGAAATGATATTTAATGTCTATATGCTTAGTTCTTTTGTGGCAAGAAGGATTATTTGCTGTACTAATACAACCCATATTATCCTCATATATTGTAATAGGTGTATTAAGTTTGATTTTAATACTTTCTAATAATGACTTAAGCCATAATGCTTCTCTAACACCTTCAAACAATGCCATATATTCAGCTTCTGTTGAAGAAGCTGCTACAGAGGTCTGTTTACGAGTACACCAGCAAATAAAGTTGGATTCATACATTTTAAACAAATACCCTGTAGTACTTCTTCTGTCTATAATATTTCCGCCCCAGTCAGAATCAACATAACCACTAAAAATTTCATCATATTTTGAAACTTTTGAATATGTTAATTTTAAATCAATAGTTCCCTTTAAGTATCTTAATACTCTTTTAAAGCATTGCCATAATTCACTATTATTATGTTGAGTATATCTACTTAATAAATTTATAGATACTGAGATCTGGTCTTGTACATAACATTATGTACATTAAACATCCTATCAAATTACGGCAGGGTGCTTCACAATTTTGATCAGAGTTTAAGCCATCAAAATTGAGTTTAGGGGAAGGGGCGAATTCACCGGATTACATTCATCCATTTTAAATTTTGATAATACTGATTTTCTATAGGCAGATTGACTTAAGTGTATTTGGCCATCTTCTCTGTCAATTTTTATTTCTATAAAATATTTAATTTCTGATATTTCAGTCATTCTGAATTTTCCCATCAAATAATATTTAAACTCATTCATTGTTTGGATACTTTCAGTAGATATAACTAAATCATCTACATACAACAAAAACATATATATTCTTTTGAAATCTCTCCTTTATCAAGTATGTAAATACAACGATCTACTGGAGAGTTTACAACACCGATACCTTTTAATGATTCCTCAAACACGTCAAACCAACATCTTGCCGCTTGTTTGAGACTATAAATAGCCTTATTCAATTTACAAACTTGATTACCACCAACAATTAAACCTTGAGGAGCTCTCATATATATGTATATTTCTTCTTTTAAAACACCGTTTAAAAAGGCAGTCTTTACATCCATATGATGTACATTCAAGTTGTACTGAATTGAAATAGACATAATAAATCGAAAACTAGTTACTCTGGCAACAGGAGCAAAAGTTTCATCATAGTCAACTAAATATTCCTGTGTAAAACCTCGTGCACTAGTCTAGCCTTATATTTAGTCGGCTTACCGAAATCATTATGCTTTATTGTAAATATCCATTTACAATCTACTATATTCTTATTAGCAGGTACTTTAACAAGAGACCAATTATTATTAAATGAATGTGATTCTAGCTCATCTTTTATTGCTTCTTCCCATTGTACCTTATCACTTCTGCTACTGATTTCTTCAAAAGAAATCGGTACTTTCCATAGAAGTCTGAGCATTCATTACACAATTCAACATATCTCTATATGATAACTTTGGCATATCTTTTAATCGATCACTTTTTCTGACAATTTTGCTTTCTTCATTTGTATCATCTGATACACAATCACCAGTTTCAACTGGATCGGCATTTTCATTTTCTGTTACCACACCACTGGGATCACCATCTGATATCTTATCAGATATCATTTCAATGCTTTCACTTGGACTCGTGTCCAGAACATTATCCATTTTCAACTGATCAATGTTCTTATTTACCAACTCACCTCTAGAGTTAACCATGTTAGTTACATCAAAAACAACATCTCTAGCAATTGAAAACTTCCCAGTCTCCCCATCCCATATGAAATTTTAGAATAGTTTTTCTAAATTTATTTTACACGAAAAACCGAGTTTTGGTGGCTGCAAATTTCTATATATTTAAACGAGACGAGGGAACTGACGTGCGTTCGATTTCAATGATATTTCTCAACTTTTTTTCTTTTTCGTTATAAATATTCTTAAGCCTAACTTATCTAGGGCGGCGAAGCGGGGCGAATTCGCCAAGAGCGAGAGAGAGCTTTATTGCGCCCCGCTTCGCCCTAAACTATCTTACACTAGACTTCAAATTTTTTCTAAATAATTCATGCGTCTTGACGCGACACCGGCCCCGTTGAAGGCCTGTGGGACTTCAACCCATCGGCAGAAGCGCCAATTTATGGATCGGCCTCCTGTAGACCGCTCCGCTGCTCGTCCTGAGGTCGACCACCCTGACCTTTCCGTCCTGCCCGGCGTGTGTTTCGACGACCCTTCCGAGGAGCCACTGTTGGGGCGGAAGGTTGTCCTCTGCGACGATGACGAGGTCGCCTTCCTCGACGTTGGGCTGCTCCTGGTGCCACTTGCATCTTATTTGCAAGCCCAGCACATACTCCCGGGACCATCGCTGCCAGAACATTTGCCTGGCTGACGAGACAAGCCGCCATCGCCTTAAGCAACTCAGACCCTCCTGGTCCGGGGTCCGGGGTGCTGGGGGTGCGATGAGCGGCCCGCCTGTCAGCAGGTGCCCGGGAGTCAGGGCGTCTCCGTCGCTTGGGTCGGGGCTTAGTGGTCCCAGAGGGCGCGAGTTCAGCACCGCCTCGATGCCCACCATCACGCTCTCCAGCTCCTCGGCGGTGAAGAGCGCGCTTCCGGCCGACCTCAGCAGGAGGTTTTTGGCCGACTTCACTCCTGCTTTCCCACAGTCCGCCCATGTGCGGAGCTCGAGGTGGCAGGAAGGCGAACTCGCAGCCGCTTCTCGCTGCGAACTCTCGAATTGAGTCCGCTTCCGTCTCCAGCGTCCTCCTCAGTTCGTCGAAGTGGCGACTTGCTCCGACGAAATTTGTCGCGTTGTCGCAGTTCACGCGGAGCGACATCCTCGACGACCAACGAACCTTTGAAAAGCCAATAAGAAGGAGTTAGTCGTTAGATCGGAGACAATTTCTAGATGAACCGCCTTGGACGCAAAACAGACAAATAACGCTATGTAGGTCTTATAAGGGGGCCTACCACGAATTTTTAGTGTCGTATAGACTGGGCCATTAAAAATCAACGCCACATACTGCGAATGGGCGGAGAGCACGGAGCCGGTCTGCGGGTAGATTTCCCATCATTTGGGTCTGGAGGCGAGGTTTGCATTTAAAGCAGCGAATGCACGACCTGACCATTGCCCTGCAGACCTCCTGAGCGTTTACTATCCAAACACGCTGCCTAAGGATGCTCACAAGTGCTCGTGGGCCGGCATGAAAATTCGTTTGATGCAGATGGCGAACATAGGTCTGCACAAACTGCGCGAGCGTTTTGTCAACAGCAAAGGAAACTTGGCATGGTATGACATAGGAGCGTTAACTAGTCGCCCCCAACTCGCAACAATGAAAAGGAGCACCAAGTCCCCATTTCTTCGTTGATGAAGGGATTCAATCGCTGAAGACTGGGGCCTAACCTGGTGCCTTTTCGAACCCTTTCGATCTCTTCCTGATACTCGTTTTTGGATCAGCTCGACAATTTTGTGAAAAGCCTCATCGTACTCTACTGGTGACGGAGTGACTTCAAATTTAAGACCTTTGTCTTTACATTTTCGGATGAAGCGGAACACGTAAACGAACACTCTTAGCAGCTTGAGGTGTGACGAGTATCCCTCGATAATTTCTACTAAATTATTTGATTTAGCGGCCACGGTCAGTCCGACCGCTGTCTTTCTGGTTTCCAGCTTCAGCTCCTCTTCAGAAAGCTCGAAGTGGGGATTTCTGGGCCAGCTCTCTTCTTCTTCCTTCAAAAACGCTGGTCCACTAAAACCAGATCGACTGCGAAATCTCCTCAATGTCACAACCTCTCGAAACTATGTCTGCTGGGTTCTGTTTAGTTGGAACATGCCGCCACGTAGCATCATCTGACCACTCCTGAATCTCAGCTACTCGGTTCGCAACGAATGTTGATAACGACGAAGGGTGGGATCGGATCCAATGAAGGGTCACTTCCGAATCCGACCAACACACCATTCGTTCAATCGGCACCTCGAGTAGCGATTTGAGTCGGTGACAGAGATCTGCGAGAAGGTGAGCGGCACATAACTCAAGCCTTGGAAGCGTTTTCGTCTTGAGCGGCGCTACTTTCGACTTTGCGGTCAACAACGAGACCTTGAAACCTTCTGCAGTCTTACTACGGATATAGACGCATGCTCCATAAGCTCTCATGGAGGCGTCGGCAAAGGCATGTACTTGTATCGGTGACATGGGATCAGTATGCACAAAGCGAGGTATGGCAATCTTCTCCAGCTGACTCAAGGATTCTTTTAGCAAGTTCCAAGATGTTTCCAGATTCATTGGAATTGACTCATCCCAATCTAGTTTGTTAAGCCACAGCTCCTGCAGTAGGATCTTTCCCTTGATTACCAAGGGGCTTAACAAACCAAGGGGTCAAACAGCTTTGATGTCACCGATAATATGTTCCGTTTTGTCGCTCGGAGACCCATGACTGAACTGTCAATTTGAAACCTAAAGACGTCTTCATGCGGTAGCCACGATATTCCCAACGCCTTGGTTGACTCCGAGTCCGAGATCGTTATTGGTTTGACTGTGCTCTCGGATGCTGAGACTGCAGCTGAGTTCGAGAACCACTTGGTCAGCTCAAACCCTGCGGTTTGAAGAACCTGAGCCACATCAGACTTAATTATCTTTAACTCCTCCACGCAACCAGCACCAGTCAACATATCATCGACATAAAAGTCGGACCCGATAACTTTAGCAGCCTTTGGGAATGAGAGCTTTGCAGACTCACTCAACCTTTTCAAACACCGAATAGCCAAAAATGGGGCAGGTCCAGTCCCATATGTTACAGTGTTGAGCTGATATATTCTCAAGGACTCAGATGGGTCTCTTCTCCACACGATCAACTGAAACTGCCTGTCCGCTTCATTCACCATCACTTGGCGATACATCTTTTTTTTACATCGGCAGTCAGGGCGAACCTGTGCAGACGGAAGCGAAGCAGCGTTGAGTATAACTCCTCTTGAATAGTCGGTCCGACCATCAGAATGTCATTCAAGGCCACCTGAGATGACGTCTTCGACGACGCATCGAACACGACGCGAAGCTTCGTGGACGTACTTTGGGGCCGAAGGACACACTGATGTGGAATTACGTAGTGTGGAGCAGAAGGACAAGTATTGTCAGTCGGCGACATATGACCTAAGGAGAGATACTCTTCCATGAAATCCAAGTACATTTTCTTCAACTCAGGGTCGCGAGACAATCTTCTTTCGAGCGACAAAACCGCCGTTTAGCAATCTCGAAGGAATTGCCTAAGCAATTTGGATCGGATTTAAACGGCAGCCGTACTTCAAACCGACCTGAAGGCAAGACTTGAGTAGTCTTTCTATAATGCTCCTCACATAACTTGTGTTCAGGAGTTAAAGGCTTTTAGAAGATGGCAATTCTTCTAGTGACCAAAACTTTTGTAGTGTGCTGTCGATAGACACCACTGACTCTTCTCGACAACTCAGACAGTTCCTCGCTTCCTGGGTGACAGTCACCTTTGGACTGTATCTTCCAGACACAATCCAACCGAGAAGCGTTTTCTGCAGAGTTGGATAGTCAGGACCTTGTCTAATTTGACCAACCGATAAGAGTTCGAAAAATGACTCTGCACCTATCAACATATCTATTCTTTGTGGCTTGTAGAAATATGGGTCTGCAAGAGGTAGGTTCTTCGGGATTTTCCAGTCACTCACATTAAGTGCGTGATCAGGGTGGTATCCTGAGATTGACTTCAGAATCCAGAAATCGACCGAGAACTCACTACCATTGATTCGCGACTTCACCACCGTGTGTATCTTTTTCTTGACTTGTGAATTAGATTCTCCAATTCCAAGCAAGTTGATGCACGACTCCTCCCTACGGATCTGTAAGCGCTGTGCCAGGTCCTCAGTTATGAAGTTAGTTTGTGACCCAGAGTCAAGCAGTGCTCGGGCCAAAACATACTCTCCATTTTAGTTCGGACGCTTACGATCGACGTTGCCAGAATTACTCTATTCAAAGCTGTCGCATGGAGTGCATGCGAAGTGGAAGGGTTACTCTGACTAGGAGGGGAGAAGAATTCTCTGGGGGTGATGGTAACGCTAAACTTTTATCCACAACTGTGTACCTATGCAATAAGGCATGATGTGAGCGGCCACACACTCGACACTTGCCAGCTTTGCATCGTACCACAGTGTGTCCTTGTTGCAGACAGTTGATGCAGAGCGATGCCGATTTGACAAACTCGAATCTTTGCATCACTGCAAGCCGCGCAAATGGACTGCAAGTAGTCAACAAATGGTCTTTTGCATTGCAGTAACTACATTGTTGGTTTTAGCATTCGCAGTAGAGCACGCGAATGAGCTCCGATTGTGAGGCTTGCTTGGCACAGCTTTCTGCTCCTGCTTTGGTTTTGCCGATTCTTCGGCCGAAAGATGCTGATATCTGCGATTAAGCAATTTTTTTCGCAGTCAGCCCAAAGCGGCAGCTTCTCATAATCGAGCTGTTCTTCCCATTTTTGTTTGGTCACAGGATCGACTCTGTTCAAGACGAGATGAATAAGCATTGCATTCGAGATCTTTTGGTCATCGCCTATCGACAACAAGGAACCATATATCGATGAAGTGGTATCGATTAGGTTCCTTAAGGACGATGCAGATTGCTGGGTCATTTTGGGAAGACTAAATAGGGCAGCAATATGGTTCATAAAGATCAGACATTCGTTATCATAGACCCGTTTTAAGCTAGCCATGGCTTTCTCATAATTGCTCTCGGTTACTTGGAACGCCCTTACCGTTCCCAACGCTTCACCAGAGAGGCATGAAAGCAAATGGTTAAACTTTTCGATAACTGGAATGCTTTCGTCATTGTGAACAAGAGTCTCAAATAAATTAATGAAGCCTTTGAATTCCGAATATTTTCCGCTGAACTTTGGCAGGGCTAACTTCGGAAGTCGAGCACGAGTTGGGGCTACAGAAGCTGATACTGAAGGTATTGTATCACTGGCTGTCTTCAAAGCGTCGATAAGCGACAGTATCTTTGCCTTGGTTACAATCGAGAGTTCTTCCAACTCGGCTCCAAAGTCATCGTCACTATCTACTTCTTCGATTGATTCTTGAAGTTGGCTTGCCTTGGCTATAGTTGCTTTCAGTACATCGAGTCTGCACTCGAGCTCTGTCAACTGCAGCGGAATCTCCCCAGCTTCCAGCCGGTCCGCTAGTCGGCGAATGCCTTTGACACGGGAGCTGAGCTTCTTTTTTCAGCTCTTCAAGAATAGGTTTATGATCTGATTTGGGATTCATCTTGACTCTCGATACTTTAAGTGAATCACTAATCAGGCTTTTCTCACGATAATATTATTTGCTGCGGCGCAAATTGTCGAAGCAGGAAGGTGTACCAAATTAGGTCTAAAACAATATACCCGGCGACTAGAGGGTATCGCACCACTTAGCGATCGGTTTAATACGGACCTAGGGTGTTGAAGCCAAATGAGGCGAAAAATCGATATACCCGACGATTAAAAAGGGTATCGAGGCACTTGGCGATCTGTTTAATACGGACCTAGGGGTGTCGATGCCAAATGCGGCAAAAACTACCCGACGACTAGAGGGTATCGAGGCACTTGGTGATCTGTTGGCGCAGGCGTGCCAACACAAAGCACACAAGAGCAACAACAAACAGCAACGGTGATGGCGAAAGCGAAAACGAAAAATTCACCGCTGAAGCTGTGAACATATGCACATGTGTGTGTGTCTAAGCTGTGTTGGCGCTTTGTGTATGCTGGGCCTGGCTGACCGACCGATAGACACCCAATTGAATTTCGAGGCACGCTTTTTGCTGCACGCCGCAGCAGGAAGGTGTACCAAATTAGGTCGAAAACAATATACCCGGCGACTAGAGGGTATCGCACCACTTCGCGATCGGTTTAATACGGACCTAGGGTGTTGAAGCCAAATGAGGCGAAAATCGATATACCCGACGATTAAAAGGGTATCGAGGCACTTGGCGATCTTTTGGCGCAGGCGTGCCAACACAAAGCACACAAGAGCAACAACAAACAGCAACGGTGACAAGCGAAAGCGAAAACGAAAAATTCACCGCTGAAGCTGTGAACATATGCACATGTGTGTGTGTCTAAGCTGTGCTTTGTGTTGGCACGCCTGCGCCAAAAGATCGCCAAGTGCCTCGATACCCTTTAATCGTCGGGTATATCGATTTTTCGCCTCATTTGGCTTCAACACCCTAGGTCCGTATTAAACCGATCGCGAAGTGGTGCGATACCCCTCTAGTCGCCGGGTATATTGTTTTCGACCACCCGGGGGCGCCATGAAATTTTAGAATAGTTTTTCTAAATTTATTTTACACGAAAAACCGAGTTTTGGTGGCTGCAAATTTCTATATATTTAAACGAGACGAGGGAACTGACGTGCGTTCGATTTCAATGATATTTCTCAACTCTTTTTCTTTTTCGTTATAAATATTCTTAAGCCTAACTTATCTAGGGCGGCGAAGCGGGGCGAATTCGCCAAGAGCGAGAGAGAGCTTTATTGCGCTCCCGCTTCGCCCTAAACTATCTTTACACTAGACTTCAAATTTTTTCTAAATAATTCATGCGTCTTGACGCGACACCATACTTTATATCCATTCGGTTTATATCCGACAAGTATTCCTTTCCATGATTTCTCATCAAACTTTCGTTTTCTCAACTTTTTATGGACATACATACACTGTCGAACCGAAAACTCTCAAATATTTGAGACTTGTCTTTTTACTATGCCTTATTTCATATTGTGTTTTCTTGCATTCTTTCAATGCATTACTTGGGATTCTGTTAGTCAGATATGTTGCCGTCAAAACAGCTTCTCCCCAAAAGTATTTTGGTACTTTTTGCCCCTATAACCAAAGCACGTGCTTTTTTTCTGTTATAGTTCTTATCATCCTTTCGGACACACCATTCAACTGTGGGGTATGTGGGACTGTAAGGTGGTAACTAATGCCCTTTTCACTGCAAAATTCTTTCATCTCATTCGATAGAATTCTCTGCCATTATCAATATATAGATTTACTACTTTTTAAATTAAAGTGAGCTTCACTTTTAGCAATAAAATCCTTAAAGACAGAAAACACTTCCGACTTATAAGTCAGTAAGTATGTGACGCAATAATGTGTATATTGGTCAATAAAGACAACATAATAGTTTTTCTATCGATAGTTGCGGGAGTAATCGGACCACATACATCAGAATGAATAACAAACAAAGGCCTGTTAATATGATCTTTGTTTTAAACTTTTCAAATTTAAGTCTTGCTTGCTTTCCATTTATGCAAGCTTCACATAAGTCCTCATTTGGTTTTATATTATTTAACATATCGATATCCTCAAACATATTATTAGCTTTTATTTCTAAATATTTTCCTTTGCTTAAATGACCTAGCCTTTCATGCCACAAATTATAATTATTTATTTTATTATGAACATTAGATATAAATGCCCTTTTTGGCATAGAAAAACGGAACACCGGAACATTATCAATATAATTACCTTCAATAATATTCTCACCATTTTTTGCTAACAGCTACACCTCCTGGATGAAATACCACGGTAACTCCTGCATCCTGCATCTTTTTCACCGATAAGAGATTTTGAGGAACTTCCGAACAAAACAGTACATCGTTTAAAACGATTTTGGCCGGAGAATCACTGCACAACTCCATTGTGCCTTTCTTGGTTGCATAAATAAACTGGCCACACTTTGCCACTGCAATTTTTATTGGTTTCTCCAAGACTTTGATATTATCAAACAGATTCTCATTATTGACCAAATGGTCAGATGCTCCAGAGTCCAGAACAAACGAAATTTCTTGTTCTTTATTCTTTTCTCGTTTAAACATGAATGCGAAACCTTCTGGAACTTCTTCAGACTGAGCAGTTTGTTACACCTGGCTTGGCTGTCTCTCGACCCCAGGGCTGGGTAATTCCTCTCCCCGCCAAGTGTAAACAAGGGTTTTGGTGAGAACGACTTCTCGGGACATCATAACTACAAAACAACAAAAACGCAGAACATATAAAAAAAAAAAAAAAAATACTGAACCAACACAGAGACGACTGTCAAATGGGTGAAGTCTAGGTGTTCCCACTTCGCGCGCCCACCCTACCTGTGGTCAAACGGATCATACATTTTGGCCACCCTCTGCTGGAACGGCTACGGCTGGTTTACTCCAGGGCTGTAGCCACGTGTCCTCCCTCTAAATTAATTTACTCCATCATACTCTTTTACAAATTTCAATATATTCTATCATTCATTATTTAGCTATTTGATTAATAAATAAATAAATAAATTTATTTAATAAATAAATAATGGAAAAAAAAAAACACCAACTATTTAACGACAAGCAAAAAAAAAACACTTAATATTTGTTTGGTTTTAAATGAGGTGTTGTTGGGCCCTCCCGAGCCTAACCTACCAAGAGCTCTTGTTCAGGGGTCGTAGGGGCAAGATCACGATAGGCCGTCAACAAACTAACTTGCCGCTCTCCTTCTAGGGTTAATCCCATATGTTTCTAATTGCCGTAAATGTTTGTTGTTGTACAAAAAGGTTGTTGACGTTAGGTTCTTCTTACAAACTATGACAAAAATATACGCATAAACTAAGACAACACAAAGGACAGTATAAATAACAAGGTTTACATAAATATATAGATAATAAATAAATAATATATATATAATTTGGTAAACAACCCGTTCTAAATAAGTTATTGGAGCCGGTATTTAGTGTGTGTGCCGGACAGTGTACGCCGTCGGTACGGGCGTCGAGGTGGTCGGTGGCAGCTTCCACTCGGACCACAAAAAAAATCTGTTTTGGCCGATGGGGCGGTCTCCCGTCGTTTTTGCTGGACCAGCCGTAGGTCCGGCTTGGCCAGCACGACACTTTGCGCGCCTTGCGGCTCCCTCCAGGCACTCACATACACACACACACACCCAACGAAACACACTCACGGATATTGTGGCACAAATTGTATGGCCTCCTGGGGCACACGACGCTTCCCTCTGGGCACCGCGGCGTGGGAAGAGTTGGTGGAGAAGGGAATTCCCCTGGGAATTGGTTCCTGTCCAGGAACCTTGACGTCGGTTGCCTCTTGGGAACTCCTCGGACCCGATCCGACCTCCGGTAAAATGGCTGACCCGGCTGCACTGGGCGATAATCCGGGTCAGGCTACGGAAATACGTGGATTAAGCCATAGGCCCACTACAAAATTTTTTCTCCCACTCACTCTTTTTATCCGGGCTTAACCCCACTTATGATTTTTTTTTTTTTTCTGAGTTCTGGCGCATGCGTGGCCAATTTTATTATTATTATTAAACCTATTCTTTGATTTGAACTTGTTTTTATTTGGTTTGTAATTAATGCTTTTTGCTTTGGAAATTTTTAAATTTATTCTCCTTCTCTACGGTATGTAATACTTTTAGAGTAGCATCTTTACTGACATTTTTCAATTTTATTTCATGGTCAAGCAGTCTGTTCTTTCACAAAAGCAAGGGTCAGATTATCTTCGGATAATGTTTCAATAGCCGTTATTACACCGTCATACAATGAAGGTAGTGATAACAACAGATGCGATACTTTGTCCAATTCATCCATTTGCGCACCGGCAGCAAACAGCTCGGCAATTAATTCATCAAATTTATTAAAATGCTGCAACAACAAAGTATCACCCTTCAGCTTCAATGATAATAACTGCTTTCGAACAGACAACTGCGAAGCAAGACTCTTCCTTTCGTAAATAGCGTCTAAATTCTAAAAAATCGTTTTAGCACTACAATCGGTTGGTGAAAAGCTAAGAAAAGAGACACACTATAATTACACTTTTTACATTTCTCTCTTGTTTCTTCCATTCTTCTGTTATTTCACCACACTCTTGGTCAATAACCTTAATGGCGTCTATTTCTGTCAGCAATGCTCATATTCTAAACTTCCAAATGGAGTATTTTTCTCCATCAAATGGTTTTATGTTTCGCTTTCCTTTTTCCATTTTTTATAAATCAAAAAACTTTATACTTATCTGCAGTAAAGAGGCGTGGGCTGGGCCCATAACCTATTGAAAAAATACACGCACAAAACTGCACGCTGCACGTGGCGTCAACTTGGCGTCGGCTTGGCGTCGGCTTGGCGTCAACTTAGCGTTCTTAGATTTACACAGCCCACTTGGATTTAACTGAAGAATGTTCCAGTTAATTTTCTCTTATATCTTTTCCTTGTGTTTTGATTTTTGTTTTATATTAATAACCACTTATAAATTTTGTTTTAGGAATTAATTTATTCTTTATTATTTGCTTATTTTCGTTTGCTCGACTTGTCACGTGAACATTCAAAGAAAGAGTGAAGAGACGCTTCATTGCGCTGTCCAAGTGTGAGTGTACTTACATTCAGCACATCACATGTACTTTGCTGAATTCTTATATGATCATGTATGTATTGGTGTGTTTGGTTTTGTCTGTGCAGAAAAGAACAAATTTCTGTTCTGCATATTTCAACAGAAAGAACATATCTATCAGGTGCCCAAATCTGAATTGGATCGGATCATTAAAATAGCCACAATATAGAAAAACATACGAAAAAAGTTCGCTTCTCTCTTTTCGCACTCACACAAAAAACGAATCGATTTGATTTTTGTATTTTTGTGTCGCCTGGATCTCAGAGACTATAAGAGTTAGAGCAACCAAACTTTCTGCCCACACTCCTGTGATACCAAACTGAAACAAGTGTATTTCAAAATTTCGGCCCGCCACCTTGCGCCCCCAAAAAAGACGAAAATCCACAATTTTGAAAATAGAAAAAAAGAAAAATTCAGTATCGTAGAGAATGACCATATCTACCAGATTCCCGAATTTAGTTCAGATTTGATCATTACTGTAGCCACAATGATCAAAATGAATTTTCAGAAGCAATTTCCCCCCCTTGCAGAGTAAGTCATTTATGGGGATGATTGTCACTACAGATTCTCTCTCACACGCACACTCACGCTCAAACATGCTGCCTCGTGCAGTGTACGTGTGTTTTTTGTGAGAACAGATGTAGATGACAGATGCAGCAAACATATGTTAAATGTAAAATGTAAAAAACTGATACAACATTTGAAAGTTCCACATAAATCACATGTGAACTGACTGAGTACGGGTATAAAAGTAGAATTGCCTGAACCCTTTCGGATCTTATGATCGGATTATAATTCGTTCTACCATATAATATCCACCACTAAATCACGTCCTCTACTTAAATCACTAATACTAACATACCTTGCACGTAATTAGTAATATTCTTTTGTAACTTTGCATGTTTATCGTTGTGTTTAGCCCTAATTTTTCCTCGAATATTAGTCTAACACCTATCTTTCCTGCATGTTCGCGATCGGTTTCGGTACACGTGTCGCGCGTCATGCGGCAGCGCCCCTCAGTCTGTTGGGCGGAAGGAGGGCTGCGTATCTGCCAGGGATCCGCGCGTAAAAGGCTTCGGCTTGGTGTCGCATGGGCCACTTGTTGGTGCAGTCATTGCACATCAACGTCCTAAAGTAAAGAAAAATAAAAAAAAAAAGATTTTGTATGTGAAAAACTTATTTTGTAAAGGGTGGTCGGGTGACGGCAAGACCAGCCTTATGTACGAGGGTTGCTATTTATATTTTTGGCCCAGGTCACTTCCAGCCATATTAGGGCCAAATGGTTATTTGCATAAAAAGTTTGGAGTTGTATGGGCTAAACCTACATACAACTTTTTAATGTACGACCACGTTTGATATCGATTAACGATAAATAAAAAATTTACCTCGGCAGAAAAATGGAATTAGGGCGCAAACATTTTCGTGCGATTATTTTTCACAACTTTCGACGTGGATTACGTAGACAAGAATTCATCTATAAACTAAAAATTATTACACGTCCATAAGCAGCTTCCTTAGGCTCTGTAAAAAATTAGTAAATTGAGTTTTTTCGTGGTCGCTGTACGCTCAGCGACTAATTCCGTGAAGGTCGTCCAAAATCAGTTGTTGTGCCACAAAAAATCGATGCTGTGCAAGAACTGATTAACAAAAATCGTCATGTCAAATACCGTGAGATAGAGGCTTCCTTGGACATTAGTATAACGACCATCAATAAGATTTGCCATGATCCCCTGGGCATAAAAAGGTGGGTTCCCGTTGGATGCCACATAGTTTAAAAATCCAGCAAAAAAAGCCGCGTGTCGATTGGTGCAAAGAAATGATCCAAAAGTACGATCGTGGTGTTTCAAAAGTATATATAATATCTACACAGGTGACGAATCCTGAATATATTTATACGAGCCGGAAACAAAACAACAATCGATTGCTTGGGTCTTCCAAAATGAACCAGATCCAAAAAGTTGTTCGCTTGCAAAGCACATCGAAGCAAATGGTGGTCTGTTTTTCGGCATTAATGGTCATGTGTCTACAGTGGCCTTAGAGAAGTTAATTCTGATTGGTATACAACCATTTTTTTGCCAGAAGTTTTCGGTGAAATTCGAAAAATAAATAAAAAGACACGAATCCTTCTTCATCATGCCAATGCTAGCTCTCACTCATCGCGGTCAACGGTTTACGACGCCACGAGAAGCGGTTGATGCATTCAAAATGCATGTTTTAGAGGTGTCTCATTCGGACAGGAAAAAAGCTGTGAAAAATTGGTCTAATCGAATGCAAAAGTAAATTAATTATCAATGAGAATATTATGAGAAATAATAAAACATTTTCAGACGCCTAAGTTGGGGTTTTCATAGTTAGGCCAAAAATATACTATATTATTACTAGATCTTAGAGTATATCTCCTAGATGTCGCCCTGTCTGTGTAGCATGCGTGGCCTGATGCTGTGAAAATACCGGATGCTCCAAATTTAAAATTACAAATTTCCAACGACTGTCTTTTGTGATTTATTAATAGTCATAGCAAAAAGCAAAAACGAATGGGAAATTGTAGTCGTTTGAAATCAAAATGACGTGTTCGCCACAAAAATTTATAGTTTCTTCAAGTAAATTAGTCATAACTTTTTTCACACCAAGTCTTGAACCATTGCACTATGGTCCAAAAAGTCGATTATTTTGGCATAAACTCTAAAAAATTTACTTTACAGACCTCAAACTTCGCACATTTGGTTTTATTAGAAAGAAGAGTATGCGAACAAAAATTTTGAGTCTGTGTGACCACGCACTCTCTTTGCCTCTTGCCCATACTTCAATGTCGTTTCCTTCAATGTCACAGTGTCCAGGTATCCAAAGGAGTTTTATTCTAGGTGAGGAGGGATCTAATGGTTATGGGATATAAGTTATTGTTGTTGATATTCCGGATGGACCTTAAGGATGCGAGGGAGTCAGAACAAACTATGTAGTTGCCCGTTCTTTTTGGAATTAGTTTTATTGCGTCTAGAATGGCTATGGTTTCGGCTGATAGGATTGATGAGTAGTGGGATAGAATGCCTCTTTTTAGGATTTAATTTTCGGTGGTTATGGCAAAGGTGATGTCCATTGGGTGGTTTTTGTTTTGTTCGGAAGGGGGATGTCGGGAATGTTGTGTTGTTTGCATGAGAGAATGATTTTTTCTAGTGTTGACGATAATTTGCTTCTTTTTTGGGTCCTGTATTGTTTAATGGATTTGTAAAGTGGTGAGTTTGAGCTGTGTAGTAGTGTTTTGTACATTTTAGATGTGGTAAGGTCTCTTTTTTTGTTCTATAGTGGGTACGTTTTCTTCAAAAAGCAGATTGGGGATGGGGGTTTGAGTGTAGTGCTCCCAGTGAAATGCGAATTGCGGCGTTGAATAAAGTTTTAAATTTGTTGAGGGTTGATTTAGGGGCGTGGCCGTAGATGAAAAGTGCGTAGTCTATTTTTGAGATTAAGGTTGATTTAGTTATAGTTATAAGTGTGTGCGTGCTGCAATTTAGTTTCGGGCTTGAAAGGCATTTAATTACGTTAAGTTTGTTGTTTAAAGTCGGTTGAATTTGTTTTATGTGTGAGTCCCATCTGTATTTATTGTTTATTGTTAGTCCTAAGATTTTTAGGTTGAGGACTGAGGGAATTGGGGTATTATTGCATGAAATGTTGCATGTGCAGTTCTGCTTTCGACAAATGTGTAGCTGTTGGCATTTTTCAAGGGAAAGTGAGGCTCCTGAGTATGAGCACCATTCGTGATTTTTTGAGAAAAGGTTGTTGAGGTTGTAAGTTTGGTTTTTATACCCGTACTCGAAGAGTAAAAGGGTATATTGTATTTGTGCTAAAAGTGGATGTGTGTAAACATAGAGAAGGAGTATTTCCGACCATATAAAAGTATATATATTCTTGATCAGCATCAATAGCCGAGTCGATATAGCCCCTGTCTGTCCGTCCGTCTGTCCGTTCTGTCCGTCTGTCCGTCCGTCCGTCCGTCCTTCCGTCCGTCCGTCCGTCCGTCCTTCCGTCCGTCCGTCCGTCTTGTTTGTCGCCCATTGCTCGAAGGCTATAAGAGCCAGAGCAACCAAACTTTTATCCAGTCTGATGTGATATCTCACTCCTAGAAAAGTGTTTCAAAATTACGACCCGCCCACTTCCGCCCCCACAAAGGGCGCACATCTGTGGCGGCCACAATTTTGAAAATAACAAAAAACAAAAAATGCAGAATCATAGAGACAACCCATATCAATCAGGGGCCCAAATCTGAATCGGATCGGATCATTAATATAGCCACAATAGACAAAAAACATACGCAAAAACTTCGCTCCATCCCTTTCGCACTCACACAAAATCGAGTCGTTTTGGTTTTTGTATTTTGTGTCGCCTGATCTCAGAGACTATAAAAGCTAGAGCAACCAAACTTTTGGCCAAGACTCCTGTGATACCAAACCTGAACAAGTGTATTTCAAAATTTCGCCCCGCCCCTTCCGCCACCCCCAAAAAGACGAAAATCCACAATTTTGAAGATAGAAAAAAACCAAAAATACAGTTTCGTAGAAAATGACCATATCTACCAGATTCCCGAATTTGTCCAGATCGGATCATTATTGTAGCCACAATGATCAATGAATTTTCAGCAGCAATCCCCCCCACTCCTCTTGCAGAGTAAGTCAATTATTGGGGTTGATTGTTGCTGCAGCTTCTCTCACACACGCACACTCACGCTCAAACATGCTGCCTCGTGCAGTGTACGTGTGTTGTTGTGAGAACTGATGTAGATGATGTAGATGTAGATGTCGATGACAGATGTAGCAAAAAATGTAAAATGTAAAAACTGATAAAACATTTAAAAATTCCACATAAATCACATGTGTACTGACTGAGTACGGGTATAAAAGTAGAGTCGCGTTCGAAGCGACTCCGTACGTTCTTTCTCGTTTTGTCTATTGAGGGGGATAATAAGGAAAAAATCGTCGGCACTGAATTGTATTTCTTTTTGTAGGCTGATGATGTTAGAAAGTCTGTTGTAGTCAATTAAAAAAGAATGACCGATATTGGCGATCCTTGGGGATGCCGTTGTAGAGCGGATATGGGGAACTAATAATATTTTTATTTTCAATCTTATTTTTCTGTTTGACATAAAAGGTTTTGACGAAGTTAATAATTTTGGGCCAACTTTCCAGCTGATTAGCTGGTCGACTATAGTGTGGACTCCAACCCTGTCAAAGGCTTTTGAAAAGTCAAGGGCACTGACAGAGGTGTGCTTTTTGGTTTTCAGCGATTTGGTTATTAGGTGATCTGCAAGGAGCAGACCGTCTGAAACTGATTTGCCGTGTTTAAAACCTGTTTGGTTGGGGTGGATGAGTTTTTTTTGGGCTACTGTTTGAGCCAAGGGGCGTCGTATAGTTCCAGATACAGTCGACAATACAGTCCAAATATCCAAATCCAAAACCAAAAGAAAGCCGGGGTCGTCTATGTGTATTCAATTTATTGGTTGATATATATATGTACAAGGAGTACTCGCGTGCGAAGATAACCGTGTCGCTTAGAGTGTAGAAACGAATTAGTAAGAAGTTGCCCTCGGCAGCGAGAGCGGGAGCGTATGTAGATAGAAGTTGCGCTCATGCTGCCGAGGGCTGTCGGCAGCGAGAGCGGGAGCGTGATCGTGGGCGGGAGCGTGCCCGTGGTGAGATTAAGCGTGAAGAGAGCGTCGCCGGGGAAAAAATGCTCTTAAGTATGAGGGCGAAAGCGAGGGCAGCCGCTTGCGTAGCTGGAGTGCTAACAGTGAAGTGTGGCTGGAATGCCCACAGAGCGGTGGCCCCGCCAGCGCCGTCCCCAGTCTGAACAGTTACAAACCACCATAGGCGTTTGGCTATTATTTTTTCTAAAGTTTTGGATAGGCAGCAGTTAAGTGAGATTGGTCTATAGTTAGTTATTATTGTTTTGTTTGAGTTGGGTTTTAGGATAGGTATAACTAGGCTGGTTTTGTAAGATTGCGGGATGTACATAGTTGTTGAAAATGGTAGGAAATAGGCTTGTGATTCTGGATTTTAGTATGTAGGAGGTGTTTTTGATCATTGGGTATGATATTCTATTAAGGCCAGGAGTGGTTCCTTTAAGGGAGTGTAGTGCAGCTAGCAGTTCTATTTGTGTCATGTCAGATTCTATTGTCTCTGCTGTCGCACTGGGTATGTAGTTGGTTTATTTGGCTGTGTATTTGTTGTCGGTGAAGTTTTGGTTGAAGTTTACGTCTTTGGAGTGGTCTGACCAGTGTTGAGCAAAAAGTTGAGTTATGTGGGATGTGTCTGTCGTGAGCAGGTTTTTATTTGGATATATGATACTATGTATGTTTTTTGTTGGGTTAAGTCCGCAGAAACGTCGGATGTTTGCCCAGATTTTGTCTGATGGGGGGTTGGGTGAAATTGTGCCTATGAAGTCTGTCATAGCTTTATTTTTTGATATTTTTAGCTCTCTCCCGAAGAGTGCATTAGCTCGTTTGTATTTGAGGAGATTTTCGGTACTGTTAAAGTATTTGAAAGTTTGCCAGGTTTTGAATTTATTTGCCCTAAGTTTGGTCAAGGTCTTATTCCACCATGGGGTATTTTTGCTGTAGTGGTCTTGGGTTGTCTGTGGTATACTGTAATGGGCTGATTGTAGGATTATTTTGTTGAGGATTGCCGTTTCTTTATTGATGTTTTTACTGTTAGGTATAAGTTCGTTTATGTCATTGGTCAATTTAGCGAAATATTGCCAGTCTGCATCTTTTGTTTTGAACAGGGGACGAGAGAAGTTTGTTGTTTGTGATTGCGGCTGGTAATCGCATCATGACCGGGGAAACTCCGTCAACCTTGGCAAGTATTGGTTCTACAAGCCGGGGAAAGAAGCAGTCCTACCAGGACAGGTGGCGTGCTGCCTTTATCCGGGGATCCGAACTTAATGGCATCGGCAAAGGAGATGAACAAAGGCTCTGGGCCAGCTCGATCATCCCGGAATTTCAGCCAGCCAAGCGGGCAAAAGCGCACCTGACCAATAGGTCGTTTGCGGAGGTGGCAATGGGCAAAACCCTAATTGGTGTCCTAGATAGCGTCGCCAAGGAAGGTAATGTCCGTGGCGATAAATGACACTTGTTGGAGGCAGAGATCCAGTACCGCTTTCTGGAGGAGCTTGCCTGGCATCAACACACGGTAAAAGCCATTTCCTGCCAAAATGCTCGCTCGGATTCCCTCTACATGAAGGCATTGCTCAAGGAGGTCTACCCAGGAGCCAAACTAAAGGTCGTGAGCTGGGAAGATAACCCGAGCAGTCCGAGGGCCCGAGCATAGAGTCGGTTAAGCCCGCAGAACTGGAGAAGATCATCAAGGTTCTGCAGGTCTGGAACCCCACCTTCCTACAGGCGATTGGTCTAAGAAAATTAAATTAAAAACTTATTAATTATGGAGTTGTCTGTTGTCTGCCAAAAAAAAAAATGCAATGAGCAGATCACCCACGATCAGCCGAAACTTCTTTGCTAGCTGCGGGGAACTTTTGCCGTGTGGTGGATGCCATTCTACCACGTTACGGACTGCACTGTAGCTGTGAGGAATGCCGTGCGGTTGAAAACGACATCCGTTCGTTTATAAGGCAGTCGAGGAGTGGGTTCAAAGAGCTGATCGTAGGCTCTAAGAAGCTGGCCATGATCGGCTCTTGGCCATGGACACTCAATTCAGCAGTTTACAGCTGCTGGCTGAGTCTTCGCAGCGCAAGAAGTCCACTCCGCGGGACTTGCAAGTGCCAACTGCCTCACTGCCGCCGGCATCCGAAAAACTAACTCCGACCACTCCGTCAGTGCATTAGTGGATTTCGTTTGCCACTCCAAGGGCAACGATCGTTTCTGGTGATGCAGATTCGGGAGCCGAATACATCACATCACCAGAATCGACTGGAGTCCGTAGAGTCCGTACCAAACTCCATAGTTATCCCATCCATTACGAACCCGCCAGTTGATGTACGTCCCGTACCACCGGAAACTGTCTTCACATTCTCCATACCGAGTCCAGTCCAGTTCCGTAACCTCAGGCGGACAAACTGGATACGCTACTTGGACATCCTTTACCAAACTCTTCCTGAGTCCCCACCCAGGGAAGATATCTCATGGGAGACCACGACCCGTCTGGTAAAGGTTTTTACCGACGCCTGCAATGCTGCGCTGCACAGAGCCTGTCCACTCGGCAAACCCAGGGTTCGGAAGAAACCGTTATGGTGGATTCCGATGCTGGGAGAGCTTCGAAAATTCTTACGGAGACTCTTCAACAAAGCGAAAGCTCTCAACGTTGAGCAGAACTGAACCGAGTACAAGGTCAGTCTGTCAACCCAAAACAAAGAACTTGAACCGAAATCGAGAGCAACTCCAAAGCTTCGCGCTTACGCAAAGTACCCTCGAAGTCAACTCCAACTTTGGGTTATCTGAGGAAGGCCGACCAATCCTGACGACGTCCAGTTCCGAGTCGCTAAACCTTCTCCTCTACACATTTCCCAGGCTGCGCTGTAAACAGACCAACCTACAGCGCCTCCTTCCACTGCCTCAGGTTCCATTCTGAACCTGTTAAGTCAGGAGAATATATCCTGGGAAATAAAAAGCTTCAAGCCCTAAAAATCCGCGGGATCAGACGGCATCATCCCAGCCCAGCTGATCCAAGGCCGACA
>CM019042.1:30934380-31181483 GCA_009664405.1 Drosophila bifasciata
CGGGTGAGCGGAGCGACTACTGCGTCTCAGAGTTTTTCATGGAAGAGAAATTTTAAAAGGACACATACCGGACAGAGAGGGATGGATGCGTAACGCTGCCCTTGGGCAGAACGTGCTCTCCATCTTCACTGACGGGTCAAAAGACAGTCGAAGGGACAGGAGCTGGAATCTTCTCTGAAGAACTAGCAACCAAAATATCCCTGAGGCTACCAGACTGGTGCAGTGAATTGCAGGCAGAGATATACGCAGTGTGGCAAGCGGCAAAATTGGTGTATACCTTGGAGATGACTCCTACCTGCGTTGACAGTCAAGCTGCTATCAAAGCCCTGGTTTCCTGCAATCACGAGCAGACTCGTACGTGGACGAGCTAAGCCGGATCAGGGCGCACTCAATCACACTCACGTGGGTCCCGGGTCACACCGACATCGCGGGCAACGAGAGTGCGGACGAGTGTGCCAGAAATGGATCGGCTAAAAGCCCGGCGGACGCAGTCAGCGAAATACGGAGGCCACTACGAGACATCATCTCGCAGATGATGGATCGAGCTATAACGAGATCAGACGAACGATGGAGCACAACACCCAACTGTGAGATCTCACGCTCGCTCTGGCCCCACTATGACCCTAAACGCACTAAGACTCTCCTAGGCTTCAGGAAGAGTCAGCTGCGAACACGACAAAAGTTATAACGGGGCACTGTGTCATCGGCCACATGGCCACTGAGTACAGATTGCCCCACCATGACTTCTGCCGCAGCTGCAGGGGACGAGGAGGAAATAGAGAGCATCCATCATCTTCTTTGTGGCTGCTGTCCTGCACTAATGGAAAGGCGTCACCGAATACTCGGCAGTGCTGTTCACGAGTACTTGGATAGCCTGGCAAACATGCCTCTAGAGAGGCTGATGCTCTTTATTGAGGCCTCGGATGGTTCACGAAACCTCCCTAGGCGCCGGACGTAATCCCATGACGATTGTGGGCATCACAATGGGCAATTCTTGCCTCCGAGTGACCTCGACTTCAGTGGAGCAGCCCTTTAAACCTAACCTAACCTAAGAGCACGTAGGCTAAGATACCAATAAATATCTTGTTACTAATTAAACACACAACCTTGTGCGTTTCTCTTGTTGTCTGCGAGGCAACAAACAACTTTTTTGCAGCGAGCTCGTCGGCTGCTGAGCCAGCCCTGCTGATCAGACGGAAAGAAACGGTTCGTTACAGTAGCTAAGTAGTAGTTGTCAGTTCGCCTGAATGTCTAATTATGAATTTCCTAAATAAATTTAGTTGTACTATGAATCAAGGCTAAGTAATTTCGGAAGGAACCATGCAGTGTGTGCTGATAGAGAGGTGATTCACCGTCGTCGTTGTTGGAGCGATCTTCGAATATAGGTGGCCCATAAGGATCATGGTAGGATGGGCGTTCTCGCACTTTTGCGGTAAGCAGCCAACAATTACCTGAATAGCGTTATCGATGACCCTTCTTCCCCTTCTTCCTCCTGCTACCTTTGCCGATCTTGCTCGTTAGGCTCCCCTATCCCTACTACTGTTTCCCTATCGCTACTGAACGCGAATTTTATAACTTCTTAAAATTGCTTGAGCACTAGAGTGATGGTATCTTGTCCGTATACCCACAACCCGCCGACCAGAGACAAAAGCCGGATAGCTCTTTGGTTAACCAAGGAAGCTTAACAGAACTAATCGGAAAAAAAATGCGAGACAAGTATAAACGAGAAGGGACGTCGTGTGTCGCTGTTAAGGCGACACTACTTGTATACCCGTACTCAGTCAGTACACATGTGACTTACATACATACATATGTGTGTGAAGAGCTGTTAGTCAACATGAGCTGTTAACTCTGTGGGGACTGTTATACGCACGATAGCTCGAAAGACATCGATATCAACAGAGGCGATAGTTCACTTTGGAAGTGGAAGCGATCAAGACAGCACGCGTCGAAGAAAACCTATTTCACAATTAATTCACTCTACATATATTTTCAACTTATTATATCCAATAAATACTACTATACTACTCTAAAGCCATCCCTTCACAGTTCAGAAGTGGGATTAGTAGAGTTGTTATGTGCAGAGTGTAAAATTTTAAAACTCAAGAAAAGCAGCAAGAATCGTCGGCGTGGGAAGTTTGCAATGGGATGTGTTCCCTAAGGTCTGTGTGACAAAGAAAATTGCAAATTACGGGAGGTGTTCCTTTTCTACGTGGCAGACGGATTCAATGTTCAGCGATCAGGAACTTTTAGTGGACCTGGAAAGAAAGAGTCTCAAGAAATTGCGCCAGGAATCTGTGTGAGCCTGGTGTTATACAGTCATACATACAAAGGGGGCTTGTGTGTATATGTAGCGTCGTTGGGAAATTGCGCAACGTTGTGAAATACAAAACATATCAGTTGTCTCGCTTGCACACATGCTAACAGGATTGCTTGTGCGTGCAGGTTAAAAAGCAGACAAAAATCATTGATAAGGAGAGACGATCATATTAACGAAAATGGTCAAAATAGCAGAACTTAAGGTGGACCAGTTACGGTTCCTAGTACGAGAGAGGAACTTGGCAGTGTCGGGCTCTAGAGCCGAATTAGTACAACGACTAATTGATTTTGAGAAATCCGAAGACGTAGAGATGCCACAAGCAGCTGGAATCAGTAGTCCATATGAGGAGAGGAGACGCTGACGTCACAAGCGGCGACGATTTCACAAATGCAGAATGAAATGACAGAGCTGAAGAATATGATGGTTCAGTTGGTCATCATGCAAAGGAAAAACGCAGAAGCAACAGCATTAGGAGCAACAACAAAACAGCAGCAGCAGATCAGAGAAGAAAATATCGAAGGTGTGTCCCACGACATTAACCCGGGTAGTAGACAGGCTACCAACAACGTAAGGCAAGCGTCGGTCAAGGAAATTGCGAATACCTTACCGGACTATGACCCCAGCAACGATAACGCCATCTCCGTGGACCAGTTCATAGATCGGGTCAACAAGGTAGTTGATGCGTACCAATGGGACGAGAAATTTCTCTTACTCGCAATTTATACGCGGCTCAAGGGTCCCGCTAAGATGTGGCTGGACTCGTCGCCGGTTCTACACACCACATGGAGCAACTTCGCTACAGCTATACTAGAAGAGTTCGGATCTAACCCAGACGAAGCAGAAGTGCACTTTAATATGGCTAATGCAACCAGACGAGCGAGTTGAAGGAGACAGTGAAGGAGTATTGTTTCCGGATGCGGTACAAGCTTAGTGAAGCAGCTGTTATACGATATGTGAGATCAGGTCTACAGCATCGAGAGTTGCAAAATAGTATTGCGGCAATTCAGTTTTCTTCAATGAAACAGTTTCGTGATGCAGCCGAGTCGTATTTTGTAAATAGAGGTCGGCTAGTCACAAACAAAAGGAGTTCTTACCAAAAGGCAGCAACTTGGAGACAAAACAGGACTACGATGTAAAGACAACAAAGCCAAAGGAGGCTCAAAAGTGCTACAATTGTGAGAATTGGGGCACTTCGCTAATTCATGCCCACAAAGAGAGAAGAAGAAGTCGCGTTGTGCCAAATGCAATAAGTTTCATGCAAACAATGAGAGGTGCCAACCGGCAAAATATGATGCGTTTGGGAGCATCGAATCAAGACAAGCTATTCACCAGGAAAATTTACATACAGTCGTGCAGTTATAAGCGCCTTCATTGATACTGGAAGTCAGGCTAGTATCATTCGACAATCAGTTGCCAAGCAAATCAACGCTGAGCGAAAAAAGTGCTCCATGAAGATTCGAGGCATTTGTGGAGGTTCCTGTATCCTGACCGAAGCAATAATTGTGGATATGGACATCGACGGAAAAATCATTACTGCCCAAGTATACATAGCAGACGATGAACTGCTGCAAGAGGATTTTCTGTTGGGGCAGGACGTCATCATTAGCGCTCATCTATCGCTTAAGTTTGAGCCAGGCGAAACTAACGTGAAACGAGCAGTTTATCAGCCGATAGCCTTTTTGTAAGCGACAACTCAACTAACAAACTTCTTGTCAATTTACAGAACGATCAGGAAAGAAGTCAAATGCGCGGTTTGTTGGAGAAGTTTACCCATGTTTTCTCCACAGGATTGCAGGGCATCGGCAAGACAAACATCGTTCAAGCCAACATTAGCGTTGAGAGTGGCCAAGTAGTTTCTCAAGCGCCATACCGAGTTTCTGAGCCAAAGAAGGAAGTTGTAAGCAGAATGGTCGACGAGCTGTTGCAACAGGATATCATAATACCATCCACATCAGAGTACGCCAGCCCAGTGGTGCTCATCAAGAAACCAAATGGTAGTGATCGACTCTGTATTGATTACCGCCGTCTCAATAAACTGATCAAGAAAGAAAATTTTCCAGTACCGAACATCGAGGGCGTCTGCGGGAGGCGAAACGATTTAAATATTTTCTTCTCTGGACCTCAACAGCGGTTATTATCAGATAGAAGTAGCACCGGAAAGTAGAAAGTATACTGCGTTCATCACAACGGATGGACTATATGAGTTCAAGCGACTTCCGTTTGGGCTAAAGACTGCACCTGCTGTTTTCAATCGACTCATGGCAGAACTACAGAAGCGAGTGCAGAAAGGCGACATGATACACTACATGGACGACATATTAATGGTAGTCAGACGTTTGACGAGATGTATGAAAAGCTTCAGAGAATCCTTCAAGTACTGCAGAGTGCGGACTAACTTTAAATCTGGATAAATGTGAATTGTATAAGCAATCAATTACATTTCTAGGTCATCAGATACACGCAGACGGCATCAGTCCTGGAGAGGTTAAGACGAATGCCATTGCGTTGTTCTCGCCGCCGAGTAATGTGACCGAAGTACGGCAGTTTTGGGTCTCAGCGGTTACTTCCGGAAATTTGTTGCCGGATATGCCATTATTTCAGATCCTTTGCGTGCTCTATTGCGCAAAGACCAGACGTTCAAGTGGGAACAGCCACAACAGGATGCATTTGAAGAGTTAAAGAGACGCTTAATATCGAAGCCTGTTGTCACCAGCTACCGCATCGATGCTGAGCATGAATTACATACAGATGCCAGTGCCGTTGGTTTAGCCGGAGTATTGCTGCAGAAGGATGAGGATCAGATGAAGCCAATTGCTTACTATAGCCGAGCAACTTCTAAACCCGAGAAGAACTACCACAGTTACGAGCTAGAAGCTCTTGCCGTCGTCGAGTCGTTGGAGCGATTCAAGTATTACATCTATGGTAAAAGAGAATCAAAGTCATTACCGATTGTAATGCCCTGAAAACATCAATGGAGAAACGAGAGCTTATACCCCGAATTGCAAGATGGTGGCTGCGTATACAAAGAATTTGACATAGACATTGTTCATCGAGCTGGAACACAGATGAATCACGTTGACGCCCTGAGTCGAGCTCCATTTGAGGATGCACAAGAGATGGACACAGCGTCCCTGAAAATCTCGAAGACCATCATCGATGAGGCTGATTGGTTATTTGCCATACAGTTACAAGATGAGAAGATCCAGAAAATTGTCGCTGAGATGAACCTCGATACGAAATCTGAAAACGACAGTATGTGATCGAGCAAGATCGCCTATTTCGCAAATATGACAACAAGTTGCTATGGGTAGTGCCGAAGCAGCTAAGATTCCATATTCTACACGAATGTCACGATAAGGCCGGACACATGAGCACAGAAAACAATTAATCGGATTCTTAATTTGTTTTGGTTTCCCCGAATGCGCAACTACGTTAAAAGCTACATCAAGTCATGTGTTGGCTGCGCGCTGTATAAGATACCAGGTGGACGTCAGGAAGGACAGTACCATTATGATGACATAAGGCCGATCCCTTTTTCCACCGTACATATGGACCGCGGGACCCTTTCCGAAGAGTGCAAAACGGAATGAGCACATTATTGTGATTGTCGACGCATTCACTAAGTTCTCCATAGTGCGAGCTGTAAAAGTACAGCCACGAAACACGTAATCGATATTCTGCAGGAGTTGACCAGCTACTTAGGAATGCCAGATCGAATCGTCACCGATCGCGGTACCGCTTTTACTTCAAAGGATTTTGAAAAGTATTGTAAGTCGAATAATGTAAAGCACATCCTCAATGCTGTGAAGACACCGAGAGCGAACGGACATGCAGAACGAACAAATCGGACTATTTTGTCAATGCTATTGCCTTCAAACGAAAAGGAAAACCGATGGGACGAACAGATACGCTCAATCCAGTGGAGCATCAATACCATGGTAAATAGTACGACTAAATGTTCCCCATTTCAGCTATTGTATGGGTATGAGCCACGAGATATCCTCAAGAACACATTGACGAGTGCGATCCAAGGCCCGGATCAGAAGATGATGACAGAGGACGAGTTGGAGAAGCTACGAGCAGACGCTGCCACTACAGTCAACGATCATAGAGCTGCTGCGAAGAAACGTTACGATGCCAGACATTCCAAGCCAACCGTATATACCCTTGGTGATCTTGTATTAGTCGAGAATGAGCCGTTTAGCACGGGAACGTCACGCAAATTGGAGCCTCGCTATAAAGGTCCATTTATTGTCAACAAAGTGCTGCCAAACGACCGATATCTGGTAGAAGATATCCCTTATGCCCAACGAAAGCAAAGGCACTATAAGTCGGTGTATTCATCTGACAGGATGAAACGCTGGTGCGAACTCCCACCTGATTAACCAGATGAAGATGACGACACGGAAGGCGAATCTCGCGAGGACGCTGTGATTTTTCAGGAAAGGCCGACTGTGAAGAGCTGTTAGTCAACATGAGCTGTTAACTCTGTGGGGACTGTTATACGCACGATAGCTCGAAAGACATCGATATCAACAGAGGCGATAGTTCACTTTGGAAGTGGAAGCGATCAAGACAGCACGCGTCGAAGAAAACCTATTTCACAATTAATTCACTCTACATATATTTTTCAACTTATTATATCCAATAAATACTACTATACTACTCTAAAGCCATCCCTTCACATATGTGAAATTTTAAATATTTTATCATTTTTTACAATATATATTTTTTTCTGCATCTGTCATCTACATCTACATCACTTCTCATAACAACACTGCACGGCAGAGGGTTGCTGAAAATTTATTTCATCATTGTGGCTTATCCGATCTGAACCATATTCGGCAATCTGGTATATATGATAATTCTCTACGATACTGCATTTTTTTCGTTTTTCTTCAAAATTGTGGACTTTCATCGTTTGAAGGGGCGGAAGTGGGTGTTGCGAAATTTGGAAATACACTTCTCTTGGTTTGGTATGACAGGTGTCTAGACAGAGTTTGGTTGCTCTAGCTCTTATAGTCTCTGTGATCCATGCAACACAACATACGAAAAACCAAAACGACTCGTTTTTTTTTTTTTTTAGTGCGAGCGAGAGGGAACGTGGTTTTTCGAAATGGTTTTCTCTATTGTGGGTATACTAATGATCCAATTCAGATTTGGGCCCTTGATAGATATGGTCTTTCTGTATGATTCTGCATTTTTCGATTTCTGTTATTTTCAAAATTGTGGACGGCACAGATGTGCGCCCTTTGTTGCTGCGGGAGGGGGCGGGTCAAAATTTTGAAACACTTTTCTAGGAGTTAGATATCCCACAAAAAAGGAAAAAATTTGGATGCTCTATCTTTTATAGTCTCCGAGCAATGGACGACAAACAAGACGAACAGACAGACAGACAGACATGGCTATATCGATTCGGCTGTTGATGCTGATCAAGAATATATATACTTTATATGGTCGGAAATTATTCCTCCTCACATCTTACATCCACTTTTACCACAAATACAATATACCCTTTTACTCTTCGAGTACGATTATAAAAAGTGTATTAAGTACATTGTTAACGAGAAAGAACGTGCTGAGTCGCCAGTCAGTACAGTACACATGTGATTTAAGTGAAATTTTAAAATTTTTTATCTGGTTTTACATGTTACATATTTTTGCTGCATCTGTCATCAACGCGTACATCAATTTTCACATCAACACGCGTATACTGTAGAGTGTGTGAACAGTGTGTGAACGAGAGAAAATATCATTAGCGGCTGAAGTGTTGGGGGCGAGTTGCTGAAAATTCATATCATCATTCTGGCTGTAATAATGATCAGATTGCATCAGATTCGGCAGTCTGCCAGAAATTCAATATTAAGCGTCTTAAACGTAAAAAAACATAAATATTTGCTTTCATATGTGAATGCGCCAGTCGTTTCTATTATTTTTTCCATCACTTTATCTTGATCCGCTAATTGGCTTTCCCACAGAGTACATCTGTGAGGAAATGTGAGAATTTACGACAGATATAAAACTCCGATTCCAATTGGCACCATACAGCAACCATGAAAAAACAACTGATGCATGCATTTTGGCGTTGCGAAAAAATTGTCTACATTTACAGCAATGGTTATAAATGTAATATATCAGGAAAATATACTCTTGTACATGCATCTCATGTTACTGGGCATGGATGATGGTGATATGAGGCCGAAATTGACGAGGAGGAGATATTAAAATAGATATTTGTGTTGAAACCACTGAAGCCAGGAAAGTTGTGGTCGTTTTGACTGCTTCTACTAAAGTTTTAGATACATTTGTATATGTAATGTAAATTGAGATGTGTATAGGGATGTTTTAGCAGAAAGATGTTAGGAGTCTATTTTTAAGGAAAAATTAAGAATGGAGAGATGCTTAACCTTTTTTGTTCATCGTTTTGACGTGCTAAGAGAGAAGGACACGAACTGCCAAGCAGTAATTCCTCTGGAAAGGCGTGTACACCTTTGATATATAGAATTGTATATTTTGTAAACTCTTTTTTGGAGCAGCCTACAGCGTCTTTAATATCCTGCATACATTTTCAAAGCATTCATAAACGAATTCTTATAGCCTTTTCACACTGACGACCATCCACCATCCACCATCCATTTCGGGGATGGTCCGTAAGGTTTTGCCGTTCCGAAAATTTCCCAGTTATTCCACCATCCATCTGGGATGTTCCTAATTCGCACGTTTCTGTGCGGTATTTTTTCGATAATTGTCAAATGCAACCATAAATATTTGACATTCACAACAAAAATCGGAATTCTCCACGAAAATGTAAACAATGACAGACAGGAATATATTAAAAACAACAACAAAACCCATCAGATCTCACAAAACAGAAGGAGCATCATAAAAGCAGGAGGATCACCACAAGAGGCAGGAGGATCTCCTCGAGGAGCTGATCCGCACCCAGACGACGTTTCAAACGGATTTTATGCAACTTTTAAGAGAAAAAAAACAGCAGTAGTTATAATAAATTTCTTGTCAGTTTAAATTTAAGTAATTTTAATAAATGATTAAAACTAACTATTTAAATTTATTCTAATTACACAATATGTTTGCAATTGCAGATCGTATATGTTCTGCTGAATGATTATAATCAGCAGAAATATTGCTGCGATGGGGCTGTTCTCTCTGCTCACTTAAAATAAGTTCCCAACTTTCATTAATTGAGCTGTTGTGCATGTTTAACATATTGTGCAAAATACAACAGCACAATATAATGGCACTATTGTTTTTATGATGGCTATCCAGGCCTTTTCAATTATGCGAAATCGGGCTTTTTAAATGCCCAAACGCATTTTCCACAACTCGCCTAGCTTTGGAAAAGACTTCTCCATTCTAAAACTTTCCTTAAAAACGCCTCGTTGTTTTCGGGTACATCCTTCTCCCAAAATGTACCGAACCGCTTCTGAAAAAACATAACATATATATTTTTACTTTAAACTTTGGTGTCATTTAGTAGTAGTGAGTGCTTACAAATGACCACAACCTTCCTGGCTTCAGTGTTTTCAAAACAGATATCCATTCTATTATCTCCTCCTCGTCAAAGTTGTCCTCATCATCATCATCCATGTCCAGCAACATGATTAGCTTGTGCAAGAATATGTTTTGCTGCTGAATCACATTTACAACCATTGCAATGTCATTTAAATTCATTTTAATTACAAACGTAAACAAATTTTCACCGCATGCAATTGTGAGCATCAGCTGTTTCTCATGGATGGTGGATGGTGGATGGTGGATGGTGCCAATGTGAATCGGTGTTTCACATTTTTCAAAAATTCAACCATTCCCCGGGATGGGCTCAGTGTGCAGAGGGCATTAGAGCAAACTATCTCACTTCCGAGTTTCTGTGCACGACTCAATTCTGATGTTTTTTTGTTAAAGCGCACAGAAACGTGCGAATTAGGAACATCCATGGATAGCGGGATGGTGGAATAATTGGAAAATTTTCCAAAATTTAAAACCATACGGACCATTCTCAAAAATAATGGTGGATGGTCGACAGTGTGATTAGGATATAGTTGGTGCATTAACATGAATGGGGAGACCATTACCAGGGCAAAAAATTAATAAATGTCCTGTTTATATAACAGCCTTTGAGTTATTTTTTTTTATATAGAGTGTTGGCACAAAAGTTTTTGTCCTGGTGGAGACGAATAGCTGAGCTATGGCTGCGATTCTGTCGCGTTTTTCCGATTTGTGATTTTCGAATATGTTAACCCTGCTCGCCCATCGTGTTAATTATAATGAAAAATGGCTTAATACTTAAAGCCAATTTCATAATAAGATACTGGATTTTGTGGACCCATTCGTCTTTTTCAAGCACTTCTTCTATACTTATAGGGACTTATAGTTTTCGTTGTGTTCGGAAAAACTGTCTTATGTTTACGAATGAATTTGTTTATGAATATTGTTATTTAATAAAAATTAGGTAAATGCACTCTGAACGTCTTATATCAAAAGTCATGAACTCAATAACTAACCTTGTGGCAGTATATCTTAACTATCGATTGGTAACTTATGTAGGTGTAAGTTCGCTATAAATAACACGTCGGCGAATGTCCAAGCGCCTTGAAATGGAAAAAAAAATGACTCCAAGTGAAGTGAATAGCACAGTCTGAATATATTATATAATTTGGAGCACCTTGTACAAGTTAAGCTGTTTCAGCTGTTCAACTTTTACGGGAATACCCAGAATATTACGTATATATTGATTATGTTAGAAAATGTGTAACTTTTTGGTCACTCTGAATCAGGTCAAACATATGTACATGACTGACAATTAAGACATTTGTAAAGAATCAAGCTTAGAGAATCAAGTGTACCATCGTTATGGCAGTGTTTTGTAATATTTCTTTGCGATCTTCGATCTTTGGGTTAGAGTTTCCCACATATGATGTTTATTATTATTATTATTATAATTATATTATTATTATTATTTTATAATTATTAAAATCTATTAACGAAATTTTGTTTTTCTTTTTAGATATCGCTCGATGTCTATGTATCCTCAACATTACGCTGATCCTCTTATTAAGAGAGATTTGGAAGATTTAAATAAGACTGAACTGACTAAATTTTACCATATACCTATAAGGGCAGCACTAAACAATTATTCTGATACTGTGTTCAACGACGAAATCAAACAAAAAATGTTGAATTATATAACAAAAAATGGAAATAGAGTCTTAGCTAGGGGACTTTTGTCAAGAACATTAGAAATAATCAAACGTGCGCAAACTGAACGTATGCACCTGTGCACAGAAGATAAACAGAAAGTTAACACAAATGCAGAAAATATACTAATAGATGCAGTTGAAAATAGTAGACCACTACTTCAGTTGACATCTGTAAAACGTGGTGGCGTGAACTATCAAGTCCCAATTCCTATAACGAAAAAAAGATCTTATTTTCTCGCTATGAAATGGCTTTTAGATGCAGCGTTTGAAAAAGATCATAAAGTATGTCTTCCAGAGAGATTAGCTTGGGAAATCCTGGACGCTGCTCATGGCCAAGGCAGAGTTATAAAAAAAAAAGATGATGTGCACAAACAGTGTGAAAGTAATCGCGCATACGCACATTATCGGTGGAGCTAGAGTATCTAGCTAGCTCCAAATATGGGTGGCATGAATGCCTTCTCTGGTGCATGCGGTTATGGCGGTTATTGATCGATAAAGAAAGTTTTACAGTTGTTTTCGTTACACATAACTTTATCGTAAAAATATTAAAATAAATAAATTAAAATGTATTTAATTAATTTTTTTCCAATTAATCATATTTTTTGTAATAGCAGTCTGTTCTTATTTAAAACTGTCCAATCGTGGACAATCATTAAATTGGTTAATAGACTTTACAGTTGATTGATTTGCTTTATGATGCGCTAAGGTGGCAGTATCCGGCTTGTCCCGGCAGAGATCCAGAGGATGGGTCCTGAGGAGCCTCCTGGTCTGTTCACTGTTATCCAGTAGGTTGATCGCCAAATTGTTGGGGTGGTCATGTAGTCTTTGCATATACCGCTTGCTGCTTCTCTTAATTTCGTCTTCCACCCAAGGAAATCTGAGGACTTGATGAATAGTGGCGTTGTCGTGCAGAAGGTGAGCGCAGGTGGCGGTGCGGAGAGCTCTGTTCTCGGTTGCCTGGATAATGTGGACATTAGTCTTACAAGCGGTGCCCCACAGTTGGATACCATATGTCCAGATTGGCCTGATGATCATCTTGTATAAGAGCTACTTTGATAGGTGTCTGCTACGGTAAGGAAGGCCGTGTCATCGGCATAAGTGGCTGCCATTATGTTGGGGTTCTATAGTACCGGGAGGTCGGCCGTGTATGCATTGTACATAAGCGGACCGAGGACGCTTCCTTGGGGACCGGCGCGAATATTTTTAAACTCCTAAGCGGGCTTCTCCACATTTGACGGCGAACCTTCGACCCTCCAGGAATGACTTCAGGAACTTGAAGTATGGTTGGGGCAGGCCGGTTTTAAGCTTCGGAAGGATGTGACGTCGCTTCGGCCGGGGTATGCTCGCCGTGCCGGGTTCACAGAAATTTGTAGGATTTCTGGCTGTGGTAGCTGGAAAGAGATTCCCTTGTTCAAGAAAAAGAGGCTACTAGCGTGTTTACAGTAACAAGGGTTGCTTTATTGTTCTTATTGGTACAGAGTCTGTTTATAGGTGGGAGCGGGATCACTCGGCTTCCTTCGGGGTCTTCCCTCAGAATTGGCTACTCGGCCGCACGTGGCTGTTTGGTGACGTGCTGCGGTGGGCAGTCGTCGCGGGTGTACCCTGGTGGTTCGGGTGAGATCAGGGATGAGGAGGTTTGAACACACTCCGAGTCGAAGTTTGGCGCGGAGGTTTAAACACACTCCGAGAGAAAGGAAATCGTTGCGGAGGTTTGAACACACTCCGAGTCGAAGTTTGGTGCGGAGGTTTAAACACACTCCGTGAGAGAAGATCGGTGCGGAGGTTTGAAAACACTCCGAGTCGAAGTTTGGTGCGGAGGTTTGAACACACTGAGAGAGAGAAGATCGGTGCGGAGGTTTAAACACACTCCGAGGAGAAGATCGTTGCGGAGGTTTAAACACACTCCGGGGAGAAGTTTGGGTGCGGAGGTTTGAACACACTCCGAGAGAGAGAAGATCGTTGCGGAGGTTTAAACACACCCGAGTCGAAGTTTGGTGCGGAGGTTTTAAACACACTCCGTGGGAGAAGGTGCAGAGGTTTGGACACACTCTGGAGAGGATTCAGAGGTTTGGACACACTCTGGAGAGGATTCAGAGGTTTAAACACACTCTGAGAGGATTCAGAGGTTTAAACACACTCTGGAGAGGATTCAGAGGTTTGGACACACTCTGGAGAGGATTCAGAGGTTTGGACACACTCTGGAGGATTCAGAGGTTTGGACACACTCTGGAGAGGATTCAGAGGTTTGGACACACTCTGGAGAGGATTCAGAGGTTTAAACACACTCTGGAGAGGATTCAGAGGTTTGACCACACTCTAGAGAGGATTCAGTGGTTTAAACACACTCTGGAGAAGATTCAGAGGTTTAAACACACTCTAGAGAGGATTCAGAGGTTTGAACACACTCTGGGGAGGATTCAGAGGTTTAAACCCACTCTTGAGGGAAGAAAAAGTATTTAGCAGAACGAGTGGAGAGGTTAATGTTACCTGGATCCCAAGTTCCGCTGTCAAAAATTGCTGGGTTGTTACGCCAGGGCTTTCCGAGTTGGACTGCCCCGATTCGATCTGCCGCTCCTCCTTTTATTGCTGGTGATCAGCTGTTGGTGGCCCCATATGGGCCTAACGCATTCTAGGTTTGCAATAACGCGTTTTGTCCAGCTGTTAGTGTGACCCTTTGTTGGTGATCGTGGGTCACACTGGGTTTTGTCGCGCGCGTTTTGTTTAAATTTGAACGTTGTCGGTTATTGATATTTTTTGGTATAGTTATATTTATTTATTTATTAATTATTTATTTATATGATAAGGAATAATAAGAAATAAGGAACTTTATGTCTTGTCTTTTTGATCTTAAGTTCTAGGTTATGGTAAGTTATATATATGTAAATGTAGGAACTTCATGTTCTTTTGTCTTTTTAACTATGTTATTGATATCCGTTTTGATTCTATATGTACATCTATGTTAATAATATTAGCTCTTGTGGCGCCGGCGTTTCGTGTGGTGGCGCTGGGCGTCACACTCCCCCTTCCTTTCCTTGGTTGGCGTCTTTGGGCTGTAGTTGTTTTGGGGCGAACCAAGTGCCGACGTTTACGTCCCCTGCTCTCCCGATCTTTATCCAGCACGCTTCTCTTTGCTGGTTTTTTATTTTAAACCGCCGCTGCTCGTGTGCCGGACGATCGGCACTCCTCTTCTTTATTATTTCCACGTGGTTGGCCTCCAGTCTGGTGCCCTTTGATGTCTTCCAATTTTCCGGTATGTTGCTTTCGGTCGTCTCGTGCCGACCCTCGGGTTCTGGTGTTGGCCGCCCTTCGGACACAGGTAGCCGCTCGTGCTCCAACTCAATATATCAGTGTCCCGCTCCTCATCTTCGACCAACTTCGCCCAGCCGGCGACTAATTTTGAGGTTGGCGTCGGCCGCGCTTGCGTTTCTGGTGGTGTTTGTATTGGCGTCGGTTTGGCTGGCATCGTTGTTTTTGATCGGCCCAGCTGATGCGTTTCTTTCCTTTTACGCTTTCGTACGTCTCCTCCCGTAGTGCCGCTTCGCGTGATGTTGATGGCTTCTCTTCGTTGTTTCGTTTCCTCGGCGGGGCCACGACTTTCGTCTTTGAGACTTTCATTTTGTTGTAGTTCTCATCCAGTATTTTCGTCCGTTTCCCTTCGGCTTGTTTGGCAGCCATTCGCTCCTTGAACTTCTTTACTGATGTGTCGAATTTGTTCATGTTGCTGTAAGAGAGATGGAACCGTTATCGTTTCTGTTTGTTCTTCTACTGGGTTTGCTATTTTTATTTGTGAGACGTGTGCTGTTTGTTAGTAGTGTTTAGTTTTACGGATACGATGACTGGCGATATTAGTTCAAGTACTGTACATGGGCCGCTGTATTTTGGTTCAAGTTTTGCTGTTGTCTTGTCTATTTTTTTTTATAGTGGGTGTGTTCTGACCCATACTACGTCTCCCACTTTTGGTGTCCATTCTCTCTTCTTCTTAGGTTGTAGTGTCGTGCTTGAGTTGCTGCTGCGACACCCATATTTTGTTTTGCTATTGCTGCTACTTGTTGTCTCTGGTCTGTGTTGTCTTGATTTGTGTTCTTGATTCCTGCCCGGTAGTCTTAGTTCTCTACCGAATAGCAAGTATGCCAGGCTGTACCCTGTTGACTCTGATCGGCTGCTGTTGATCGCTAACGTGAGTTCCGGTAATTGGTCATCCCATTTGTTGTGTTTTCCTGCCGCAAATTGTGCGATCATTGTTTTTAATGTTCTGTTTGCCCTTTCGGTTGGGTTTTCTTGCGGTGTGTAGGGCGCTGTGAATATATGCGTTATTCCCCATGTTTTCATTACCTGTTGCGTCTTTTTTGCTTGTAAATTGAACTCCGTTGTCCGAGATCAGCTGTTTGGGTGCCCCTCCCTATGCCAGTATCTTTTCTCGGAACGCTTTTATGAGGGAGTCAGCTGTTGCCTGTCGTGCTGGTGTCACCTCTACCCATTTGGAAAATTTATCGATGAATACTATCATTACTGTGTTGCCATGCAATGTTCTCGGTAGGGGGCCTACAAAATCTACGCATATTGTTTCCCAGGGTGCGTCTGCGATCCTTGTCAACATTTTTCCGGCCGCTGCCTGCTGTGATACTTCGAACCTCTGGCAACTCTCGCATGATCGCACGAATCTTGTTACATCCTTGCTTAAGCCTGGCCAGAAATATCGTTGTCTTATTCGATATTTTGTTCGTCTGATGCCTAGATGCCCAGCCGTTGGGTTCGAGTGATTCTCTTGTAATACCCTGTCTCGGTCTTGTTTTTCCACACACAACTTCCATGGCTGGTCATCTTCGTCTGTTTGGTTTGGTATATGCCTGTAAAGTCGATCCTGCTTGATTACGTAGTCGGGTGCTTCTTTTTGGTGTTGTGGTTACCTGCTTCCATTTTGCTTGGTACCATGCACAATCCTCGACTCTTGATACTGTAATTTTTTCGCGTGGTAAGCGGGATAGCCCGTCCGCCACTGCGTTTAATTTTCCTTTCCGGTATCTTATTTCGAATGTAAATGGCTGTAGTCCCAAAGCCCACCTTGCTACTCTTCCCGATGGGCTTTCGATGGAATTCAGCCATTTTAGTGCCAGATGATCTGTGACTACTATAAATTTGTACCCCTCTAGGTACATTTTCATTTTATGGATGCTCCAGTAAATGGCGAGGCATTCTTTTTCGGTTGCTGAGTATCTTGTTTCCTCGCTTTTTAGTTTTCGGATGGCGTATGCTTACGTGTTCCCCGTCGGCATCTTCCTGCGTTAATACTGCTCCGATTCCGCAGTCGCTTGCGTCGGTCTGCAGGATGAACTGTTTGCTGAAATCCGGGCATGCTAGGACTGGTGCTTCCGTCAGGCATAATTTTAGATCGTCCCAAGCGCGTTGATGCGTCTCATCCCATGCAAATTTTCGCCCCCTTTTTCAGCAAGTCCTGCAATATTTTTGCACGTTCTGTGAAGGTTGGTACAAATCATCGATACCATCATGCTAGTCCCAGGAAGCTATGTAACTGTTTCAGGGTTGTTGGTGCCGCCAATTCTTTTACCGCTGCTATTTTGTCCGGGTCTGTAGGTAGGTATTTCAGTTTCTTCTGAAACAAATGACATTTTTCTGGGTTTATTCGTAGTTTTGCCTTCCTTAACTGTGCTAAGACCTCTTGGAGCTTAAGTCGGTGTTCCTCCTTCGTCCGCCCGATCACGACTATGTCGTCCAGGTACGCGAAGGCGAACGGTTCCATATCCGGTCCGATTACTGCGTCCAAAGCTCTCTGAAATGTTGCCGGCGCTGTCGCTAATCCGAATGGCATCACTTTCCACTGAAATAATCCCGCCCGGGGCAGTAAACGCGGTATATTGCCTGCTTTGTTTTTCCATAGGGATTTGCCAGTATCCGGATTTTAGATCTAGCGTGCTTATATATTTTGCCTCCCTGAGTTGGTTCAGGATAAAATCCATTCGCGGCATCGGGTATGCGTCCTTCTCTGTTTTCTCGTTTAGCAGCCTATAGTCTATGCAGAGTCTCCATTGATCTGTTTTCTTTTTACTAAGACTACCGGTGCGCTGTATGGGCTTCTTGATGGTTCTATTAGGTCTTGTCTGATTAGCTCGTCGATTTCTTTGTTAATTATTTCCATTTGTGCTGGGTTTCTTGGGTAATATCGCTGCTTAATTGGCTTATCATCCCTTAAGTATAATCTATGTGTTGTTATATTACTTACTCCTTGTATTGTCTCGAATTTCTGTATTTCTTTTTGTGATCCATTCTTCTATGTCCTCGTCGATCGGCTCTGGCTGTGTTGTTCCTGCCTTTTCCCTTTTAAGTTCGGGGTTGCCATCTCGCTGATCATTACTGTGGCTTCTCCACATGTTATTTTTGTTCCCGCGTCTCTCAGAAAATCCATCCCTAATATCGGAGTATCTGGGATTCCGGTCATGACTAGGAATGACTGCTTGGTTTCACGTCCTCCCAGCTCCACTTTTGTTTCGAAACTTTTTGTTGTTCGCCGTGTGCTGCCATCTGCTAGTCGTATTAGTCTTGATTCTGTTTTTTCTACTCCTTCTAGTTGCAGTCTCTTGGCCGTGTGTTCGTTGACCATGCATCTCGTGGCTCCTGTGTCGATGATTACTTCCACTATTTGTTTTCCGACTCTGGCCCACCCTAGGAGTTGATTGTCCTCGTATTTTAGTTGGGTGGTGTTCCGCTTGTGTTGTTCTGGGTCTCGAAAGCTTCGCGGGTTTGTTCCGGACCCTGTCCATTTCCCTGTGGCTTTCTGCAGCAGTCTATAGTTCGCACTCCTTGCTTGTTGCATGTCCAGCAGTACAGTATCGGTTCCCTGTTGCTCGGCTTTCGTGCCCCGTTTGTCCACATTTGTGGCATTTGTTCTGTCTGTTTGGCGTTCGCTGCCATGTTGTCTGCTGGATTGGTTGGTTGTGCCATTGTTCGTTCGTCTTTGAGAGACCTGCTTCTGTTTCCAGTTTCTCGAACTCCTCTGCTGTGCCAATAAACTCTGCTAGTGTTTCAAATTCTCGTCTCTTTACGTATAGTTTAATTGGCAGTCTGCAGTTTTTATACGTGATTTCCAGTTTCTGTTGTTCTGAGTATGTCCCGAACCTAATTAGTTTCCGGAGGTATTGAACGTAGTCCCTCACCGTTTCCGTTTCGGCCTGTTTGCGGTCTGTGACCTGTTTTGTTAACTCCTCCCGGTATCGCGGGGATAGGGAAGTTTTCCTTCAATCCGTCCTTTTGCTTCTTCCCATGTGTTGATCGGCGCTGGCTTCGTATGTGACCAGTCTAGTGCGCTTTCCTCCAAGATGATCGGCATCGCAAATACCAGGTGATCCAGTTCTATCCCGTATGTTTCTGCTAATTCCTCCATTCGGCTTATAAACTCCAGTACTTGACTTTTTTCCTGAAAATGTTAAGTCCCATTTGCGGATCTTGTCTATCATGGCTACTGCTTCGGATGATCCTTTCTTTATTTGCTTGAAAAAAAAATGTCTTCTTCCTTGCAGTTTTTGGTTCCGCTTGTTGATCTTCCATTTGTGGTTTGGCTAGCGTTGATTTCGGTGATGTTGCTTTGGTGTTTTCTAGCTGTTGCAGTCTGTCCAGTATTGCTCTGGGTGATCCGTTCTGTCTGCGAATAGGATCAGTGCTAGTTCCGTGCCTTCCGCTTTTTCTATTCCAAACTCTTCACAGTAGCCATTTAGTTCTGCCTTTGTTGCTTGTGTAATCCACTGCCGTGCCATCTTGACCATATTAGGGATCTTTACTTTATACTACCACAACCTGCTCGGGCGCCACTGTAACGTCGCTTCGGCTGGGGTATGCTCGCCCTGCCGGGGTCACAGAAATTTGTAGGATTTCTGGCTGTGGTAGCTGGAAAGAGATTCCCTTGTTCAAAAAAGAGGCTACTAGCGTGTTTACAGTAACAAGGGTTTATTGTTCTTATTGGTACAGAGTCTGTTTATAGGTGGGAGCGGGATCACTCGGCTTCCTTCGGTGTCTTCCCTCAGAATTGGCTACTCGGCCGCACGTGGCTGTTTGGTGACGTGCTGCGGTGGGTAGTCGTCGCGGGTGTACCCTGGTGGTTCGGGTGAGATCAGGGATGCGGAGGTTTGAACACACCTGAGTCGAAGTTTGGCGCGGAGGTTTAAACACACCTGAGAGAAAGGAAATCGTTGCGGAGGTTTGAACACACCTGAGTCGAAGTTTGGTGCGGAGGTTTAAACACACTCCGTGAGAAAAGGTTGGTGCGGAGGTTTGAACACACCTGAGTCGAAGTTTGGTGCGGAGGTTTGAACACACTCCGAGAGAGAGAAGATCGGTGCGGAGGTTGAAACACACTCCGAGGAGAAGATCGTTGCGGAGGTTTAAACACACTCCGGGGAGAAGTTTGGGTGCGGAGGTTTGAACACACTCCGATAGAGAGAAGATCGTTGCGGAGGTTTAAACACACCCGAGGGAGAAGATTGGTGCGGTGGTTTGAACACACTCGAGAGAGAGAGAAGATCGTTGCGGAGGTTTGAACACACTCCGAGTCGAAGTTTGGTGCGGAGGTTTAAACACACTCCGTGGGAGAAGGTGCAGAGGTTTGGACACACTCTGGAGAGGATTCAGTGGTTTGGACACACTCTGTAGAATATTCAGAGGTTTAAACACACTTTGGAGAGGATTCAGAGGTTTAAACACACTCTGGAGAGGATTCAGAGGTTTGGACACACTCTGGAGAGGATTCAGAGGTTTGAACACACCTCTTGAGGGAAGAAAAGTATTCAGCAGAATGAGTGGAGAGGTTAATGTTACCTGGATCCCAAGTTCCGCTGTCAAAAATTGCTGGGTTGTTACGCCAGGGCTTTCCGAGTTGGACTGCCCCGATTCGATCTGCCGCTCCTCCTTTTATTGCTGGTGATCAGCTGTTTGTGGCCCCATATGGGCCTAACGCTTTCTAGGTTTGCAATAACGCGTTTTGTCCAGCTGTTAGTGTGACCCTTTGTTGGTGATCGTGGGTCACACTGGGTTGTGTCGCGCGCGAGTTATAAGTAGTAGCCAGTAGGTTTACCAGATAAATGGAATAATCAGACCAGTGGTTGGTTTAATACAATTTTATTCAGAACACTTCTTCTTCTCCAACGCTTCTTGTTGATTCCGAGAATTGGTTTGGCGTCAAACATGTATCGTAGGCGGTTTCGCAATCGTAGGGTTTCTGCGAACATTGTACATTGTATATGCATATGTCGCATGGTCAGCATTTGGACGGATGTCCAAAGTGTCGATAACCTCAGCGAAGTCGCTGTGGTTTCGGAGGAGGGGAAGTGAGGGGTACCGAGTAGGTAACTCCTCCCCGGAATGAAGTGAAGGCCATAAGGATGGTATGCACTGAACGGGATTAGTGGGTATCGTCTCGGGAATAAATGTGGTGCTCTTCCTTCTACAGTATAGTGTCAAGCATAACAGCATCGTCGAACACAAGAGTAGTGCGTAGACTGCCGTAAGATGGTTAGATGTCAATGTAGTGATTCTTACGATCCTTTCTTGGCTGTGCTTGTTTTCCAATTGTAGCTTTTCCAAGCTGATTTCTTCTATGGTGTTGTTTTTTTAGTTCCTTCAATAGTGGGATTGTTACTTTAATTTCTTCTTGTTGTGTTAGGTCAATGCTATCGTATCTTAGTTCGTTGATATTAACCACACAGTTGTCGTAGGTTATTAGTGCTGATCCGTTCAAAATGAATGGTTGGTGACCGTCAGACGATATCTTGGTTGATTTTCCGTTAAATATGAAAATAAATCCTCTTGTAGGTTCAAATATTTGTTCTTGGGTGCCGACCTCCGTTGCGTCGCAAGTTGCTGTATATCCGTTCAAAACTCTTTTTAAACAGTTGATGCCCCACGTTGCGCCCTCTATAGCTTGTGAATTACAAATATACTCGTTATGGATCCAAATGCACTTACTACTAAAAGCCTTAATCTTATTAATGTTCTTATAGGCTATATATTTTGGGATTTTTAAGAATTTAGAATTACTTATTGGCAAAGGGATAATGTTAGCAAAGTTAAAATTGTTTCATAAAAATGGGTATCTTGATATGGAATATAATGCTTGTATTGTTGACCGAAGTGGTCATTTCTGGTAGGTTATATAAATGTTCGTTTGTTTCTATGGACAGATTTTGTTTAGCGAAGATTTGTTCAATTTTGCTGATCTCTTCGGGTGAGAGTATGAATTTTGGAATAATATTTAATTTGGTTAAAAGTACACTTTCGAGTATACTATTAAGGTGATTATAGAGTACATCGATATTGTAACTTATTCTATTAATATATATATGTGGATTTCATTGTGTTCCACGCTTAATTTCTTATATACTTCGTTTTTGTAATTCTTTAAAAACATATTTATTTTTTCTTGTTCTTGGTTAATGTGTTTACTGATGTTTTGAAATCTAAGAAAAGTTTCCTGGTTCTCGTTATTCAATTCTTGTATATTTGTAGCCAGTTCTATGATGGTATCTTGAGCCGTTCTGACGGCTTTGTTTACCCTATCAGAATCTATCGAGTCCATGTTTCCGGTGATTTGCTTTATTAATGTTCCTAGGCCGTTAACTAATCCTCTCTTTTTGTCTTTGTCGTGGAATTATAATGTTAAGTCTTTCTTTTTAATTGATTTAGTTTTTCCTTTAGTATGTTTATTGTTTCTCCTGAAAATGTTGTCTTCTAAATTTTTAAGTGTTTTTTCAAATTGTTGTATACCGTATTTGAAATCTTGTGTAAGGATGCAATGTGAAAGGGTTTTATATGAATTAATTACCCTAGCCGTGCCTAATTCTATCTTCGCTAAAGGGTTTTCGTGGTCGAGACGTTGAATGTTGAAGGTTTGCCCGTAAACGAGTGGTAATCTGTAAGTATGTTAAATTCTTAGTCAGTGATATCGTTAATAGCGGTTGTACGTCTTATCTTTGACTTGTGTATTTTCTGTTGTCTTGCGGATATAATTGTGGGGCCGTTGTCTTGTAATACTTGCTGTTCGAAAATCGTGGTGTCAATTTGTTCCTTCTGTTTTCTTTGCGAAAGACTGTTGTGCCAGGTTCTATGTCTGTAGGTTCTATTCTGTCTTCGTTTAGGTCTGAGATCCTATTCTGTTTTATATTTATTAGTCTGTCTCTGATCTTTGGGTATAGTTTTTCTTGGTAGGTGTTTAATGTTTGAAAATATTCGTGTTCGTTGTTAAATTTAGTAGTTCTTTCGAATATATGGGTTTTTCGAAAATACTTCAAATGGTGTGAGATTTGTTGCGGAATGGATAGCGTTATTATACGTGGTTAATGTTTCCCACAGTATGTCATCGTGGTCGCAAGAAAGTTTTTCTTTCTTTCTTGTTTTAAATATTATTCTGTAAATTTCCGTTAAGGAAGAGTGGAGTCTTTCCACTGGAGAGTTACTCGAAGATTGTTGAAAGGAAGTAACGTGTCTTAGTATGTCATATTGTGCACAGAAGTCGATAAAGATCTTCCCTGCAAATTCTGGTCCTTGATCACATATTAGTTTTCGAGGTATTCCATGAATACTTAAGAATTGTCTCATGTATTTTACCATATTGAAGCTGTCTCTTGCCGATACCGTGTATGCTGATGCGAATCTTGAAAACTTGTCTATGACCGTCAGTAGGTTCTTTCCGTTTATGGTGTATATGTCTATATGTATTATGTCATTGGTCTTTGTGGGGTTTCGGTTTCTTGAAATACGATTTTTTGCGGTCGTCTGTCATATTTTAGTCTTTGACAAGTACTGCAGTTATTTATGAATTGTGTGATCTTTTTGTTTCAGGTTTGGGTTGTAAATTGTCCTCTTTTAAGTGCTTAACAGTTTCGTCGATTCCCCTATGGTTGTTCTTTGTGTGGTAGTCCTCTACAATGTCTCTAAGTGTTTCATCGTCACTAATGTCTTCTATCATGTGATTGCATCTAGTTATCTTATATAGACCTGAGCTTTTGAAGTATTCTTCATACGTCTCTTGGATCACTGAAAATATTTCGTCTGGGGCAAGTATTGCAATTGTCTTGTGGGGTTTAAGTACGTTTTTGAGAATTTTTGCTAAATTTTTTTTGTTGTAGTTCTCTTCCGAAATGGTCTTTCTTATTTTGTTAATGAAGGGAGTAGAATTTTCTATTTTCTGAGTTGTGTGAGTTTGGAAAATAATTTCTATGTGAAATTCGTTGATAGGTTTATCGGACAAAGTTATATTATTACTTTCATTGTTTTGTGGAGTAGGATTGAAGTCGTTAACGTTAGTATCTGCCGATATGCGACTAAGCGCATCGGCCACTACATTTTGGGATCACTTGGTGTACATTACTTCGTAGTCGTATTCTAAGAGTTGGAGTTTCCAACGAACTAATTTTGAATATGGCTCTTTAAAGTTCATAAGCCATGTCAGGGGTCTATGATCTGTGATTAATTTAAATTTTTGACCAAAGATGTACGGTCGAAAGTGTTTTGTTGCCCAGACGATAGCGAGCATTTCTTTCTCTACAGTAGAGTAATTCAATTCTGTATCTGTAAGGGTTCTACTAGCGAATGCTACTGGTCTGTTTGTTCCTAAGTTTCCTTGCGAAAGTACTGCTCCAATAGCTACGTTACTAGCATCCGTAGTTAGGATGAATGGTTTAGAGAATTGAGGGTATTGTAATATTGGTTCGTTACATAACAATGTTTTGCAGGTGTTGAAAGCCTTAATGTATTCCTCTCCCATTATTCCGGTAGCTTTGCTTTTTAGTTGTTGGGTTAGGGGTTTGGTTATTTGAGCGAAATCTTTTATGAATTTTCTATAATAGCCTAAAAGGCCCAAAAATGATTTGATTTGCTTCTTTGTTCTTGGTATGGGGAATTTTTTATTGTTTCTAGCTTTTTTGGGGTTTGGTTTAATGCCCTCTCCTGAAACAACATGTCCTAGGTATTCTATTTCTTTTCTAAGGAACTCGGATTTTTCTGGTTGTAATTTTAAGTTGGCTAGATTTATTTTCTTAAAAATCTTCTTTAGGTCGTTAATGTGTTCTTGAAGCGAAGATGAGAAAACAATAATGTCGTCTAAGTAAATGAGACAACATTTGCCATTTAGTTCGGCTAGAACGTTATCCATTACTCTTTGGAAAGTAGCTGGAGCGTTCGTTAGGCCAAAAGGCATTCTGATAAATTCAAAGTGTCCACCTTCTGCCGAAAATGCAGTTTTTCAGTGTCCTTCGGATACATCTCAATTTGATGGTATCCACTAGCTAAATCTAGAGCCGAAAAGTATTTTGCCCTTCCTATTTTGTCGAGTACTTCGTTTATATTTGGCATGGGATATTTGTCCTTGACTGTTTTTTCGTTAAGTTTTCTGTAATCAACTACAAGTCGCCACTTTTTTTTTCCTTGGAAGCATCCAGTTTCTTCGAAACTAAGAATACTGGAGCACTCCATGGAGAATGACTGTGTCTAATAATGTTTTGGTCTAGCATTTTGGAAATTTGCTGTTGAATTTCCTTGCGTTCTATTGGACTATATCTAAATGGTCGATTATAAATTGGTATGTCGTCTGTGGTCTTAATTTTGTGTATTACCAAATTGGTGAATGTTAGTTTCTCTGTGTTGTCATGAAAGATTTTGGGGAAATATCCTAAGTAAGTTGCTAAGTGCAGCTTTTTCTTCCGAGTTGAGGTGTTCGGTTCTTAATTTTTGTGTCGAGATTGAGTTTGTTGGACTCCATCTCCTTGTGTGTTTCAGACATTAAATTGATTTCAATGTCATCTTCAATGAATTGTTTTACATCTAATTGTGAATCTAAGCAGAATTTCTGTCCGTCGGTCAGTAGTTAGCGATTTCCATATAACTAATGTTATTATGGGCGTTATAAAGGCCGCCAGAAATAATTAGGTCTTTTGGATTTGTATAGAGTCACAGAGAAATGAACCGTTTTCCAGCTTAACTGGTAAGGGTACTATCATTTTGTTGATTCGTCAATAGCGTACACTTGTGTAGCGTGATTATTTTCAGAATAAATGTTGGTTTTAAAATACTGGGTTTCTAAGACAAAGTCTTTGAAATTTACCTTAGCCTGTAACTCTTTTAGAATATCCATTCCTATAAGTCCGTCGAAGTAAGAGTGGAAATTGAATAATAACAAGGGAAATTCCCTTTTATCTTTGAATTGTTGAAACAGTCTGATGTTGGTCTTTGTATACAAAGTATATACACTGATTACTGTTTTGATTGAGACCGGGGTCTTTAAATTCATACTGTCTGATTGCTTCACTAGGTCCGGTCTGATAAACGAAAAGGTGGAACCTGTGTCGATTAAAAATTTAAGGGTATGTCCATGATGTAGTTCTATTTTCAGAAATGGTAAAGATGAACCGTGTTTGTTTTTACTTATGAACCCCGTCTGTTCGTCGAGGCTTCTTTGTGAAAATTTGCCTGTTCGTCCAAGTTGTGGAGTGAGGCTTGTTGCCCTTGTTCGGTACCCTGGAAGTTGTGGAACGAAGATCTGTTCCTTGGGGTATTGTCGATCTTGTGTCGGGGTTGTTCGGTGTTGTTAGTCTTGTCATTATTTGACATTATAGCCGGTACAGGGGGGCGAGTTTGAATTTCTGTTGTAGTTACTGTTTCCGTATGAGCGGTATGAGTTGTAAAGAGTGTTGTTCTGGGCGTTTGTGTCTTGCTTGTAATTGTTATTTCCGTACGAGCGGTTTCCTCTATCTTCGATTCTCTTCCTCTGTTTTGGTCTCTGTTCGGAATTGCTGGCATCCGAGCTACGCTTATTTTGTTGAAAATATATCTGCCTTTCCTTAGTAGCCCACTCATAAGCCTCTTTAAGGTCCTGAGGTCTCATGGCTCTAATTGTTGCCCCTAGTGGGCCTTTCATGCCGCTTAAAAATATGTTTAAGCAAGTTTTGGCAAATAATTCCTTTTTGGTCCTAATTAGTAATGGCTCAGATTCTCTAGTCTCGGTTAGTTTAAATAGAGCGATTTTAATTTCCGTCACCTTTTCGTAAAAAGTCTTTTTTAGGGATAGTTGTCTCTGTATTAGTCCGTGGAGTTCATACATTAAAGTTGGTTCGTCTCTTTTGTCGGAGCATTGTAAAATAAGGGCTTCCTTTATTTCGTCCCAGTTAAGGCTATCTCCCGATGCGTGCAGGGGGCATCATTTGCTTTTCCTTCGATTTTTATTTCTGGTTGAACGTAAAAGAAATTGTCCGTATGGGGTATGGTCAGTTCCTCTAATGAATAATAAGATTTCCTCAACGTTAATTATGAATTCGCTTAAAAGTCTTGGGATTTCCATCGTAATTTGGGAGGAAACGGATTGCATCCGGAATTCTTAGAGACGAGAAAACGTCCATTGGGTTATTGTTGGCGGGGGCTTGGTTGGGTGGTGGCGACATAGTATCTGACTGCATTAAAACTGAACTGGTTGAGGCTCTCACTAAGTCCTGTTCTGCTTCGTTTGAACGTTCCCTAATGTCTTCTAGACTCACTACTTCTAGTCTTGCTTCTGGTTGCTGGGATTAGCTTCTTTACTCTTTGAATATTATTCATCTGGTATTGATATTGTATTGAGGTTTGTCCGAATTCTCATAATTAGATCTTATATGTATATATGTGTGTCTTTAACTTATATACTTAATAAAATTTGTTGTTGTTGTGTGTTGATTCTGGAACGTGAAGGTGACTTGTTAATGTCTGGAATTTAAGCGAACGTATATGAGTGATTGTGGGTATCTATATGTGTTTTGTATAATATTCACTGTATACTTCGAATCTTGCTGCGCCCTGCAGTTGTCCCTTCAGATTAGTGCGTACTGCAGCTAAGGTGAAATGAACGTAGAGTCGATAAGTATTATGAATGTAAGTTAATTTCCAAATGATTGAATGTTGAACTTCTTTATTGGAGAATAAAAATCGGACTGAATTTACAAACTCAATATTTCCCTGATCTAGCTGTGGGCTTTCGGCAGCGGCGCTGGCGTAGCTGGTGGCGACGTCGGCATAACGGGACACTTTTCTGTTGGCGGCGACAATTGTGAAATAGCTGGTGGCGACGTGGCCATAAAGGGATATTTTCTGTTGGCGTCGACAATTGTGAAATAGCTGGTGGCGACGTCGGCATAACGGGATATTTTCTGTTGGCGTCGACAATTGTGAAATAGCTGGTGGCGACGTCGGCATAACGGGATATTTTCTGTTGGCGTCGACAATTGTGAATTACGCATTTTAGGATTTTGCGTATGTTCCCGGAATCGTGGGTCGGCGAACAATGTTGTTGTTAACTTGTATATATGTGTGTTTGTTTTGTATATTTGGTTTTACATATTTCGTTTTGCATGTATGTTTTTCGTGTTAATGCGCACTGCAGTTAACACGAATTGATACATAGTTTTGGACATTATAGTTGATATGCTTTGTTGTTTGTTTTGTGCATTTTGTTTTGCATGTTCGTTTTGGTTCGATCGAAAACTGTGACGTGGTACCAAGGTCTGAACGAATTTGTTCGCGTTGGCCACGACACTATTCGTGGCGTAACAAAACCTCATGCACTGTTCGTGTCTGTTCGTGTTAATGCGCACTGCATTTAGCACGAATTAAACATAATTTCGGGCACACTAATAGAACTTTTATATTGTTCTTCTTTATGGTTTCTTTTGTATATTTGTCTTGCATGTTCGAGTTGCGAGTTCGCTTTGTTTCCGTCAGAACTGTGACGTGGTACGAGGTTTGAACAAATTTGTTCGCGTCGGCCACGACACTGTTCGCAACATCCCAAAACGTCGTGCAACTACGACCAGCCGTTGATTGGTGTTGGTGTGTTTATTTATGGGTGAGTGTGTTATGAACCGCCTTTGTACCACCCTGCCTATCGCTCCCAGCTAGCTCTCGGGGAAGTCAGGGGGTGTTTTCGACCCGATAGGCGGGGACGGACTTAACAAAAAAAATAATATTTAAACAGAAAACACATATTGGACACAGCTGACATTGTTAATCTGTCCATGTTGGCACTCTCCAAGGCGGCGGTCAGTCGGTGGTTTTGACCCCAGCGAGTCCCTCCCTTCCATGAGCGTGTCATTTGGAACGCTCCCAAAAATACCTACGGTACCTCTCCTTTTTCGGCTCTCGTCCCTCCCAATCTTTAAATTCCTACTCCATTTTCATTTCAATTGCCTCTCAGGTATATTTCATAATTTATTCTTCCTATAAATCTATTTAATCTAAAACATTTGGATGAATATTTACCCTAACAAAAAAATACTAACATAAAAATTGACTAACAACAAAATTTACTAACATTCAGAAAAATACTAACACCTATACGCAAACTATTTCGCCCGACTTGGCAGCCCCATCTCACAATTGCACAAAAATAAACACTGAAAATTGTTAAAAGTCATAAATATTAGCTTATTCTAAAAGAGCTCTTTTAAGATATATGCGGACTTTGGGATCATTATTTCATTTACGTGTGTTGCGAGATGTGTGTTGAAGGGGAGAGAAATAGTCTCCGTTCACATAATTTCCTTAAAAGGGACAAGTAAACTAAGTAAATTCTATGTTTTATTTTAAATTTTATTTTTATTTTGTGGTCTTCCGGTGAACGTGGAGAAAAAAAAAAAGGGTTTGAGGGTGAAGTTTATGTGCGAGTATAGGATGAGATGTTTGTATGAGGGTTTATGGATCTGTGTTAAGTTATGAGGGTATATGAGGGGTGTTGTGTTATACGTGCTGTGTGTTTTCGTGTGTGAATAAATATGGCGTGTTGATGAGTGTGTGATGTGGGTGGTTTAATGTATTGGGTGTAACGTAAAGGGTGTGGGATCCTCTGGATCTTGTCTGCTGGCGGGTAACCGTCGGTGACCACTCCGGTGCCTTCCTCCCGCTGCGTGCCTTCGGCCTGGCCAGTACCGATGCTGCCTCTGGAGCTCGGCGTGAGACTGCGGCTGCACCCGCGATCCTCCTCTCCAGCGCCGTCGTCTTCGCGTGTTCGGCTCTTATAGTTGCGTGGACGGTGCTGCGTCCTCGGGATCGGATATTAGATGTCCCGCCGGCGTCTTGATCCAGTACCTCGGGGGTCTTCCTTCTTCTTTTGCACTTTTTTTTTCACAAACTTTTTTCTGGGTGCATTATCGACCCTCCCTTTTCTTGTCTCCCGGAAATTGTCTTCTTCTTTTTGGTCGTCCACGTTTTTCCTTTTTTTTCTCCTCCCGTGCAACCCTCTCCCTGTATCCCTGATTGATATTTTCAGGATCCAAAGTAGAGGCCGCTTTCTCCAGTCCTTCTCCAACACTCATAACTATCGGTTTCTCTCCGAAGCCGTCCATAACACCACACTCTCGTTTCCAGGTCCTGCCGTCGAAACGGGAGTGCAAACCAAGGCGGCTTTCGGTTTTCGCGAGCCCAAACGTAGGCCATCGCCCACACCCTGAGACTAAGAGTTTCATGTTCCAACCACTGAGATAGCCGGGCTACTGTTTTAAGTCCTTGGCATGGAACACTCCCGTGCGGGTGCCATTCAGCGTCTCCAGTTCATATAAGCTGTTTCCTACGCTCCGGATTACCCTGCACTTCACGTATTTCGGGTTAAGCTTGGCGTTGATGTTGTCTTTAAAACGGCTCAAGGTGAAGTTCCGCTTATACACTTCCTGCCCCGGTAAGTACCGAATTTCCCTTGCCTTCCGATCATACTGTTTTCTCGCCTTCTCGTATGACAGATGCAAGTTCCGGCGGACTTCCTCTCGGATCATTTCCTGCTGGTCCTGCCTCGCCACCAGTGACGCGGGCGTCGTTCAGAGCTCCCAGTCTTCGAGCCAGCTTGTAGTCCCGCCCGCTCGTGAACATGTGCTGCCCGAACAGCACGAAATACGGCGACGTCCCTATTCTCTTGTGTATCGAACTCCTCGCTGCACACTGGATCTCGGGCAGCTTCTCATCCCACCGTGTGTGGTCCTCGCTGACGTAGGTCGGATAGCTGCTGGGATCGTCTGATTCACCCGCTCTGCCGCGTTTGCCTGTGGTGCATAGTTGCCCGATTTCATGTGGGTAATACTCCTTTTCCTCAAGAACTGGGAGAACTCGGCCGACACAAACTGCTTTCCATTGTCAGTTTGCACCGTCTCCGGGACACCAAACTGCGTGAAAACCTCCGCATGCAGGAACTGGATCACGGCCGCTGAAGTGGCTTTCCCCATGGCCTTCAACCATATGTATTTGGACATGTGGTCGAGTGCGATCAGGATGACCACATTCCCTCCTCTTGTCCTCGGATATGGACCCAGGAAATCAGGTAGACTTTTTGCATCGGTCTCTCGGTCACGGTCTCGGCCCCATCAATGGACGATTAACCTGCGTCGAATGCTTCGTTTGTTTGCAGGTTTCGCATTCCGCGACGTACGCCTTCACCTCCACTGTCATTCGGGGCCAGTAGTACCACTGCCGCAGTCGTCCCAACGTCCTCGCGACGCCTCCGTGCATCGCCACATCGCTGTCGTGTGCCTGCTGGATCAAAGTGTTCGTCAGGGCTTCTGGAATCCACAGCTTCCACTGGAACTCCTCCAGCTCGGGGCGAGCAAACTGTGTGCGCCGGAACAGCATTCCGTCCTCTACCTTCAGGTCTGGAAACAGCTCCTCATCTTTCGCCACTGCTTCCACTCTCCTCCGGTATTCCTCGTCCTCAAATGCCGTGGTCTCAAACTCCAGGAAGTCCACCGCATCTAACTCAAACGGACGCGAGAGCATGTCCGCGACGACGTTGTCCTTCCCTTGCGATGCTCTATCTCAAAGTCATACGCCTGCAACGCTAGAGACCACCTCGCCAGTCTACCCTCCAGAGCTTTTGAATCGCATCAACCACTGCAAGCTGGCGTGGTCGGTAATCACCGTGAATGGCATCAGCTCCACGTACGCCCGAAACTTCTCGATTGCCCTCACTGCGGCCAAAACTCCTTCTCCGGCACGCTGTAATTGAGTTGCGCGCCTCTAAGTTTTGCCGAGAAAAACGCGATCGGGTGTTCTGCTCCTTCGTCATCCTTCTGGAAGAGAACTGCTCCGATCCCCACGTGGCTTGCATCACACTGGATATAGAAGTGCCGTTTAAAATCTGGGTGGTGTAGTACGGGAGCGCTGGTGAGTGCCTTCTTCAACTCCTCGAATGACTCGCCTGCTTCCGTTGTTATCGAAAATCTTCCTTTCCCTTTCAGGCAGTCTGTGAGAGGAGCCGAAAGGGCAGAGAAATTCCGGATAAACCTCCGATACCATCCTGCTGTTCCCAGAAATCTTCGGATTTGCCTGACGCTAGTCGGCATCGGTATCCGCGTGATCGCCTGCACCTTCTCCGGGTCTGTTCTCAATACGCCGTCGCCCACGATATACCCCAGGTACTTGAGGTACTTGTAGCAAAACCTGGACTTACTTTTCCCTATCGTCAGGTTGGCCGCATTCAGGCATGATGACACTTCCTCTAGCAGCTTCAGATGTTCTTCGAAAGTCCGGGAAATGACCAGCAAGTCGTCTAGGTATACGAACACGTGATTCCGGAGTCGCTGTGGTATCACCCGGTCCATCAATCGACATAATCGCTGCGCCGCGTTACACAGTCGAACGGCATCGATTTAAACTGATAGAGTGGTCTGCCTGGTACGGTGAATGCGGTGTACGTCCGACTCTCCGGTTCCAGCTCTATCTGCCAAAAGGCGTGCTTCAGGTCGATGCTGCTGATGAACACCGTGTCCTCTACGCGGCTCAGGATCGACTCGATGCTCTGTAGCGGGTAAGCATCTTTGATCGTCAAAGTATTTAATTTTCGCGCATCCAAACAGAGCCGATTCTTACCCGGCTTCCTGACCAGCGTCACCCGATTGTTCCAGGGGCTCTCACTCAGCTCGATGACCCCAAGACGCAACATCTCGTCGACCTCCGCAAACAACAACTCCTGCACCGCCGGGGATACCGGATAGAAGCGCTCCTTAACGGGGACGGCTCCCTCCACTAGGCGTATTTCGTGCCTCTCGAGCGTCGTCCTTCCCAGCCCGTGCTTGTCGAAGCAACGGAATCGACCCTTCACCTGGTCCAAACGTCTCTCTTGCGCCTGTGACAGCTCGTGAGGTTCCGTTGGTGTACTCCTCGTCAGCAGCTCCGCCTCGATTTCAGCTAATTCCTCTTGCCTTTCTAGGCCAACTATGTGTGGAGCTAGCCCGAACTTCCGCCAGAAGTCGACCCCCAGGTACAGCGTCTGCCTTGGGAGGGGCACAGGAACAACTCCATGGCTTGCTTCTGGCCTTCGTAGGACATATCTGCCGTCACCCGACCCAGAATCTGGTGAGGCGTGCCACCCGCGGTCTGTACTGAGAAGGTTCTCCCGTCCTGGAGCTTCAGCCCTAACTCCTCGACTAACTCCAGTCCGCCTCTTCCCAGCAGGCTCACTGATGCTCCTGTGTCCAGCAGTCCCTTCAACTTCTTCGGGCCCAGACTGACGCACGCAAACGGTCTATCGTCCTGTCGTACTGCCGATCGTATTGCCGCACATACGCCGCGCCGCCTCCTCTGGCGTTCCTGAAACCTCCTCCGAGCTCTCAGCGCTGTAGCAGATTTTGTTTGGCCTATCTCGGCCACCGCGTCTCCCAAAATCCTCTTTCTGGCTTCTTCATACCGCCGCTGCCTTTCTTCCAACGGCTTGCGCTCGGACCATCTTGCCTCAGGTAATGTTGCCTGATTCACCTTATAAATCTTATTATAAATGTTGTTTCGCTTACTTATAGGTACGTTATCTACTTCTACCTTTACATCGTCGGTGGAGGACGGAATTATGGGCTCATCCTTCTCGGCGACTTGGAACGCGACTCCTCCACTAGCGTCGTGCTCCTTTTCTCGTTTTCCCGGTCGGCATTTCGGACATTTCGGGAGGATTACCCCGGCCAGACCACACTTATAGCAGAAGATGTTCCGCACTGCTGACTCGCATTCAGTAAGTGTGCCCTGGCTGTGCACAATTCCAGCACTTAAGCTGCGATCGGTCACCACCAGGCTCCTTCGCTCGGTAAACGGCATCCAGCGTCTCCGTCTGCTCCTCCAGCTCGTGGTTTGTGACTTCCACCTCGTGCACTCTGGGGTCTTCCGGCGCCTACTACTTCCGTGGTCCTGACCGCCCCTGGTCCATCGTGTCGCCAACAGCTTCTCGGCATCCGCACATTCCTCCCTCAGCTTCTGGATGTTCGGAATCTGCATCGGATAGATGACTCGTGAGATTGCGTCTTTGATGTTAATTTTTACGATCCTTATTAGCTCGTAATCCGGAAACGGATTCAGCAACCTCGATTTTAGAAGCAGCATCTCGTGGATATACTGCTCCGTCGACTCTCCGTGGCGTTGTCGTCGTTCTCGGAGTTCCTGCTCTCGCTCGAACTCCGTCCGTCGCAATTGGAACTGCTGTTGGAGACCGTATCTCAGGTTTGGCCAGTCCGGCACTCCCACTGTCCGAAGAAACATCCAATACCAGTCCCTCGCCTGACCCGTGACTAGTGTGTGGAACGCCTTCAACACGTCCGCCACGCAACCTGGTACACCTGCAGTCGGTGTTCTAATCGGAATATAAATTCCGACACGGGCATGCCCTTCGGGTCGCCATCGAAGTTCAACTCCCATCTCGGATCTGCACATGTTCTTGTCTGGCCTCCCCGTAGCTTGGCCGACTCCTGCCTGGATTTGGGTTCCCTCCTGAGCCTCTCGCGTTAAAGAGCCAGTCCTCCACGGGTCTCTGGTCGCCGTTCGTCCGCTGCTCGGCCTCAATGCTCGGTTGTCCACAAACAGGTGTGTCGGCGGCGCTCGCTGATTTAAAGGGACTTCCGGCAGTCCTCCCAGACTAGTGTGGTTTGACTCGCGGTTTCGCCTGTCACCATCACTGGGCGTTCGCTCCGCCTTCAGCGAGCCGACCACCTCGTTTATGTTCCTTATAAATTCCATCATATCCGCTTGCATCGAGGCTCGGATTGCTTCCATTTGTTGGCCCATCGAAGCTCGATACGTTTCCTGGGCCTGAGCTATTGCTACGTTTACCGCCGATCTGATCTCTCCTGGTAGCTCACGATCCGTCCGAGTTGCTGCCTGTCCTCCTACTGCCCCGTTCTCTGGGTCTTCCAGTCCCAGCAACATCGCGTGCTCGTGTCCCGGCACCTGCGACGCCCTTTCCGGCTTACTGCCAGATTTCCCGTCCTGGGACCTGGTAGTCGGCATGTTATATGGCTTATATCGCCTCGGCACTTCCGGGCTTCGCCTGGTTTTTCCCGACCCTTTGAACACCTCCTGGTCGCTCATTCACCAAACTCTCTTTCCTAAATATATGTAAACTAAATATACGTATATATATGTTGGCTCCGCCTATGATCTATCCTATCCTACCAAAAACATAAATATATTGCGGACCGACAAGGAAATAAATAAATAAATAGTATAATAAATAAATACACGAATTACTAACACAAGTGCTTAAATAAATAAATAGCTTATGATCTAAATAAATAAATAAGCACCTATCACAGTAGTTATTCGCCTAAATAAATAATACCATAAATAAATAAATAACTCCTTTTTCCAACAACTTCTATTCCATAGACCTACCTAATCCTACTTCTAAAATTGTTTATCCACAATGTTAGCGAGGATATTCAGTCCTCGTGAATAGTCTCCTCAAAACAATAACAAAAAAAACTCTTCAAAACGAAACTTTTCACAACAACTATGTAACCAAAACAAATCTTTCTTTACAGATATACCATTGGGCGAGACGAGAGACCCCTGCAACACACGGTTGCTGCCGGTGAGTGGACCGTTTCATTTCCCTCGCTAATTCTTTCCGCTTTTCTTTTCCGGAGTGCCAACTCCTCTTGCTATTTTTTTCTGCAGATCATCGTGGCTCCCTCGAGTCGGGCAACGATGCTGATACCTTCTCGGTATCGCCCGGACCACAGCTCGACAGCCCCGCGACATCTCTTCCTCTTTCTTCCGACCTGACCCGTGGACTCCTCGAGTCGGGCAACGATGCAGACGCCCTTTCGGCATCGCATGGACCACAACTCGACCATCCCACTCGTCAAGATCTCTGCGGCATCCTCCAGCCGGACAACAAGGCCATTTCCTTACGGACAATGCCTGGACCACGACTCAGGATCCGCCTGTCAACTTTCTGCGGCCTCCACAAGTTGGGCAACGAGGCCATTTCCCCACGGGAAATGCCTGGACCACCACTCGGGATCCGCACTCCTTTTTTTTATTGTTCCCCTCAACGGCTACGGTGGCTCGGGCTCATTCGGCTCACGGACCAGCTGAGTTTCTTTGCTATCGGATCGGTTTTACCCTCGGAATCTCGGACTCCTCGTTTAAAACCGATTCTTCCGTTTTAATTGGGCGCCATTTGTTATGAACCGCCTTTGTACCACCCTGCCTATCGCTCCCAGCTAGCTCTCGGGGAAGTCAGGGGGTGTTTTCGACCCGATAGGCAGGGGACGGACTTAACAAAAAAAATAATATTTAAACAGAAAAACACATATTGGACACAGCTGACATTGTTAATCTGTCCATGTTGGCACTCTCCAAGGCGGCGGTCAGTCGGTGGTTTTGACCCCAGCGAGTCCCTCCCTTCCATGAGCGTGTCATTTGGAACGCTCCCAAAATACCTACGGTACCTCTCCTTTTTCGGCTCTCGTCCCTCCCAATCTTTAAATTCCTACTCCATTTTCATTTCAATTGCCTCTCAGGTATATTTCATAATTTATTCTTCCTATAAATCTATTTAATCTAAAACATTTGGATGAATATTTACCCTAACAAAAAAAAAAAAATACTAACATAAAAATTGACTAACAACAAAATTTACTAACATTCAGAAAAATACTAACACCTATACGCAAACTATTTCGCCCGACTTGGCAGCCCCATCTCACAATTGCACAAAAAATAAACACTGAAAATTGTTAAAAAAGTCATAAATATTAGCTTATTCTAAAAGAGCTCTTTTAAGATATATGCGGACTTTGGGATCATTATTTCATTTACGTGTGGCGAGATGTGTGTTGAAGGGGGAGAGAAATAGTCTGCGTTCACATAATTTCCTTAAAAGGGACAAGTAAACTAAGTAAATTCTATGTTTTATTTTAAATTTTTATTTTATTTTGTGGTCTTCCGGTGAACGTGGAGAAAAAAAAGGGTTTGAGGGTGAAGTTTATGTGCGAGTATAGGATGAGATGTTTGTATGAGGGTTTATGGATCTGTGTTAAGTTATGAGGGGTATATGAGGGGTGTTGTGTTATACGTGCTGTGTGTTTTTCGTGTGTGAATAAATATGGCGTGTTGATGAGTGTGATGTGGGTGGTTTAATGTATTGGGTGTAACGTAAAGGGTGTGGGATCCTCTGGATCTTGTCTGCTGGCGGGTAACCGTCGGTGACCACTCCGGTGCCTTCCTCCCGCTGCGTGCCTTCGGCCTGGCCAGTACCGATGCTGCCTCTGGAGCTCAGCGTGAGACTGCGGCTGCACCCGCGATCCTCCTCTCCAGCGCCGTCGTCTTCGCGTGTTCGGCTCTTATAGTTGCGTGGACGGTGCTGCGTCCTCGGGATCGGATATTAGATGTCCCGCCGGCGTCTTGATCCAGTACCTCGGGGGTCTTCCTTCTTCTTTTTGCACTTTTTTTCACAAACTTTTTTCTGGGTGCATATGCGACCCTCCTCTTTTTCTTGTCTCCCGGAAATTGTCTTCTTCTTTTTTGGTCGTCCACGTTTTTCCTTTTTTTTTTCTCCTCCCGTGCAACCCTCTCCTGTATCCCTGATTGATATTTTCAGGATCCACAGTAGAGGCCGCTTTCTCCAGTCCTTCTCCAACACTCATAACTATCGGTTTCTCTCCGAAGCCGTCCATAACAAGTGTGTATATATCGCCGTGTATGTTCGACTTGAATCGTGCTGTGAAAGGCGACGAACCTATTGTTCGCGTTAGCCACAACACACATGTTGTATCGAACACACTGAGCGTAGCATTTGGTTTATGTATTTGCGTAAAATTTATGTTGTTTTATGTTTGTTTGTCACTAACTATCTCACTTCACATTCCATAATCTTTTCTTTTCCTTTTCTTTTGTACATTATTATTTTCACTAATTTGTTTTATTCTTCATTTATTTGTTTTCTTAATTTAACTTACAAAATTAAGAATAATCCAGTCATCTTTGGATGGTCCTTGGGAGTCCTGAGTTCTTTGTTGCGACTGCGCCAGTTATAAGTAGTAGCCAGTAGGTTTACCAGATAAATGGAATAATCAGACCAGTAGTTGGTTTAATACAATTTTATTCAGAACACTTCTTCTGTCTTTGAATGCGGGATGTGAACTAAACTCTAACTGAATAAGCTAATTCTATGTTGGCTCGGAATCCAACGCTTCTTGTTGATTCCGAGAATTGGTTTGGCGTCAAACATGTATCGTAGGCGGTTTCGCAATCGTAGGGTCTCTGCGAACATTGTACATTGTATATGCATATGTCGCATGGTCAGCATTTGGACGGATGTCCAAAGTGTCGATAACCTCAGCGAAGTCGCTGTGGTTTCGGAGGAGGGGAAGTGAGGGGTACCGAGTAGGTAACTCGCGCGCGTTTTGTTTAAATTTGAACGTTGTCGGTTATTGATATTTCTTGGTATAGTTATATTTATTTATTTATTAATTATTTATTTATATGATAAGGAATAATAAGAAATAAGGAACTTCATGTCTTGTCTTTTTGATCTTAAGTTCTAGGTTATGGTAAGTTACATATATGTAAATGTAGGAACTTCATGTTCTTTTGTCTTTTTAACTATGTTATTGATATCCGTTTTGATTCTATATGTATATCTATTTAAATAATATTAGCTCTTGTGGCGCCGGCGTTTCGTGTGGTGGCGCTGGGCGTCACACTCCCCCCTCCTTTCCTTGGTTGCCGTCTTTGGGCTGTAGTTGTTTTGGGGCGAACCAAGTGCCGACGTTTACGTCCCCTGCTCTCCCGATCTTTATCCAGCACGCTTCTCCTTGCTGGTTTTTTATTTTAAACCGCCGCTGCTCGTGTGCCGGACGATCGGCACTCCTCTTCTTTATTATTTCCACGTGGTTGGCCTCCAGTCTGGTGCCCTTTGATGTCTTCCAATTTTCCGGTATGTTGCTTTCGGTCGTCTCGTGCCGACCCTCGGGTTCTGGTGTTGGCCGCCCTTCGGACACAGGTAGCCGCTCGTGCTCCAACTCCAATATATCAGTGTCCCGCTCCTCATCTTCGACCAACTTCGCCCAGCCGGCGACTAATTTTGAGGTTGGCGTCGGCCGCGCTTGCGTTTCTGGTGGTGTTTGTATTGGCGTCGGTTTGGCTGGCATCGTTGTTTTTGATCGGCGCAGCTGATGCGTTTCTTTCCTTTTACGCTTTCGTACGTCTCCTCCCGTAGTGCCGCTTCGCGTGATGTTGATGGCTTCTCTTCGTTGTTTCGTCTCCTCGGCGGGGCCACGACTTTCGTCTTTGAGACTTTCATTTTGTTGTAGTTCTCATCCAGTATTTTCGTCCGTTTCCCTTCGGCTTGTTTGGCAGCCATTCGCTCCTTGAACTTCTTTACTGATGTGTAGAATTTGTTCATGTTGCTGTAAAAAGAGAGAGATGGAACCGTTATCGTTTCTGTTTGTTCTTCTACTGGGTTTGCTATTTTTATTTGTGAGACGTGTGCTGTTTGTTAGTAGTGTTTAGTTTTACGGATACGATGACTGGCGATATTAGTTCAAGTACTGTACATGGGCCGCTGTATTTTGGTTCAAGTTTTGCTGTTGTCTTGTCTATTTTTTTTTGATAGTGGGTGTGTTCTGACCCATACTACGTCTCCCACTTTTTGGTGTCCATTCTCTTCTTCTTAGGTTGTAGTGTCGTGCTTGAGTTGCTGCTGCGACACCCATATTTTGTTTTGCTATTGCTGCTACTTGTTGTCTCTGGTCTGTGTTGTCTTGATTTGTGTTCTTGATTCCTGATCCTCGCGTTACTTCGTCGAACAAATTGCCCGGTAGTCTTAGTTCTCTACCGAATAGCAAGTATGCCGGGCTGTACCCTGTTGACTCTGATCGGCTGCTGTTGATCGCTAACGTGAGTTCCGGTAATTGGTCATCCCATTTGTTGTGTTTTCCTGCCGCAAATTGTGCGATCATTGTTTTAATGTTCTGTTTGCCCTTTCGGTTGGGTTTTCTTGCGGTGTGTAGGGCGCTGTGAATATATGCGTTATTCCCCATGTTTTCATTACCTGTTGCGTCTTTTTGCTTGTAAATTGAACTCCGTTGTCCGAGATCAGCTGTTTGGGTGCCCCTCCTATGCCAGTATCTTTTCTCGGAACGCTTTTATGAGGGGAGTCAGCTGTTGCCTGTCGTGCTGGTGTCACCTCTACCCATTTGGAAAATTTATCGATGAATACTATCATTACTGTGTTGCCATGCAATGTTCTCGGTAGGGGGCCTACAAAATCTACGCATATTGTTTCCCAGGGGTGCGTCTGCGATCCTTGTCAACATTTTTCCGGCCGCTGCCTGCTGTGATACTTCGAACCTCTGGCAACTCTCGCATGATCGCACGAATCTTGTTACATCCTTGCTTAAGCCTGGCCAGAAATATCGTTGTCTTATTCGATATTTTGTTCGTCTGATGCCTAGATGCCCAGCCGTTGGGTTCGAGTGATTCTCTTGTAATACCCTGTCTCGGTCTTGTTTTTCCACACACAACTTCCATGGCTGGTCATCTTCGTCTGTTTGGTTTGGTATATGCCTGTAAAGTCGATCCTGCTTGATTACGTAGTCGGGTGCTTCTTTTTGGTGTTGTGGTTACCTGCTTCCATTTTGCTTGGTACCATGCACAATCCTCGACTCTTGATACTGTAATTTTTTCGCGTGGTAAGCGGGATAGCCCGTCCGCCACTGCGTTTAATTTTCCTTTCCGGTATCTTATTTCGAATGTAAATGGCTGTAGTCCCAAAGCCCACCTTGCTACTCTTCCCGATGGGCTTTCGATGGAATTCAGCCATTTTAGTGCCAGATGATCTGTGACTACTATAAATTTGTACCCCTCTAGGTACATTTTCATTTTATGGATGCTCCAGTAAATGGCGAGGCATTCTTTTTCGGTTGCTGAGTATCTTGTTTCCTCGCTTTTTAGTTTTCGGATGGCGTATGCTATTACGTGTTCCCCGTCGGCATCTTCCTGCGTTAATACTGCTCCGATTCCGCAGTCGCTTGCGTCGGTCTGCAGGATGAACTGTTTGCTGAAATCCGGGCATGCTAGGACTGGTGCTTCCGTCAGGCATAATTTTAGATCGTCCCAAGCGCGTTGATGCGTCTCATCCCATGCAAATTTTTGCCCCTTTTTCAGCAAAGTCCTGCAATATTTTTGCACGTTCTGTGAAGGTTGGTACAAATCATCGATACCATCATGCTAGTCCCAGGAAGCTATGTAACTGTTTCAGGGTTGTTGGTGCCGCCAATTCTTTTTACCGCTGCTATTTTGTCCGGGTCTGTAGGTAGGTATTTCAGTTTCTTCTGAAACAAATGACATTTTTCTGGGTTTATTCGTAGTTTTGCCTTCCTTAACTATGCTAAGACCTCTTGGAGCTTAAGTCGGTGTTCCTCCTTCGTCCGCCCGATCACGACTATGTCGTCCAGGTACGCGAAGGCGAACGGTTCCATATCCGGTCCGATTACTGCGTCCAAAGCTCTCTGAAATGTTGCCGGCGCTGTCGCTAATCCGAATGGCATCACTTTCCACTGAAATAATCCCCCGCCCGGGGCAGTAAACGCGGTATATTGCCTGCTTTGTTTTTCCATAGGGATTTGCCAGTATCCGGATTTTTAGATCTAGCGTGCTTATATATTTTGCCTCCCTGAGTTGGTTCAGGATAAAATCCATTCGCGGCATCGGGTATGCGTCCTTCTCTGTTTTCTCGTTTAGCAGCCTATAGTCTATGCAGAGTCTCCATTGATCTGTTTTCTTTTTACTAAGACTACCGGTGCGCTGTATGTGCTTCTTGATGGTTCTATTAGGTCTTGTCTGATTAGCTCGTCGATTTCTTTGTTAATTATTTCCATTTGTGCTGGGTTTCTTGGGTAATATCGCTGCTTAATTGGCCTATCATCCCTTAAGTATAATCTATGTGTTGTTATATTACTTACTCCTTGTATTGTCTCGAATTTCTGTATTCTGTATTTCTGTATTTCTGTTTCACGTCCTCCCAGCTCCACTTTTGTTTCGAAACTTTTTGTTGTTCGCCGTGTGCTGCCATCTGCTAGTCGTATTAGTCTTGATTCTGTTTTTCTACTCCTTCTAGTTGCAGTCTCTTGGCCGTGTGTTCGTTGACCATGCATCTCGTGGCTCCTGTGTCGATGATTACTTCCACCATTTGTTTTCCGACTCTGGCCCACCCTAGGAGTTGATTGTCCTCGTATTTTAGTTGGGTTGTATTCCGCTTGTGTTGTTCTGGGTCTCGAAAGCTTCGCGGGTTTGTTCGGACCCTGTCCATTTTCCCTGTGGCTTTCTGCAGCAGTCTATAGTTCGCACTCCTTGCTTGTTGCATGTCCAGCAGTACAGTATCGGTTCCCTGTTACATGCTCGGCTTTCGTGCCCCGTTTGTCCACATCTGTGGCATTTGTTCTGTGTGTTTGGCGTTCGCTGCCATGTTGTCTGCTGGATTGGTTGGTTGTGCCATTGTTGGTTCGTCTTTGAGAGACCTGCTTCTGTTTCCAGTTTTCTCGAACTCCTCTGCTGTGCCAATAAACTCTGCTAGTGTTTCAAATTCTCGTCTCTTTACGTATAGTTTAATTGGCAGTCTGCAGTTTTTATACGTGATTTCCAGTTTCTGTTGTTCTGAGTATGTCCGGAACCTAATTAGTTTCCGGAGGTCTTGAACGTAGTCCCTCACCGTTTCCGTTTCGGCCTGTTTGCGGTCTGTGACCTGTTTTGTTAACTCCTCCCGGTATCGCGGGGATAGGAAGTTTTCCTTCAATCCGTCCTTTGCTTCTTCCCATGTGTTGATCGGCGCTGGCTTCGTATGTGACCAGTCTAGTGCGCTTTCCTCCAAGATGATCGGCATCGCAAATACCAGGTGATCCAGTTCTATCCCGTATGTTTCTGCTAATTCCTCCATTCGGCTTATAAACTCAGTACTTGACTTTTTCCTGAAAATGTTAAGTCCCATTTGCGGATCTTGTCTATCATGGCTACTGCTTCGGGTGATCCTTTCTTTATTTGCTTCGAAAAAAATGTCTTCTTCCTTGCAGTTTTTGGTTCCGCTTGTTGATCTTCCATTTGTGGTTTGGCTAGCGTTGATTTCGGTGATGTTGCTTTGGTGTTTTCTAGCTGTTGCAGTCTGTCCAGTATTGCTCTGGAGTGATCCGTTCTGTCTGCGAATAGGATCAGTGCTAGTTCCGTGCCTTCCGCTTTTTCTATTCCAAATTCTTCACAGTAGCCATTTAGTTCTGCCTTTGTTGCTTGTGTAATCCACTGCCGTGCCATCTTGACCATATTAGGGATCTTTACTTTATACTACCACAACCTGCTCAGGCGCCACTGTAACGTCGCTTCGGCTGGGGTATGCTCGCCCTGCCGGGGTCACAGAAATTTGTAGGATTTCTGGCTGTGGTAGCTGGAAAGAGATTCCCTTGTTCAAGAAAAAAGAGGCTACTAGCGTGTTTACAGTAACAAGGGGTTGTTTTATTGTTCTTATTGGTACAGAGTCCGTGTATATAGGTGGGGCGGGATCACTCGGCTTCCTTCGGTGTCTTCCCTCAGAATTGGCTACTCGGCCGCACGTGGCTGTTTGGTGACGTGCTGCGGTGGGTAGTCGTCGCGGGTGTACCCTGGTGGTTCGGGTGAGATCAGGGATGCGGAGGTTTGAACACACTCCCGAGTCGAAGTTTGGCGCGGAGGTTTAAACACACCCGAGAGAAAGGAAATCGTTGCGGAGGTTTGAACACACCCGAGTCGAAGTTTGGTGCGGAGGTTTGAACACACTCCGAGTCGAAGTTTGGTGCGGAGGTTTGAACACACTCCGAGAGAGTAGATCGGTGCGGAGGTTTGAAGACACTCCGAGAGAGTAGATCGGTGCGGAGGTTTAAACACACTCCGAGGAGAAGATCGTTGCGGAGGTTTAAACACACTCCGGGGAGAAGTTTGGGTGCGGAGGTTTGAACACACTCCGAGAGAGAGAAGATCGTTGCGGAGGTTTAAACACACTCCGAGGAGAAGATTGGTGCGGAGGTTTGAACACACTCCGAGAGAGAGAAGATCGTTGCGGAGGTTTGAACACACTCCGAGTCGAAGTTTGGTGCGGAGGTTTAAAACACACTCCGTGGGAGAAGGTGCAGAGGTTTGGACACACTCTGGAGAGGATTCAGAGGTTTGAACACACTCTGGAGGATTCAGAGGTTTAAACACACTCTGGAGAGGATTGAGAGGTTTAAACACACTCTGGAGAGGATTCAGAGGTTTGGACACACTCTGGAGAGGATTCAGAGGTTTGGACACACTCTGGAGAGGATTCAGAGGTTTGGACACACTCTGGGAGGATTCAGAGGTTTGGACACACTCTGGAGATGATTCAGAGGTTTGGACACACTCTGGAGAGGATTCAGAGGTTTAAACACACTCTGAGAGGATTCAGAGGTTTAAACACACTCTGGAGAGGATTCAGAGGTTTGACCACACTCTGGAGAGTATTCAGTGGTTTAAATACACTCTGAGAAGATTCAGAGGTTTAAACACACTCTGGAGAGGGTTCAGAGGTTTTGAACACACTCTGGGGGAGGGATTCAGAGGTTTAAACACACTCTTGAGGGAAGAAAAGTATTCAGCAGAACGAGTGGAGAGGTCAATGTTACCTGGATCCCAAGTTCCGCTGTCAAAAATTGCTGGGTTGTTACGCCAGGGCTTTCCGGAGTTGGACTGCCCCGATTCGATCTGCCGCTCCTCCTTTTTTATTGCTGGTGATCAGCTGTTGGTGGCCCCATATGGGCCTAACGCATTCTAGGTTTGCAATAACGCGTTTTGTCCAGCTGTTAGTGTGACCCTTTGTTGGTGATCGTGGGTCACACTGGGTTTTGTCGCGCGCGTTTTGTTTAAATTTGAACGTTGTCGGTTATTGATATTTTTTGGTATAGTTATATTTATTTATTTATTAATTATTTATTTATATGATAAGGAATAATAAGAAATAAGGAACTTCATGTCTTGTCTTTTGATCTTAAGTTCTAGGTTATGGTAAGTTATATATATGAAAAATGTAGGAACTTCATGTTCTTTTTGTCTTTTTAACTATGTTATTGATATCCGTTTTGATTCTATATGTATATCTATGTAAATAATATTAGCTCTTGTGGCGCCGGCGTTTCGTGTGGTGGCGCTGGGCGTCACTCCCCCCTCCTTTCCTTGGTTGGCGTCTTTGGGCTGTAGTTGTTTGGGGGGCGAACCAAGTGCCGACGTTTACGTCCCCTGCTCTCCCGATCTTTATCCAGCACGCTTCTCCTTGCTGGTTTTTATTTTAAACCGCCGCTGCTCGTGTGCCGGACGATCGGCACTCCTCTTCTTTATTATTTCCACGTGGTTGGCCTCCAGTCTGGTGCCCTTTGATGTCTTCAATTTTCCGGTATGTTGCTTTCGGTCGTCTCGTGCCGACCCTCGGGTTCTGGTGTTGGCCGCCCTTCGGACACAGGTAGCCGCTCGTGCTCCAACTCCAATATATCAGTGTCCCGCTCCTCATCTTCGACCAACTTCGCCCAGCCGGCGACTAATTTTGAGGTTGGCGTCGGCCGCGCTTGCGTTTCTGGTGGTGTTTGTATTGGCGTCGGTTTGGCTGGCATCGTTGTTTTTTGATCGGCCCAGCTGATGCGTTTCTCTCCTTTTACGCTTTCGTACGTCTCCTCCCGTAGTGCCGCTTCGCGTGATGTTGATGGCTTCTCTTCGTTGTTTTTTTCCTCGGCGGGGCCACGACTTTCGTCTTTGAGACTTTCATTTTGTTGTAGTTCTCATCCAGTATTTTCGTCCGTTTCCCTTCGGCTTGTTTGGCAGCCATTCGCTCCTTGAACTTTTTACTGATGTGTCGAATTTGTTCATGTTGCTGTAAAAAGAGAGAGATGGAACCGTTATCGTTTCTGTTTGTTCTTCTACTGGGTTTGCTATTTTTATTTGTGAGACGTGTGCTTTTTGTTAGTAGTGTTTAGTTTTACGGATACGATGACTGGCGATATTAGTTCAAGTACTGTACATGGGCCGCTGTATTTTGGTTCAAGTTTTGCTGTTGTCTTGTCTATTTTTTTTGATAGTGGGTGTGTTCTAACCCATACTACGTCTCCCACTTTTGGTGTCCATTCTCTTCTTCTTAGGTTGTAGTGTCGTGCTTGAGTTGCTGCTGCGACACCCATATTTTGTTTTGCTATTGCTGCTACTTGTTGTCTCTGGTCTGTGTTGTCTTGATTTGTGTTCTTGATTCCTGATCCTCGCGTTACTTCGTCGAACAAATTGCCCGGTAGTCTTAGTTCTCTACCGAATAGAAAGTATGCCGGGCTGTACCCTGTTGACTCTGATCGGCTGCTGTTGATCGCTAACGTGAGTTCCGGTAATTGGTCATCCCATTTGTTGTGTTTTCCTGCCGCAAATTGTGCGATCATTGTTTTTTAATGTTCTGTTTGCCCTTTCGGTTGGGTTTTCTTGCGGTGTGTAGGGCGCTGTGAATATATGCGTTATTCCCCATGTTTTCATTACCTGTTGCGTCTTTTTTGCTTGTAAATTGAACTCCGTTGTCCGAGATCAGCTGTTTGGGAGCCCTCCCTATGCCAGTATCTTTTCTCGGAACGCTTTTTATGAGGGGAGTCAGCTGTTGCCTGTCGTGCTAGTGTCACCTCTACCCATTTGGAAAATTTATCGATGAATACTATCATTACTGTGTTGCCATGCAATGTTCTCGGTAGGGGCCTACAAAATCTACGCATATTGTTTCCCAGGGTGCGTCTGCGATCCTTGTCAACATTTTTCCGGCCGCTGCCTGCTGTGAAACCTTTGAACCTCTGGCAACTCTCGCATGATCGCACGAATCTTGTTAAATCCTTGCTCAAGCCTGGCCAGAAATATCGTTGTCTTATTCGATATTTTGTTCGTCTGATGCCTAGATGCCCAGCCGTTGGGTTCGAGTGATTCTCTTGTAATACCCTGTCTCGGTCTTGTTATTCCACACACAACTTCCATGGCTGGTCATCTTCGTCTGTTTGGTTTGGTATATGCCTGTAAAGTCGATCCTGCTTGATTACGTAGTCGGGTGCTTCTTTTGGTGTTGTGGTTACCTGCTTCCATTTTGCTTGGTACCATGCACAATCCTCGACTCTTGATACTGTAATTTTTCGCGTGGTAAGCGGGATAGCCCGTCCGCCACTGCGTTTAATTTTCCTTTCCGGTATCTTATTTCGAATGTAAATGGCTGTAGTCCCAACGCCCACCTTGCTACTCTTCCCGATGGGCTTTCGATGGAATTCAGCCATTTTAGTGCCAGATGATCTGTGACTACTATAAATTTGTACCCCTCTAGGTACATTTTCATTTTATGGATGCTCCAGTAAATGGCGAGGCATTCCTTCTCGGTTGCTGAGTATCTTGTTTCCTCGCTTTTAGTTTTCGGATGGCGTATGCTATTACGTGTTCCCCGTCGGCATCTTCCTGCGTTAATACTGCTCCGATTCCGCAGTCGCTTGCGTCGGTCTGCAGGATGAACTGTTTGCTGAAATCCGGGCATGCTAGGACTGGTGCTTCCGTCAGGCATAATTTTAGATCGTCCCAAAGCGCGTTGATGCGTCTCATCCCATGCAAATTTTGCCCCTTTTTCAGCAAGTCCTGCAATATTTTTTTGTACGTTCTGTGAAGGTTGGTACAAATCATCGATACCATCATGCTAGTCCCAGGAAGCTATGTAACTGTTTCAGGGTTGTTGGTGCCGCCAATTCTTTTACCGCTGCTATTTTGTCCGGGTCTGTAGGTAGGTATTTCAGTTTCTTCTGAAACAAATGACATTTTTCTGGGTTTATTCGTAGTTTTGCCTTCCTTAACTGTGCTAAGACCTCTTGGAGCTTAAGTCGGTGTTCCTCCTTCGTCCGCCCGATCACGACTATGTCGTCCAGGTACGCGAAGGCGAACGGTTCCATATCCGGTCCGATTACTGCGTCCAAAGCTCTCTGAAATGTTGCCGGCGCTGTCGCTAATCCGAATGGCATCACTTTCCACTGAAATAATCCCCGCCCCGGGGCAGTAAACGCGGTATATTGCCTGCTTTGTTTTTCCATAGGGATTTGCCAGTATCCGGATTTTAGATCTAGCGTGCTTATATATTTTGCCTCCCTGAGTTGGTTCAGGATAAAATCCATTCGCGGCATCGGGTATGCGTCCTTCTCTGTTTTCTCGTTTAGCAGCCTATAGTCTATGCAGAGTCTCCATTGATCTGTTTTTTTTTTACTAAGACTACCGGTGCGCTGTATGTGCTTCTTGATGGTTCTATTAGGTCTTGTCTGATTAGCTCGTCGATTTCTTTGTTAATTATTTCCATTTGTGCTGGGTTTCTTGGGTAATATCGCTGCTTAATTGGCCTATCATCCCTTAAGTATAATCTATGTGTTGTTATATTACTTACTCCTTGTATTGTCTCGAATTTCTGTATTTCTTTTGTGATCCATTCTTCTATGTCCTCGTCGATCGGCTCTGGCTGTGTTGTTCCTGCCTTTTCCCCTTTTAAGTTCGGGGTTGCCATCTCGCTGATCATTACTGTGGCTTCTCCACATGTTATTTTTGTTCCCGCGTCTCTCAGAAAATCCATCCCTAATATCGGAGTATCTGGGATTCCGGTCATGACTAGGAATGACTGCTTGGTTTCACGTCCTCCCAGCTCCACTTTTTGTTTCGAAACTTTTTGTTGTTCGCCGTGTGCTGCCATCTGCTAGTCGTATTAGTCTTGATTCTGTTTTCTACTCCTTCTAGTTGCAGTCTCTTGGCCGTGTGTTCGTTGTCCATGCATCTCGTGGCTCCTGTGTCGATGATTACTTCCACCATTTGTTTTCCGACTCTGGCCCACCCTAGGAGTTGATTGTCCTCGTATTTTAGTTGGGTTGTGTTCCGCTTGTGTTGTTCTGGGCTCGAAAGCTTCGCGGGTTTGTTCGGACCCTGTCCATTTCCTGTGGCTTTCTGCAGCAGTCTATAGTTCGCACTCCTTGCTTGTTGCATGTCCAGCAGTACAGTATCGGTTCCCTGTTGCATGCTCGGCTTTCGTGCCCCGTTTGTCCATGGTTGTTGTCTGATGGATTGGTTGGTTGTGCCATTGTTGGTTCGTCTTTGAGAGACCTGCTTTTGTTTCCAGTTTCTCGAACTCCTCTGCTGTGCCAATAAACTCTGCTAGTGTTTCAAATTCTCGTCTCTTTACGTATAGTTTAATTGGCAGTCTGCAGTTTTTATACGTGATTTCCAGTTTCTGTTGTTCTGAGTATGTCCCGAACCTAATTAGTTTCCGGAGGTCTTGAACGTAGTCCCTCACCGTTTCCGTTTCGGCCTGTTTGCGGTCTGTGACCTGTTTTGTTAACTCCTCCCGGTATCGCGGGGATAGGAAGTTTTCCTTCAATCCGTCCTTTGCTTCTTCCCATGTGTTGATCGGCGCTGGCTTCGTATGCGACCAGTCTAGTGCGCTTTTCTCCAAGATGATCGGCATCGCAAATACCAGGTGATCCAGTTCTATCCCGTATGTTCCTGCTAATTCCTCCATTCGGCTTATAAACTCCAGTACTTGACTTTTTCCTGAAAATGTTAAGTCCCATTTGCGGATCTTGTCTATCATGGCTACTGCTTCGGGTGATCCTTTCTTTATTTGCTTCGAAAAATGTCTTCTTCCTTGCAGTTTTGGTTCCGCTTGTTGATCTTCCATTTGTGGTTTGGCTAGCGTTGATTTCGGTGATGTTGCTTTGGTGTTTTCTAGCTGTTGCAGTCTGTCCAGTATTGCTCTGGAGTGATCCGTTCTGTCTGCGAATAGGATCAATGCTCCTTGCTAGTTCCGTGCCTTCCGCTTTTTCTATTCCAAACTCTTCACAGTAGCCATTTAGTTCCGCCTTTGTTGCTTGTGTAATCCACTGCCGTGCCATCTTGACCATATTAGGGATCTTTACTTTATACTACCACAACCTGCTCGGGCGCCACTGTAACGTCGCTTCGGCTGGGGTATGCTCGCCGTGCCGGGGTCACAGAAATTTGTAGGATTTCTGGCTGTGGTAGCTGGAAAGAGATTCCCTTGTTCAAGAAAAAAGAGGCTACTAGCGTGTTTACAGTAACAAGGGGTTGCTTTATTGTTCTTATTGATACAGAGTCTGTTTATAGGTGGGAGCGGGATCACTCGGCTTTCTTCGGTGTCTTCCCTCAGAATTGGCTACTCGGTCGCACGTGGCTGTTTGGTGACGTGCTGCGGTGGGTAGTCGTCGCGGGTGTACCCTGGTGGTTCGGGTGAGATCAGGGATGCGGAGGTTTGAACACACTCCGAGTCGAAGTTTGGCGCGGAGGTTTAAACACACCTGAGAGAAAGGAAATCGTTGCGGAGGTTTGAACACACTCTGAGTCGAAGTTTGGTGCGGAGGTTTAAACACACCCGCGAGAAAAGGTTGGTGCGGAGGTTTTAACACACTCCGAGTCGAAGTTTGGTGCGGAGGTTTGAACACACTCCGAGAGAGAGTAGATCGGTGCGGAGGTTTAAACACACTCCGAGGAGAAGATCGTTGCGGAGGTTTAAACACACTCCGGGGAGAAGTTTGGGTGCGGAGGTTTGAACACACCTCCGAGAGAGAGAAGATCGTTGCGGAGGTTTAAACACACTCCGAGGAGAAGATTGGTGCGTAGGTTTGAACACACTCCGAGAGAGAGAAGATCGTTGCGGAGGTTTGAACACACTCTGAGTCGAAGTTTGGTGCGGAGGTTTAAACACACTCCGTGGAAGAAGGTGCAGAGGTTTGGACACACTCTGGAGAGGATTCAGAGGTTTAAACACACTCTGGAGAGGATTCAGAGGTTTAAACACACTCTGGAGAGGATTCAGAGGTTTAAACACACTCTGGAGAGGATTCAGAGGTTTGGACACACTCTGGAGAGGATTCAGAGGTTTGGACACACGCTGGAGAGGATTCAGAGGTTTGGACACACGCTGGAGAGGATTCAGAGGTTTGGACACACTCTGGAGCGGATTCAGAGGTTTGACCACACTCTGGAGAGGATTCAGAGGTTTGAACATACTCTGGGGAGGATTCAGAGGTTTAAACACACTCTTGAGGGAAGAAAAGTATTCAGCAGAACGAGTGGAGAGGTTAATGTTACCTGGATCCCAAATTCCGCTGTCAAAAATTGCTGGGTTGTTACGCCAGGGCTTTCCGAGTTGGACTGCCCCGATTCGATCTGCCGCTCCTCCTTTTTTATTGCTGGTGATCAGCTGTTGGTGGCCCCATATGGGCCTAACGCATTCTAGGTTTGCCATAACGCGTTTTGTCCAGATGTTAGTGTGACCCTTTGTTGGTGATCGTGGGTCACACTGGGTTTTGTCGCGCGCGCTCGTTTTGTTTAAATTTGAACGTTGTCGGTTATTGATATTTCTTAGTATAGTTATATTTATTTATTTATTAATTATTTATTTATATGATAAGGAATAATAAGAAATAAGGAACTGCATGTCTTGTCTTTTGATCTTAAGTTCTAGGTTATGTTAAGTTATATATATGTAAATGTAGGAACTTCATGTTCTTTTGTCTTTGTAACTATGTTATTGATATCCGTTTTGATTCTATATGTACATCTATGTAAATAATATTAGCTCTTGTGGCGCCGGCGTTTCGTGTGGTGGCGCTGGGCTTCAAGGAGTCCCAGGGTGCCAGACCCGATCAAAGGCTTGTTTGACGTCCAGCATGACCGCTAGGCAATATTTTTTTGTTTTCAAAGGCGTCCAAGATATATTGAACTACTCTATGGCATTGCTCGGGGGTTCCGTGGCAGCGCCAGAAGCCAAACTAGTGATCGCGGATCAGACCAGCCTCGTCCATCACCGGCAATACTCTAATCAAAAATACTCTTTCGAGTATCTTGGAGACCACTGGCAGTAAGCTGATCGGACGATAGGTGGCAGGATTAGCTTCAGGTTTACCAGGCTTAGGTATCATAGCTACTTCAGCACGTTTCCATAATGATGGAAAGTACTCCATTTGTAACCATTTGTTGAATATTAACGTTATGAGCTTCTTGCTTGTGGGTGGGAGAAGTTTTATTGCGAATGCGAACGCATCGTTGATGCGTTGATTGCGAATGCCGTCATCGCCTGGTGCCTTGTTGTTACCTATTGTAGCTATTAGCTCGGTGGTCTCCTCTTCCGTGACCTGGGGAATTGGCTCGGAGTCTTCGAGGGGTTCAGCCAGAGTCTGGCCGTTTCCGTTGCGTCATAGGGAGAGCATCGACTAATTAGAGTGATGACTCCCTCCAGGTTCTTGGCGAATGCGTTGGCTCTCTCCGCCTCTGTTCTGCACCATGAGTTGTGTGCTTTCTTAATAGACGGAATCCTCTTTAGTGGCCATTCCACAGGTTGTGGTAAGGGTCACCCGGCGCGAGCTTACCTACAAAGTTGTCAAGGGCCTCTTTCCTCAGGCTTGCCAAAAGTCTCTTTTAGATCCTTTGTGGCTCTGTTGAGAGCGGTCTTGTCTCTAGGGTTCCTTGAGAGGAACCATACTCGTCGGATTCGCCGTTTCTCGGTCCTAAGCTCAATCACCTGTGGGTTCCAAAAGTGGACGTCCCTGCTGGAGACTCTCGGCTGGTTTAAGAGCCTGGGCGCTGCATGCCTCCTGCCTCCTGGATTTGCGTGGTGAGATTCTCGACGGCCGCCTCGATGTCTTCGTGGGTATCCAGTGGTGGGTTGGGGTTGGTGGAGTTATTCAGCCAGTAATGGTATCTGCTGATGTCGGACGTTTTGTAGATCAGCTTTTTACGGGCGGATCGTAGCATGGCTGAGGCGTACACGGAGATGGCGATGGCGCTGTGGTCCGAGAGGAGATCTTCGACCTCTCTGGCTTGAATCCTTGCAGGATCAAGGCCACCAGAGATGGCAATGTCCACGACGTCTGGGATTTTTGCAGGATCGGTGGACCAGTAGGTCGGTGTGCCAGTTCTATGGCAATTAAGATTGTGGGACAGAACCTGCCTGCATAGTACTCGGCCTTTTGAATTGCAGACCCTGGATCCCCACCAGGTGTGTTTGTCATTGAAGTCCCCGCCTATGGCGAACTTGGGGCCTAGGCTGTCCTGGAGCATTCCGAAATCCTCGTCCCTGACATTGTGCCTGGGAGGGCAGTAGGCGGCGGCTACAGTGATGTCACCGTGGGTGGTGTTGACGGAAATTGGGGCGCATTGCACCCAAAACTCTTGGATGGAAGGTAGGATCTCGAACTTAATGCTACTGCGGATGAGGATGGCCGCCCCGCCGCGGGCTGTACCATTAGGGGGGTTGGCGGAGATAAGTTCATAGCCTTTCGAGGAAAGGTAAGACCTGGCAAAAATTGGGTTTCGGAAATGAGTAAGATGTCGGTTTGGTTGGCTTTGCAGTTTAGCTCAGCCTCGGGCCTGTGGTTAATCAGACCGTTTGCGTTTCAGATAGTAATGTATAATCCCGTTTGCATAGGGACTCACAAACGGTGGCCATCATTTGCGTCATTTGGCTCAACACTTTCTCCATCATTCTCTCGAACATGGATTCCATCCTGGCCATCATTGCTTCCATCAGACTGTCCGGATTGGTCTCTGGATTCGGGGAATGTGAGTTTCGCCGGTTGCCTGCGTTGGCATAGCTGAAGTTAGGGTTAACCCTACTGGATTTCACGGGATGTTGGGAACGTGGAGTTACCTGCTTTGGAGCGTGCATGCTTTTGGCTTTTTATATGCTGGGCAACCTTTGTAGGAGGCCACATGTGGGCCTTCGCAGTGCAGGCAGTGGGCCGGTTTGTTGGTGTTTTTGCACTCTGAGGTTGGGTGTCCGTCTTCGCATTTGACACATCTTTACTCCAGGTGGCAGTACCGTTGGATGTGTCAAAATCCCTGGCAGCGATAACATTGGTGCACATCGTTAAACTTCATCGGTGGCTTGATCTTCACCACTGAGCTGAAAGCCGCTTAATTTGATAGGCCTCCTTTTTGTTCTTGGCCTGTTCGAGGTTGGCGAAGAAGATGTTGAGATGCTTTTTGTGTCTCTCTGGGTGGGATTGTAGAGCTCTCTGGCCTGGTGCCCGTGACGGCTTAGCCCTTCAAGAATTTCCTCCAGATCCGTTTAGTAATGAAGACCTTTGATGACGACCGGGTAGGCGCGTTCGCCTACTTTAATGGTTTAACTTTGTTATTGCTGGTCGTCTTGAAGGTGAACTCCACGTCTTTGCCGAGCACAGCAGAGATGTTACTGGAGAGGGCTTGATGTTGGTCACGTCTGGGATAAAGATCGGCGGAGGAACATATCTTGCAAATCGAAAATAATTTTTTTCTCCGCGTGTTGGTAATAATGGCACACCGACGATCAGCTTCGTCTTCCGCGTTCCCGATAAAATATAATTGCAAAAAATTGGTGATCTGCGTTGTCGAAAGGTAACAAAGAGCCAGCTAGATGGTATATTTGACCTTGAATCTGAATAAAATATACGATAGAACGTTCTATTCGCTTAAACAAAACTATTTGATTACCATTAATGTTGGCATGAAGTTTTCTCTTTTTTAATATTTGTGGCGCCAAAAGATGTCACTTGAAAACTCGAATTATACTTTCGTATATTGTTCAAAAAAATGATTAGACTCAGGTGGCAATCCATCAAGTAATGTGCTCTACAGTTGTGGTGGGCTCACCAATTCAGGCAATTTCACTCTACCACTCGCACAGCACATGCTATCTGCTTCACCTTTAATTTTATATGCCTGACAATGCGACAATGGTCGCTCATTAGAGCAATTTTAATTTGATTATGAGAAGCTTAATCAGTGACACTACTGTACGCTGTGAGGACCTATCTCAAGCTGAGGTAGGCTCAGTCCGTCCAGGATTTTTACCTCTACAAGAAATTTGTAGACCGCTGGGAATTTTAGGCAAGGGCTTGGCCGTGAGACCAAAAGAAGAGCTGGGGTGGCGCTATGTTACCGTGTGTTTGGCGTGTGGGGTAATGTTTGCGCTGGCGAATGAAATGCTGACGATAGAGTTCTTGGGTAAAACTGTAATCTTATTGGTATTTATATGTTGGTACTCGGTAAGTGTGGCGTGTGGATATCCTTTGCGCGGGGCTGATGGACTGCCGATACTGTTGGCTGGTAGACTGCCGATACGGTTGGCTGATAGACTGCCGATACTGTTGGCCGATGGAATGCCTAACTGTGTGATTGTTGGCGGATGGACTATTCAAGCTGGCACCTGGTGTTTGGGGCTGCTGAGTCCGCAGTTCCGTCTTTAAACTAGAAGGTGCTTGGTGTGTGGTTTTTGAAAAGTGGGTTAAGGGGTGGGAATGAGTTTCGGGTCAGTGGGTTTTGTGGTGGCGCTCTTTTTCCCGATTTCGCTTTGACGACGATCTAACGGTGGGTCAGTGTGTTGATTGTGATTGTTAATTAGATTGTTAGCTTTGTCTAAGTGTATCGCTGTTCTTGGGTTTAGGTGTGTAGTGAATGGTTCCATGGTTCGTTAAAACGCGAACGCAACACCATATAGATTTTGTATATCACGTTCATTTGCATTTGTTGTTGCATCATTGTTCCTTTGATTTGAACGGGACCTTGCTATGCGTAAACGATTATTTTCATTGGGTTTTGTAATGTCTTCGCTACTTTCACGGCTCCTCGAAGCCACCTCCACCATCGCGGTCACCGGCCCAAATGTAATCGTCTCGACATTTAACTTTAAAAACCATTATAGTTGGTTTAAAAAACATTTTCAAAAACAACAAATATACTTACACAAATTGCAATTTGTTCAGAAAACAATTTTTCACACAAAAGTTATAAAACAAAATTAATCATAAAATGTTCTGTTACAGAAAGACACAAAATGAAATGAAATTGGCGTTCAAACACACATTTTTAGACGAAACTTAAGATTTTTTGATTAATTAATCTGCTGAAGCATCGTTTTGCAAGTGAACACGTAGTCAATCTAAGTGTTTTCACAGAGTGCCACAAATTATATGTTTTGAAACATCCAAAGCTTAATAAAAAGCCAATGGCCTAAAGGTGGAGAAGTTTAATTTCTCTTATGCTGGGGAGATAGCTTCTTTTCAAAAAGCGCCTCCCCATCATATTTTAACACCATTTCTGACAATTTTTTGGCCGGAGCACTTGGTTGTGAAGGAGTACGAGGCTAAGAAGAAGAATCTTCCTCGCTATCAGATAAAGACCATATGATGGTTCGGGGTGATTTCAATTTGCTAGGTACTGTCTGGTCTTCGGTAAACGATCCTAATAAGTAGGAAAACTCCTACCATCCTTCTTTCGAAGCATCGGTCGATATTGAGCCGATATTGAGCCTTCTGCATTGGACCGATCGGGTAGGCTTTCAGAATGTGTCCGCTGCTTTCGTAAGGCCGAGCTTACAAAGCTTAATAGCTTACTCTACTTGGCACACTCTTTTATTCTTGTGTCCCATATTTTTGTCCTATTAGATCTGAGAGGCCCCCTTAGTTTACCAAAGTGCTATCCAGTCTAAAAAACATAAAATCAATACGTTATACAAAATTTCAAGAAGTTGGTTCTTCTTTTTTTCTCTCTCTCGCTGTGTAATAGCTCGGTCAAACTTCACTTCTAAGTGACTTCTAACTTCTGAGCGCTCAATACTATAAAATGTACTTATATCAATGCATGATATGCTTTTCTCAGGACCCTAAACAGTCTAACAGCTTCGTAAACAGTAAGCGTAAAACGTCCGCACGTCCATTCGCGCTATCCTTTCTTAATTCGTCTGCCAACAATGATCAGGCCATTGCCGATCTTTTGGCCAATTTTTCCAAACAACCTATTCCCATGAAAGCATGAAAGGTCAGCCGTATCCATAAAGTTTACCTAGATCGAACGGCATTTTCAGCCCCTTGTTAAATGAAAGCTCACTGCTTCAGGATCTTCGACTAGTTAAGCCGGTGTTCTCAACAGGTCTTGACGGAGTCCCCGCCTGTGTACTCAGGTACTGCGCCGACGCTCTGTGTGGACCCCTGCTTAAACTATTCACCCTATCCCTTAACTCCTCCTGTTTCCCTCCGATCTGTAAGGAATCGTTTATCATTCCTCTCCATAAGAAAGTTAGTAAGTCTGACGCAATGAATTACAGAGGTATATCAAAAGTTATCCGCTATTCCAAAAAATGTTTGAGAAAATTTAAACCCCGCACTTGCAACATCTCTGCAAATCACTTATATCTCCAGCTCAGCATGGATTTATAAGGCGACGATCAACAACTACAAATTTACTAGAGTTTACCTTTTTTATTATTAAAGGCTTCCATGGTAACATGCAGACGGATGTCATTTACACCGATTTCAGTAAAGCATTCGACTCTGTAAACTATTCCTTTTAGCACAAAACATTTTCGGGGTTTCCGCCCAATCTTTTGAAATGGATTTCCTCTTCAAAAACTCCTTGTCTTAACTTGTTCAGGTTACTTCTGAGTACCACAGGGCAGCCATCTTGGCCCCTACTTTTCACACTCTTCATTAATGACCTGCCTTCAGTATTAACAAACTCTCGAGTACTCATGTATGCGGATGACGTTAAACTCTGTGTCCAGTATAAGGACATTTCATTTCACTCTCGCTTGCAATCCGATCTCAATAACTTTCAGTCATGGTGTTGTGCAAATATGTTACACCTGAATGCCTCGAAATGTAAAGTAATGACATTTCATCGCTCCAGCCCCTTGTTGGCTCCTTACACCCTCTGCGGTGGTTCTCTTGAGAGAATTACATTGGTTGATGATCTTGGTGTTAAACTAGACCCCAAGTTACAATTTTCTGAACATATTTCTACCATGGTAAATAAAGCCATGGGAGTGCTTGGGTTTATAAAGATGTAGTCAAAGGCATTTGACGACCACTACATAACGAAGACTCTCTATATTTCGCTTGTTCGTCCGATTTTAGAGTACGGCTCTTGTGGTTGGTGCCCTCAGTACAAAGTACACCAAGACCGTACAGAATCAGTCAAGAAAAAAACTTTACCCGTTCTCGAAGAGTAAAAGGGTATATTGTATTTGTGATAAATGTCCGTCTGTCTGTCCGTCCGTCTTGTTTGTCGCCCATTGCTCGGAGACTATAAGAGCTACAGCAACCAAATTTTTTTTCCGGACTTATGTTATATCTCACTCCTTTTTTTTCCGGACTTATGTTATATCTCACTCACGTCCGCCCCCACAAAGGGCGCACATCTGTGGCGTGCACAATTTTGAATATAACAAAAACTAAAAATGCAGTATCATAGAGAAAGAACATATCTATCAGGTGCCCAAATCTGAATTGGATCGGATCATTAAAATAGCCACAATATAGAAAAACATACGATAAAAGTTCGCTTCTCTCTTTCGCACTCACACAAAAACGAATCGATTTGGATTTTTGTATTTTGTGTCGCCTGGATCTCAGAGACTATAAGAGTTAGAGCAACCAAACTTTCTGCCCACACTCCTGTGATACCAAACTGAAACAAATGTATTTCAAAATTTCGCCCCGCCCCTTCCGCCCACAAAAAGCCGAAAATCCACAATTTCGAAAATAGAAAAAAAGAAAAATTCAGTATCGTAGAGAATGACCATATCTACCAGATTCCCGAATTTAGTTCAGATTTGATCATTACTGTAGCCACAATGATCAAATGAATTTTCAGAAGCAATTTCCCCCTTCCCCATGCAGAGTAAGTCATTTATGGGGATGATTGTCACTACAGATTCTCTCACACGCACACTCACGCTCAAACATGCTGCCTCGTGCAGTGTACGTGTGTTTTTGTGAGAACAGATGTAGATGTAGATGACAGATGCAGCAAACATATGTTAAATGTAAAATGTAAAAAACTGATACATCATTTGAAAGTTCCACATAAATCACATGTGTACTGACTGAGTACGGGTATAAAAGTAGAATTGCCTGAACCCTTTCGAATCTTATGCTCGGATTATAATTCGTTCTACCATATAATATCCACCACTAAATCACTTCGTCTACTTAAATCACTAATACTACCATACCTTGCACGTAATTAGTAATATTCTTTTTGTAAATTTGCATGTTTAGCGTTGTGTTTAGCCCTAATTTTTCCTCGAATATTAGTCCAAAACCTATCTTTCCTGCATGTTCGCGATCGGTTTCGGTACACGTGTCGTGCGTCATGCGGCAGCGCCCCTCGGTCTGTTGGGCGGGGGAGGGGGGCTGCGTATCTGCCAGGGATCCGCGCGTAACAGGCTTCGGCTTGGTGTCGCATGGGCCACTTGTTGGTGCAGTCATTGCACATCAACGTCCTAAAGAAAAGAAAAATAAAAAAAAAGATTTTGTATGTGAATAACTTATTTTGTAAACGGTAGTCGGGTGACGGCAAGACCAGCCTTATGTACGAGGGTTGCTATTTATGTTTTTGGCCCAGGTCACTTCCAGCCATATTAGGGCCAAATGGTTATTTGCATAAAAAGTTTGGAGTTGTATTGGCTAAACCTACATACAACTTTTAATGTACGACCACGTTTGATATCGATTAACGATAAATAAATAATTTACCTCGGCAGAAAAATGGAATTAGGGCGTAAACATTTTCGTGCGATTATTTTTCACAACTTTCGACGTGGATTACGTAGACAAGAATTCATCTATAAACTAAAATTATTACACGGCGAACAAGCAGCTTCCTTAGGCTCTGTAAAAAATTAGTAAATTGGGTTTTTTCGTGGTCGCTGTACGCTCAGCGACTAATTCCGTGAAGGTCGTCCAAAATCAGTTGTTGTGCCACAAAAAATCGATGCTGTGCAAGAACTGATTAACAAAAATCGTCATGTCAAATACCGTAAGATAGAGGCTTCCTTGGACATTAGTATAACGACCATCAATAAGATTTGCCATGATCTCCTGGGCATAAAAAGGTGGGTTCCCGTTGGCTCCTACATAGTTTAAAAATCCAGCAAAAAGCCGCGTGTCGATTGGTGCAAAGAAATGATCCAAAAGTACGATCGTGGTGTTTCAAAAAGTGTATATAATATCTACACAGGTGACGAATCCTGAATAGATTGGGTCTTCCAAAATGAACCAGATCCAAAAAAAAGTTGTTCGCTTGCAAAGCACATCGAAGCAAATGGTGGTCTGTTTTTTCGGCATTAATGGTCATGTGTCTACAGTGGCCTTAGAGAAACGTAAAATAGTTAATTCTGATTGGTATACAACCATTTTGTTTGCCAGAAGTCTTCGGTGAAATTCGAAAAATGAATAAAAGACACGAATCCTTCTTCTTCATCATGCCAATGCTAGCTCTCACTCATCGGCACAGACAAAAGCAATTTTGACCGACCAAAACGTCGAGTTGATGGGTCACCCGCCGTACAGTGCTGACTTAGCACCCAATGACTTCTTCTTGTTCCCTAACAACAGGAATAAATTACGCGGTCAACGGTTTACGACGCCACGAGGAAGCGGTTGATGCATTCAAAATGCATGTTTTAGAGGTGTCTCATTCGGACAGGAAACAAAGCTGTGAAAATTGGTCTAATCGAATGCAAAAGTAAATTAATTATCAAGGAGAACATTATGAGAAATAATAAAACCATTTTCAGACGCCTAAGTTGGGGTTTTCATGGTTAGGTCAAAAATATACTATTTTATTACTAGATCTTAGAGTATATCTCCTAGATGTCGTCGTGTCTGTGTAGCATGCGTGGCCTGATGCTGTGAAAATACCGGATGCTCCAAATTTAAATTACAAATTTCCAACGACTATCCTTGTGATTTATTAATAGTCATAGCAAAAGCAAAAACGAATGGGAAATTGTAGTCGTTTGAAATCAAATGGCTTGTCAGTCGGAATAATCGGAATTCTCGGAATTAAAACGTGTTCGCCACAAAATTTACCAGTCAAAATAGTTTCTTCAAGTAAATTAGTCATAACTTTTTTTTTTTCACACCAAGTCTTGAACCATTGCACTATGGTCCAAAAGTCGATTATTTTGGCATAAACTCTAAAAAGTTACTTACAGACCTCAAACTTCGCAAATTTGGTTTTATTAGAAAGAAGAGTATGCGAACAAAATTTTGAGTCTGTGTGACCACGCACTCTCTTTGCCTCCCATACTTCAATGTCGTTTCCTTCAATGTCACTGTTGAGGGGCAGCAGCGCTGTTAGCGGAGGTAACAGCGCGCTGTTAGCTCGCGCGCTCTCTCGTGGTGTTCGCTCTCGCGCTTTTGAGCGCGGTCGACTCGGCTCTTCACCATGGGCTCTAGCCGTAGGCCTAGATTGACCTGTCATTCGCTCTACACAGACGAACACAGCCGCAACACCCACCACCAGCCCCACTTGTGAACCCCGATTTACCCGAAATAAAGACAAGCCGTATTGAATTGACGCCCCAAATCGTTTTACTGGGAATACTGCCGGGATGTCCACCCTCCTACAAACAGTGGTCCTTCGAGCCGGATCTTCGCCTTCCTATAAGGAGGAGTCCAACCTGCAAGCATCGGTGGATTACATCGCTACTTCCCAAGATAAGTACGACTTCGTCTCCCGATTTGGTTTATTACCCGCAAGTCCGCGTTCCGTTATATATGTATATATATTCTTATATACATATCTTCTTTTTTGAGTTCCATCCTCTTTCGCCAGCGCCATATTCTTGGCAATTCCGGCTGCTCTCAACTTCTTTATCTACCACTACCAGTGCTACGGTAGTTTTTTTTCCGATTCCGTTTTTTTTGGTTTTTTGTTTGTGCGTGCAGTGTGTTTAATTAAATTAAATTAATTTAATTAAATAAAAGCACCAAATATTATCTCCAATTCCGTAATAAATTATCCTCAACCCAGGCACAGCGCATTTCCATAGCTATTTCGCATTTTTCGTGCCACTTTGTTGGAATTGTCTGTCTATGTATATGTTCCGAACTAGAGGTGACAACGTGTAAGGACAACTATCGGTATCACGAACACCGACAAATAAAACAAATAAATTCAAACCGCCGAATTATCCAGCTTCAATTAAAAGCCGACTGTACAAGGAATAATTATTTTTTTTTTGTTCTTTCATATCCAGTGGCAATTAGTTTCTTGGGCCCATTCCTCGTGCTTGTAATTCCTTTCGGCTCTACAGCCGCCGCAACTTAACAAGAAAGATAATAATTTCGTACGCAATCCTTCCGAGAAAAATATTATTTGACCAATGCACAAGTCCGTCAAAAGGTAAACGGAGAAGCGCCGCACTAACAATATTTTTTTTTTTAAATATTGTCACAACCAGTGTGAACGTTCTCTCCTCGGCGTGTATCAATTGATCCACTCATTGTTTGGGAACCTCGATCCAGAGCGACCCCAAATAATCCGAGTCGGTATTGAAAAATTGTTGTCCAACACAGAGCGAGGCCTTTTCGTTTCCATTCACCCAGCAGTGGGTTTTTCTTTTTGCGTATTTACGGAAGTTATTGCCTTCTGTTGTGGTGCCCTGCCCAGCCTAAGTTTTTTTTTTTCCTTCTGTCAATCCGACTTCAGCTTCAGACTTCGCAGCCACACTCTGCGCGTGGGCGTACGTAGTATGCCAACGGGTGACAAGGACAGCAAAGGGTTTCTGGCTGCGACCTCTCCACGTCGGCTACGCTCCCTCTTCCGCCTCAGGAACTACCTCCACTCAGAGGATCAAGTCGCCAGTCACTCCCAGAGCAGCCAGTAGCAGCCCTGCTGCCAGGACCAAATCGGTTCTCTTCCCGTCTCCCGTCACTCTCAAGGTGCCAGCTCGGATCCAAGACGATCTCACCAGCTCTTCCGTTTTCAGTCCCGTCAGCTCGAGACCCGTTATTAAAATGGCTCAATCCGCCACCACTACGGCACGAACAAGATTAGCCGCCGCCATCGGCCGTCTGGCTTATTTGGAAGCGCGCATCACTGCCGCTCCATCCGCATATCTTTCCGAGGTTCGCCGAGGACAAATTCTGAGAATGTGGGCGGATGTCGAGGCGGAGTACAAAGCGTGCTCCGCAGTGATGGTTGACGAGGATCCAAGGGTCCAAGAGGACATCCGAGATAAGTACGGCGAGTGTTATGGGGTATTTGAGCAGTGCCTCGCTAATCTCAATACTCAGCTGGCCCAAACATCAGTCCATCCGTCTGCACCGCAGACTTACCAGGGCGGTTTTCGACTGCCCCTGCGACATCGAGGTCTTCACAGGAGATTACGTCCGCTGGCCTACTTTCCGAGATTTATTTACGGCAATTTATATAAATAATTCTAGGCTGTCTCCGGTAGAGAAGCTATATCATCTCACCGCTAAGACAAGTGGCGATCCGAAGGCCGTAGTCGAAAAGTCCCCGCTCACAAACGATGGGTTCGAGTCGGCATGGTCGGCCCTCCGAAACCGATATGAAAATAATCGGATTCTGGTGACCAACCAGATCAATATTCTGCTCTTTCTGCCTCGCGTCGAGTCGAGACCAGCCGAGCTTTGAAAGAGCTTCAAAGCACGAAGCAAAGGGGTCCTCACCGCTCTTGCTCCCCAAGGTCTGGACGGACAACTGGGATAGCCTCCTTGTGACTATCTGTGCCTCCAAGTTGCCGAAGTTGACTCGGTCCCTATGGGAAGAATCCGTCACCGACAAGAAAGAAGTTCCTCCATGGGCGGAAATCGACGCCTTCCTCACTCAGCGCTGTTTGACGCTAGAGGCCATGGAGACGACCCGTCCACTTCCAAAGGCCATACGAACCCACCACTGTCCAAAGGTACCCTGAATTCGCAGCCCCTCCGGAAGCAACTCCAACCCGTTCCGGTCTCAGGGGAGTCCCGTGCCCAGGAAGTTTCACTCCTTCCAGACACAAGTGAGTCCAAAGAGAAGAACGTGTAATCTCTGCTCTAAAGAGAACCATCCGATCCGACTCTGTCCGCACTTCCTACAGAGATGACCGTGGAGGCGCGGGCCAGTTGCATTAAAAAGGCAGCTGTGCTTGAACTGTTTCGCGAGAGGGCACCAGCTCCGGGAATGCCAAAGCGCCCACAGTTGCTTCACTTGTGGAGCCCGCCACCACACGCTTCTGCATCGGGGTACCTCAGCTCCCAGCGAATTGACTTCCGCGACCGCGGAGGAGTCCGGTTCCTTCGTCGCTCCAGCCAACGTTCAGAACTATTTTTCCTCGGGAACAAGAGCGGTGCTTCTCGGCACTGCAATGATCAACATTTGCCACCGAGGGACAAATTTTCGTGCCCGCGCACTAATCGACTCGGGCTCCGAGGCAACGTTCATTACGGAACGTCTCTTTAATATCATACAACTACCATTCCGCCTTATTCAACCCCAAGTTTTCAGGCCTTAATCATACTGTAGCAGCTCAGTCCAAGAAGCTCTGTGATTTTTCCATTCGCTCCCTGGTTACGCCGAGCGTACAGTTAAACGCCACGGCCTACGTCCTGCCAGAAATCGCCGGCAATCTTCCTTCATATCCGATCCCGCAGAACGCGCTGCGAGACTTGCCGAACCTGCCATTAGCAGACCCTACCTTTTATGAGAGCTCACAGATAGACGTTCTGATCGGAGCCGATCTCCTTCCGTCCGTATTGTTAAGCGGCTCACAGACCGACATCTGTGGCTCTCCTCCGGACAGGAAACTATCTTTGGGTGGGTGCTTACCGGTCCATTGCCGCGCTGTTCCTGACCAGATTGCATCCTTCTCCACTCGAATTTCCCACGTCCGCGACGCTCCGTTAGACAAACTTCTCACAAAGTTTTGGGAGGTGGAGGATCTACCTATCAAGGTAGTAGGAGAGTCGGACTCCTTTTGCGAAAGCCATTTTATTCGAACCACGTCAAGAACGTCAAGCGGGAAGTACGTGGTAACACTGCCGTTTCGTGACCCCGCTCATTGTGGGTCAGGCCTGGGGCATTCAAGGTCCATTGCTCTAGCTCAGTTTCTCCGAAATGAGAATCGGCTAAAGAGAAACGTTCCATTTCAATAGCAGTATAACTCTGTGGATCCGTGAATATTTAGATCTCGACCATATGACAGAGGTTTCGTCCACTAATGATTCCGCTAATTATTATCTCCCGCACCATGCGGTAATCAAGCCGGAGAGCACTACTACGAAAGTCCGCGTGGTATTCAACGCGTCCAGCCCTTCTGCGAACGGTACGAGCTTGAACGATCTGCTTCATGCTGGTCCGGTCCTCTAATCCGATTTAACCATCCAAATCCTGAAGTGGCGCTATTTCCGATACGTCTTCAACGCCGACATTACAAAGATGTATCGCCAGATTTGGGTACATCCGACGCACACCCCCTTTCAGCGAATCTTATTCCGAAACCAGGCGGGTGAGATTCGGGATTATGAGCTGAAAACCGTAACTTTTGGAGTCAATTGCGCCCGTTTTAGCCATCCGGGTCCTGCAACAGCTTGCCGACGACATCCAGTCGCGATTTCCAAGGGCAAGTCACATTGTGCGGCAATTCATGTACGTCGACGACGTCCTAGCCGGAGCAGACTCCGTCAGGGAAGCTCAGCTGGCCATTCACGAATTGCAAGCCGCCCTCAGCTCAGCAGGTTTTCCACTGCGTAAATGGACGTCCAAAAAAGGAGATTTTGGACGGTCTTCCAAATGACCACCTCCTGCACACCGATTTTCTGGAAATCGATGCCGAGAGCACGGCAAAGATCCTCGGAGTTCGCTGGAAGGCGACGTCGGACGAGTTCTTCTTTGTTCCTCCCGTGTTCACGCTCGAGTCATCCTTCACCAAGCGAGAAGTTCTTTCTCAGATTGCGAAGCTGTTTGACCACGCGGGGTGGCTAGCCCCATTCATCGTCCGGTCCAAGATTTTCATGCAGGAAATCTGGTTGCAAGAATTGGGATGGGAAGAACATCTGCCAAGTGCGTTGTACCAGCGCTGGCTGGACTTCCTGCAGAGTTACGCTGCACTCCCCGAAATCCGAATTCCAAGATGGATTTGTGCCCAGCCATCGGTAATGGTCGAACATCACGGTTTCTGCGATGCCTCCGAGAAGGCGTACGGTGCAGCGATCTACGTGCGCGTCGAGTGTGGCCATCATATCACGGTGCATCTGCTATCAGCAAAAACACGAGTTGCTCCCGTGAAACCGTCTCACTTCCTCGGTTAGAGCTGTGCGGTGCAGTGCTCCTTTCCGAAATGGCGACGGCTATCCTGCCAAGCATGCCGACAAAAGATCCTCAATGCTACTACTGGACCGATTCGACTATTGTGCTGGCCTGGTTGAGCAATCCAGCGTGCCACTGGACTAGCTTTGTGGCCAATCGAGTAACCAAGATAGCTCAAACTACCGACACCACGAATTGGGCTCATGTTCGGTCCGAACATAACCCCGCTGACTTAGCTAGTCGGGGCGTATCGTTACCAGAACTGGTGGGTAACCACCTCTGGTGGCATGGACCAGCTTGGTTGCAATCCCCACGGGAACAGTGGCCACCTCAAGCCAACGAAGCTCCACCTATGACTCCAGAGCAGCGGGCCGTGAAGGTCCATTTTGCTGCCGGCCCTCCCCAAGATTTCCTGGAGCGTTTCGCCCAACTTGAGAAGGCTCTTCGAGTGCGGGCGTATGTGCCCGGTTTATTCAGTGTTGCCGAAAGGTAACACCCGCACGCAGGGGCCACCCTCACTAGTGGGGAAATTAACAACGCGGAGCAGACTGCCTTATCCTGGAGGCTCAGCGCCGGGACTTCCCCAAGGATTTCACTGCCTGAGTGGCAAACGTCCCGTGCCAAGTTCAAGCTCTATCCTGAACCTGAACCCCTTTCTAGACCGAAATGGGATCATGAGATCCTGTGGCCGGATCACAGCGTCACAAGATTTGAAGTATGACGAGCGTCATCAATCATCCTTTCCCTACAGTTGCCGCCTGTCTCTGCCTGCTGGCGCATTTCACGCACAAAATAACCTCCATGGCGGTAGTCAACTGATGACTCGCCTCATCCGCGGCAAATATTGGATTCCGCGAATCCGGAACCTGATGAAGGGTGTGGTGAATTCCTGCAAAATATGCATCATCCACAAAAGAAGCTACAGACCCAACTAATGGGGATCTCCCAACAGACCGAGCATCTTTCTCCAGACCATTTTACCCATACCGGTATTGACTACGCCGGTCCTTTCGACATAAGGAACTATACCGGAAGAGCGTGCCTGATCACCAAGGGTTATGTGTGCGTATTTTGTCTGTTTTTCCACGAAGGCCATTCACTTGAGGCCACTTCCGACCTGACCACCGAGAAGTTTCTGGTAGCTTCGCTCGTTCTGTTGCTCGACGAGGCTGTCCGCAGCGTATTCATTCCGACAATGGCAAATCTTTCGTGGGAGCCGAAACTATACTTTCTCGAGACTTCTAGCGGCCTTCCAGGATTCGGTCACTGAAGCATATAGCCACTTTCTGAAACGGTGGCGTTTCATCCCGCCAGGAGCTCCACACATGGGAGTTCTGTGGGAAGCCGGTATAAAGAGTTTCAAAACACTCTTCTACAAATCCACGTCTACTCGAAAGTATACCTTTGAGGAGCTCTCGACGCTCCTCGCTAAGATTGAAGCGTGCCTCAATTCCAGGCCAATCTTCACCGATGTCCGAAAGTCCGACGGAGTTGCTGGCCCTCACTCCCGGGCACTTCCTTATCGGAGGACCGTTAATGGCGACCGCAGAGCCCGAAATAAAGAGGAACCTCCAGTCGATGATTAATCGGTGGCAAGCATTTAAAGGCCCTCAACCAGCAGTTCTGCAAGAGATGGACGGATGAGAACCTCAAGGAACTCAAAAAACGCAACAAGTGGCAGACGGATATGCCAAATCTTCAGATCGGCGATTTGGTTATCATAAAGGAAGATAACCTGCCTTCTAACGACTGGCGACTCGAGAGTACAGTCCGTGTATCCCGGCGCCGACAACAGGGTCCGTGTGGTAGACATCCTTACCGCCCGCGGGATGCTCAAACGCCCGGTCGCTAAAGTCGTTCTCCTTCCGGGGAGCTCCTCGTCCCGCACAACAGTAATGGAAGCGTTCCTGTGCCTAGTCCGTTGAAAAAAGGGCCTGTCCTCGTCCACCGTTCCACCCCGTTTCTGTTGTTGTTTTTTTCCGTCTCCAGAACGCCCTCGTGCGTTCAGCCAACTGTACTGCGAGAGTGCCTGTCACCTGTTCCTATCACGAACTAATGCGTCTCCGCTTCTTCTTTTCCATAACAGCTGTTTTTTGCCTCCAGATTAAGATGGCTCCACAACCCCGGGACACCCACACCTCAGGGAGCAGACGGGCACGAAAGAAGGCTTCCTACAGCTGCCGAGTCTGTTCCGGAAGCCATCCGCTACGGGACTGCCGCAGCTTCCTCAAGCTGAGCGCGGCCAAGAGGTCCGAGCTGTGTTGGCGAACAGGTATTGCCAGAACTGCCTGGCTCATCAGCACTCCGGCAAGGATTGCCGAAGTGGCGGCCGGTGCAAGGTGTGCCACAAAGGCCACCACACGTTACTCCACATGCGACCGTCCCAGCGTCCAGCTCGCTCGGAGTCCCCACGTCCGGTGCGATTTCCGTCTCCAGCTCCTGTGTCCCGAGCCGCTCGCCGCCCCCGGATTCCCATCAGACGCGCAAAGGCAGGGTCCGCCTGCCGTCGAGCCCGCTCAGAGTCGTCAGCGGCGGCTCCGGGTCCGTCTACCGCTCCAGTGCCCCGAGCTGATCGCCGCCCCATCGTGGGAAATCTGGCGCCATCGGTCGACACGCGCTCCAGCACCGGAGCATCAACTTTCTCCCGACGGCCCAGGTGGTCGTGCACATGGGACAAAAGACCCATGAGATGACGGCGCTCATCGACCCGTGCACGCCGGTGAGCTGCATTGACGCATCTGGCCACCGACCTGAAATTGCCCAGCACACGCATCGGCGCTGAGAAGGTCGCCACCGCCATCATCCGCGCCAGGACAGGCGAGGTTCAATTGGACGTGGTCCTTAAGATGGAGCCCCGTTTGCGCGTCCGCGAAACCGCTGCGACCTTTGAGCGAGGCGACTCGGGCCAGGTTCGACGACATCCGCCTTGCCAATGAGCAATTCCATCGCCCGTCTACCATGTTCTTCGTGTTGGGAGCAGACGTCTGGGAAAGTGATCCAACCCGGGTTCTCGCGCGAGGAGACGGCTTTCCAGTGGCCCAAAGCACGGTCTTTGATGGATTGTGTACGGGCCTGCACGCCCCGTAGGATGGGATGTCGCAGTCCTGCAAGGAGGGGAGGATGTTCGGCAGCAGCGCTGTTAGCGGAGGTAACAGCGCGCTGTTAGCTCGCGCGCTCTCTCGTGGTGTTCGCTCTCGCGCTCTTGAGCGCGGTCGACTCGGCTCTTCACCATGGGCTCTAGCCGTAGGCCCAGATTGACCTGGCATTCGCTCTACACAGACGAACACAGCCGCAACACCCACCACCAGCCCCACTTGTGAACCCCGTTTTACCCGAAATAAAGACAAGCCGTATTGAATTGACGCCCCCGATCGTTTTACTGGGAATACTGCCGGGATATCCACCCTCCTACAAACAGTCCAGTGGCGGATCAGGTATCCAAAGGAGTTTTATTCTAGGTGAGGAGGGATCTAATGGTTACTTGGGAAGATAAGTTATTGTTGTTGATGTTCCGGATGGTTTTAAGGATGCGGGGGAGTCCGCGTTCTCAAACTATGTATTTATATTCTTTTTACATAATTAGTTTTTTGTGTCTAGAATGGCTATGGTTTCGGCTGATAGGATTGATGAGTAGTGGATAGAATGCACCTTTTTAGGATTTACCATTTTCGGTGGTTATGGCAAAGGTGATGTCCATTGGGCGTTTTTTTTGTTTTGTTCGGAAGGGGATGTCGGGAATGTTGTGTTGTTTGCATGAGAGAATGATTTTTTCTAGTGTTGACGATAATTTGCTTCTTTTTGGGTCCTGCATTTAATGGATTTGTAAAGTGGTGAGTTTGAGCTGTGTAGTAGTGTTTTTGTACATTTTAAATACATCGGCATTTTTTGTTCTAATGCATCGAACTGATTTTTCTTCAAAAAACAGATTAAAATTGGGGGTTTTAGTGTAGTGCATCCTGACCATATGAAATTCCAATATATGCATTTATTTCCAATGGCCGCAAAGTTTTAAATATTGTTGAGGGGGTTGATTTAGGGGCTGGCCATAGAAAAATAGTGCGTAGTCTATTTAAATACGTATTTACATACATTCCGCGCATATCCACAGTACTTTTAACAATAAATTTGCGATCCCGCTCAGTTGTCGCGTTCAACCGGTGGCGCATTCTTTGGTCCACAAGTTATAATATTATCTCAATTCCGTAATAAAATCCTCAGCAGAGCACGGCTTCACTGAGGCTAATTTCGCATTTTCGTGCCAATTTGTTGAATATGTCTATGTATGTTGATAACTTCTTTGACAATGTGTAAGGACAACTCCATCGGTATCACGCACCGACAAATAAAACGAGATAATTCAAAAGTCTGCATTATCCAAAAATACAAACATGCGAACGTCGGTTTTCCTTCCGCGTAAAAGCCGACTGTACAATCAATAATTGTTTTTCACAGAACTTAGGTATCCGACAAAAATTTTGGGCCCCGAATTTGCTTGAAATTCCTTTTATCTCAACACGCCAAAGTAATGAACGTGGATAAAAAGCTTGCGCATTTGAAAAATATGATTTGCTCACTGCGAACTACCGTCAAATGATAATTTCTCACCAAGCGAACGTTCCAATGTCAACCAATTGATCCTATTGTTTGGGAACCCTTCCAGGCGACCCCCAATTTAGTGGAGTCGCCAATTGAAAATTGTTGTCATAAAATGCACCACCACAGCCACGAAACCATTGTTCGATGTGGGTTTCTCTTTTTGCGTATTTACAAGTTTTGCCTTCTGTTGTGGTGCCCTGCCCAGCCTAAGTTTTTTTTTTCCTTCCTTCAATCCGACTTCATATCAGACTTCGCAGCCACACTCTGGCGTGGGCGTACGTAGTATTGCCAACGGGTGTTGCCGGACAACAAAAATAACCTATGCGACCTCTACGTCGGCTACGCGCCTCTTCCGCCTCAGGAACTACCCCCACTCAGATCATCAGTGCAGTCACTCCCAGCAAAAACAGCAGTATTCAGGACCAAATCGGTTCTCTTCCGTCTCCCATCAACCTCTCAAGGTGCCAGCTCGCTTCAAATATATCACCAGCGGCCGTTTAGCTTCAATTCATTCGACCCGTAATTAAAATGGCTCAATCGCCAACACGCAAAAAGCAAGGTTAGCCGCCGCCATCGGCCGTTTTGGCTCATTTGGACGCGCATCACTGGTGCTCCATCCGCATCTCTTACGATGGTTCGCCGAGGACAAATTCAAGAATTTTGCGGATGTCGAGGCGGAGTACAAAGCGTGCTCCGCAGTGATGGTTGACGAGGATCCAAGGGCGGTCTATTCATCTGAGATAACGCACGGCGAAGGTGTTAGGGGGTATTTGAACAGTGGACATTCTAATTCAATTTGGCCACTATTCAAACATCAGTCCATCCGTCTACCGCCAACTTTTGGCGGCTGTCGACTGCTGGACATCGAAAGGTCTTCATGGAATGCACGTCCGGCCTTTTCCAAGATTTATTTACGGCAATTTATATCAACAATTCTAGGCTGTCTCCGAAGAAGCTATATCATTTCACCGCTAAAGTTTTATGGCGAAATAAGCCATAGTCGAAAAAGTCCCAATGCAAGCTCATGGCAGGCGAGTCAGGCGGGCGGCCGGCGAAACCGTTATGAAAACAATCGGCTCCTGGTGACCAACCAGATCAATATTCATGAATGCCTCGCGTAAACGAGACCAGCCGAGCTTTGATGTATTCATTGGCTTCCGATTTCAAGGGGTCCTCACCATCTTGCTCAAACAAAGTCTGCTGTTGGACGGGGAATGATGTTGATACTATCTGTGCCTGTAGTTGCCGAAGTTGACCCGGTCCTGTGGGAAGCATCGTCACCGACAAAAGAGGTTCCTCCATGGGCGGAAATCGACGCCTTCAAACTAGCCGACAACGCTTGGTTAAGAATAAAGCAACCGTCCCTTCAAAGGCCATACTTGTACACGCACTGTCCAAAGGGACCCTGAATTCGCACCCCTTTACGCCGCGATTTGGTCATTGCGTTCTCAATCCGTTGATTCCGTGCCCAGGAAGTTTCCTCCTTCCAGACACAAAAGTCAAATTCGTTTCGAAATTGTGACTCTCTGGCTCTAAAGAGAACCATCCGATCCGACTCTTCCAACTTCCAAACCAGATGACCGTGGATGCGAACGCCAGTTCGCGATAAAAGGCCGCGAAAAAAACGTAAAAACAGAGGGGTAAAAGCTCACGGGAATCCAAAGCAACCACTGTTAACGGAAGCCCGCCACCACGCTTCTGCATCCGGGGTACTTCAGCTGATTGCGACATTGACTTCCAACGACCGCGGAGGATTCCGATTCCTCCGTCGCTTCGGCCAACGTTCAGAACTATTTTTCCTCGGGAACAGAGCGGTGCTTCTCGGCACTGCATTTGAAAATCATTGTTTTGCCACCGAGGGACAAATTTCCGTGCCCGCGCTCCTAATCGACTTGGGGCTCCAGGCAACGTTCATTACGGAACGTCTCTTTAATATCATTCAACTACCATTCCGCCTCGTATTCAAGCCCAAGTTTCAGCCCTTAATCACTGTAGCAGCTCAGTCCAAGAAGTTCTGTGATTTTTCCATTCGCTCCTGGTTACGCCGAGCGTACAGAAACGCCTACGTGCCAGAGATCGCCGGCAATCTTCCGTCATATCCGATCCCGCAGAACTTTTCAAATATAACTGGTGCCATTAGCAGACCCGTTTTTTATGAGCCAAAGATAGAACGTTCTTTGATAAAATTGTCCTTCCGTCCGTATGAAACATCGTTAAGTTCGGCTCTATATATATTCGAACGCTGTCCGCGGAGGAGGTATCTAGCTGTCTGGTCGCTTACCGGTCAATTTCTAACTATTGTTCCTGACCAGATTGCGTATCTCTGATCTCCAAATCTTTATTTCGCCACTCATGTGATACCGTTAGACAAACTTTCGGCTCAAAGTTTTGGGAGATGGACTTCATCTACCTATCAAGGTGGGCGCGGACTCCTTTTCCGAAAGCCATTTTGTTCGAATAACAGTCAAGAACGTCAAGCGACCCTTGTACTTGGTAAACTTGTTTCGTGACCCCCTCATTGTGTCAGGCCTATTTTTCAAGGTCCGATGCTCAGAATTCCGTTTCGTAGCAAAATGATCTTCGGTCAAGTATATAACGTTCCAATACCGTTATACAAATAATTTGTTGAGTTGGTTCTTCTTTTTCTCTCGATCGCTGTGTAAGAGGTTTTCCGTCAAACTTCACGATTCGTGACTATTAACTTCCGCACCGCTCAATACCGACGGAAAACTCCTCTTTCCGCCTGGTGATATCCAACGTTTTCCAGGACCTTCTGCGAACAGTTTAACAGCTTTAAACAGACGAACGTAAAACGTCCGCACGTCCATTCTCGCTATCCTTTCTTAATTCGTCTGCCAACAATGATCAGGCCATTGCCGAATCTTTTGGCCAATTTTCAAACAACCTATTCCCATGAAAGCGAAGTCAGAACCGTATCCATAAAGTTTACCGGGATCGAACGGCATTTTCAGCCCCTTGTTAAATGAAATCTCACTGCTTCAGGATCTTCGACTAGTTGAAAGCCGGTATTCTCAACAGGTCTTGACGGAGTCCGGTTTCAGGAAATCAGGTACGCCGACGCTCTGTGTGACCCCAATTGCGCTGTATTCACCCTATCCCTTAACTCCTCCTGTTTCCCTATGATCTGTTTCGTGAGAATCGTTTATCTTCTAGATGCGGTTAGTATATCTGGACGCAATGAATTTACATACGGTATATCAAAGTTATCCGCCAAAAATGTTTGAGAAAATTTAAACCCCGCGATTCAACATCTCTGATGGTCATTATATCAGCAAAAACATCGTTTTAAGGCGACGATGGACGTCAAATTTACTAGAGTTTACCTCTTTTATTATTAAAGGCTTCCATGGTAACATGCAGACGGATGTCATTTACACCGATTTCGGTAAAATCATTCGACTCTGTAAACTATTCCCTTTTAGCACAAAACATTTCGGGGTTTCCGCCCAATCTTTTGAAATGGATTTCCTCTTCAAAAACTCCTTGTCTTCTGTTGTTCAGGTTACCTCTGGAGTACCACAGGGCAGCCATCTTGGCCCCACTGTTTCACACTCTTCATTAATGACCTGCCTTCAGAGTATTAACAAACTCAGCGTACTCATGTATGCGGATGACGTTAAACTCTGTGTCCAGTATAAGGACATTTCATTTCACTCTCGCTTGCAATGACCATCTCAATAACTTTCAGTCATGGTGTTGTGCAAATATGTTACACCTGAATGCCTCGGGTAAAGTAATGACATTTCATCGCTTCCTCCTTGTTGGCTCGGTACACCCTCTGCGGTGGTTCTCTCTCAAATTACATTTGGTTGATGATCCCCAATTTAAACTAGACCCCTCCGGTTTTTCTGAACATATTTGGTTGCATGGTAAATAAAGGCATGGGGAACTTCGGTTTTATAAAGATGTAGTCAAAGGCATTTGACGACCACTACATAACGAGACTCTCTATATTTCGCTTGTTCGTCCGATTTTTCGTACGGCTCTTCACGGTTGGTGCCCTGGTACAAAGCGTACCTGCACCAAGACCGTACAGAATCAGTCGAAAAAAAACTTTTACGTTCCGTTCTCTATCATAATGGGTATATTGTATCCGTGATAAATGTCCGTCTGTCTGTCCGTCCGTCTTTTTTGTCGCCCATTCGGAGACTATAAGAGCTACAGCAACCAAATTTTTTCGGACTTATGTTATATCTCACTCCTTTTTTCCCCGGACTTATGTTATATCTCACTCGTCCGCCCACAAAGGGCGCACAGAGGACTCCAATGGCGTGCACAATTTTGAATATAACGTCAAAAACTAAAAATGCAGTATCATATGGAAAGAACATATCTATCAGGTGCCCAAATCTGAATTGGATCGGATCATTAAAATAGCTCCAATATAGAAAAACATACGATAAAAGTTCTCTCTCTTCTTTGACTCACACAAAACGAATCGATTTGGATTTTTGTTTTTTGTGTCGCCTGGATCTCAGAGACTATAAGAGTTTTATTAGAGCAACCAAATTTCTGCCCACACTCCTGTGATACCAAACTGAAACAAATGTATTTCAAAATTTCGCCCCGGGAATTCCCAAAAAGCCGAAAATCCACAATTTCGAAAACGTCCTCTGAAAAATTCAGTATCGTAGAGGGAATGACCATATCTACCAGATTGGAATTTAGTTCAGATTTGATCATTTTTGTAGCCACAATGATCAAATGAATTTTCAAGCAATTATCCCTTTCCCATGCAGAGTAAGTCATTTATGGGGATGATTGTCACTACAGATTCTCTCACACGCGGTAGTCACTCACGCTCAAACATGCTGCCTCGTGCAGTGTACGTGTTGTTTTGGAGAACAGATGTAGATGTAGATGACAGATGCAGCAAACATATGTTAAATGTAAAATGTAAAAACTGATACATCATTTGAAAGTTCCACATAAATCACATGTGTACTGACTGAGTACGGGTATTCCGGTAGAATATACCCTGAACCCTTTCGAATCTTATGCTCGGATTATAATTCGTTCTACCATATAATATCCACCACTAAATCACTTCGTCTACTTAAATCACTAATACTACCATACCTTGCACGTAATTAGTAATATTCTTTTGTAAATTTCCATGTTTAGCGTGTGTTTAGCCCGCAAATTTTTCCTCGAATATTAGTCAAAACCTATCTTTCCTGCATGTTCGCGATCGCGGTTTCGGTACACGTGTCGTGCGTCATGCGGCAGCGCCCTCGGTCTGTTGGGCGGGAGGAGGGCTGCGTATCTGCCAGGGATCCGCGCGTAACAGGCTTCGGCTTGGTGTCGCATGGGCCACTTTGTTGGTGCAGTCATTGCACATCAACGTCCTAAAGAAAAAGAAAAAAAAAAAAGATTTTGTATGTGAATAACTTATTTTGTAAACGGTAGTCGGGTGACGGCAAGACCAGCCTTATGTACGAGGGTTGCTATTTATGTTTTTGGCCCAGGTCACTTCCAGCCATATTAGGGCCAAATGGTTATTTGCATAAAAAGTTTGGAGTTGTATTGGCTAAACCTACATACAACTTTTAATGTACGACCACGTTTGATATCGATTAACGATAAATAAATAATTTACCTCGGCAGAAAAATGGAATTAGGGCGTAAACATTTTCGTGCGATTATTTTTCACAACTTTCGACGTGGATTACGTAGACAGAATTCATCTATAAACTAAAATTATTACACGGCGAACCTTGACCGCTTCCTTTAGGGCTCTGTAAAAAATTAGTAAATTGTTTTTTTTCGTGGTCGCTGTACGCCAGCGACTAATTCCGTGAAGGTCGTCCAAAATCGGTTGTTGTGCCACAAAAATCGATGCTGTTCAGAACGATTAACAAAAAACGTCATGTCAAATACCGTAAGATAGAGGCTTCCTTGGACATTAGTATAACGACCATCAATAAGATTTGCCATGATCTCCTGGGCATAAAAAAGTTGGGTTCCCGTTGGCTCCCACATAGTTTAAAAAATCCAGCAAAAAGCCGCGTGTCGATTGGTGCAAAGAAATGATCCAAAAGTACGATCGTGGTTCAAAAAAAGTGTATATAATATCTACACAGGTCACGAATCCTGAATAGATTGGGTCTTCCAAAATGAACCAGATCCAAAAGTTGTTCGCTTGCAAAGCACATCGAAGCAAATGGTGGTCTGTTTTTCGGCATTAATGGTCATGTGTCTCCGCAGTGGCCTTAGAGAAACGTAAAATAGTTAATTCTGATTGGTATACAACCATTTGTTTGCCAGAAGTCTTCGGTGAAATTCGAAAAATGAATAAAAAGACACGAATCCTTCTTCATCATGCCAATGCTAGCTCTCACTCATCGGCACAGACAAAAGCAATTTTGACCGACCAAAACGTCGAGTTGATGGGTCACCCGCCGTACAGTGCTGACTTAGCACCCAATGACCTTCTTCTTGTTCCCTAACAACAGGAATAAATTACGCGGTCAACGGTTTACGACGCCACGAGAAGCGGTTGATGCATTCAAAATGCATGTTTTAGAGGTGTCTCATTCGGACAGGAAACAAAGCTGTGAAAATTGGTCTAATCGAATGCAAAAGTAAATTAATTATCAAGGAGAACATTATGAGAAATAATAAAACCATTTTCAGACGCCTAAGTTGGGGTTTTCATGGTTAGGTCAAAAAATACTATTTTTTATTACTAGATCTTAGAGTATATCTCCTAGATGTCGTCGTGTCTGTGCAGCATGCGTGGCCTGATGCTGTGAAAATACCGGATGCTCCAAATTTAAATTACAAATTTCAACGACTATCCTTGTGATTTATTAATAGTCATAGCAAAAGCAAAACGAATGGGAAATTGTAGTCGTTTGAAATCAAATGGCTTGTCAGTCGGAATAATCGGAATTCTCGGAATTAAAACGTGTTCGCCACAAAATTTACCAGTCAAAATAGTTTCTTCAAGTAAATTAGTCATAACTTTTTTCACACCAAGTCTTGAACCATTGCACTATGGTCCAAAAAGTCGATTATTTTGGCATAAACTCTAAAAGGACTTACAGACCTCAAACTTCGCAAATTTGGTTTTATCCCGAAAGAAGAGTATGCGAACAAAATTTTGAGTCTGTGTGACCACGCACTCTCTTGCCTCCCATACTTCAATGTCGTTTCCTTCATATCACTTTTTGAGGGGCAGCAGCGCTGTTAGCGGAGGTAACAGCGCGCGCTGTTAGCTCGCGCGCTCTCTCGTGGTGTTCGCTCTCGCGCTTACCAGCGCGGTCGACTTCGGCTCTTCACCATTTTTCTAGCCGTAGGCCTAGATTGACCTGTCATTCGCTCTACACAGACGAACACAGCCGCAACACCCACCACCAGCCCCACTTTGTGAACCCCGGATTTGTGCGAAATAAAAGACAAGCCGTATTGAATTGACGCCCCAAATCGTTTTACTGGGAATACTGCCGGGATGTCCACCCTCCTACAAACAGTGGTCCTTCGAGGCGGATCTTCGCCTTCCCTATAAGGAGGAGTCCAACCTGCAAGCATCGGTGGATTACATCGCTACTTCCCAAGATAAGTACGACTTCGTTTCCGATTTGGTTTATTACCCGCAAGTCCGCGTTCCGTTATATATGTATATATATTCTTATATACATATCTTCTTTTTTGAGTTCCAAATTTCGCCAGCGCCATATTCTTGGCAATTCCGGCTGCTCTCAACTTCTTTATCTACCACTACCAGTGCTTCGGTACATTTTTTCCGATTCCGTTTTTTTTGTTTTTTGTTTGTGCGTGCAGTGTGTTTAATTAAATTAAAATTAATTTAATTAAATACCTTTTGGTCGCCACAAACAAATATTATCTCAATTCCGTAATAAATTATCCTCAACCCAGGCACAGCGCATTTCCATAGCTATTTCGCATTTTTTCGTGCCACTTTGTTTGGAATTGTCTGTCTATGTATATGTTCCGAACTAGAGGTGACAACGTGTAAGGACAACTATCGGTATCACGAACACCGACAAATAAAACAAATAAATTCAAGCCGCCGAATTACAAATCCAGCTTCAATTAAAAGCCGACTGTACAAGGAATAATTATTTTTTTTGTTATTTCATATCCAGTGGCAATTAGTTTCTTGGGCCCATTCCTCGTGCTTGTAATTCCTTTCGGCTCTACAGCCGCCGCAACATAACAAGAAGATAATAATTTCGTACGCAATCCTTCCGAAAAAAAATATTATTTGACCAATGCACAAGTCCGTCAAAGGTAAACGGAGAAGCGCCGCACTAACAATATTTTTTTTAAATATTGTCACAACCAGTGTGAACGTTCCTCTCCTCGGCGTGTATCAATTGATCCACTCATTGTTTGGGAACCTCGATCCAGAGCGACCCCAAATAATCCCGAGTCGGTATTAAAAATTGTTGTCCAACACAGAGCGAGGCCTTTTCGTTTCCATTCACCCAGCAGTGGGTTTCTCTTTTTTTGCGTATTTACGGAAGTTATTGCCTTCTGTTGTGGTGCCCTGCCCAGCCTAAGTTTTTTTTGTTTTCCTTCTGTCAATCCGACTTCAGCTTCAGACTTCGCAGCCACACTCTGCGCGTGGGCGTACGTAGTATGCCAATTTTTGACAAGACAACAAAGGGTTTCTGGCTGCGACCTCTCCCCACGTCGGCTACGCTCCTCTTCCCGCCTCAGGAACTACCTCCACTCAGAGGATCAAGTCGCCAGTCACTCCCAGAGCAGCCAGTAGCAGCCCTGCTGCCAGGACCAAATCGGTTCTCTTCCCGTCTCCCGTCACTCTCAAGGTGCCAGCTCGGATCCAAGACGATCTCACCAGCTCTTCCGTTTTCGGTCCCGTCAGCTCGAGACCTTTTATTAAAATGGCTCAATCCGCCACCACTACGGCACGAACAAGATTAGCCGCCGCCATCGGCCGTCTGGCTTATTTGGAAGCGCGCATCACTGCCGCTCCATCCGCATATCTTTCCGAGGTTCGCCGAGGACAAATTCTGAGAATGTGGGCGGATGTCGAGGCGGAGTACAAAGCGTGCTCCGCAGTGATGGTTGACGAGGATCCAAGGGTCCAAGAGGACATCCGAGATAAGTACGGCGAGTGTTATGGGGTATTTGAGCAGTGCCTCGCTAATCTCAATACTCAGCTGGCCCAAACATCAGTCCATCCGTCTGCACCGCAGACTTACCAGGGCGGCTGTCGACTGCCCCCCTGCGACATCGAGGTCTTCACAGGAGATTACGTCCGCTGGCCTACTTTCCGAGATTTATTTACGGCAATTTATATAAATAATTCTAGGCTGTCTCCGGTAGAAGCTATATCATCTCACCGCTAAGACAAGTGGCGATCCGAAGGCCGTAGTCGAAAAGTCCCCGCTCACAAACGATGGGTTCGAGTCGGCATGGTCGGCCCTCCGAAACCGATATGAAAATAATCATCCTGGTGACCAACCAGATCAATATTCTGCTCTTTCTGCCTCGCGTCGAGTCCGAGACCAGCCGAGCTTTGAAAGAGCTTCAAAGCACGAAGCAAGGGGTCCTCACCGCTCTTGCTCCTCAAGGTCTGCACGGACAACTGGGATAGCCTCCTTGTGACTATCTGTGCCTCCAAGTTGCCGAAGTTGACTCGGTCCCTATGGGAAGCATCCGTCACCGACAAGAAGAGGTTCCTCCATGGGCGGAAATCGACGCCTTCCTCACTCAGCGCTGTTTGACCAGAGGCCATGGAGAGCGACCCGTCCACTTCAAAGGCCATACGAACCCACCACTGTCCAAAGGTACCCTGAATTCGCAGCCCTCCGGAAGCAACTCAACCCGTTCCGGTCTCAGGGGAGTCCGTGCCCAGGAAGTTTCACTCCTTCCAGACACAAGTGAGTCCAAAAGAGAAGAACGTGTGATCTCTGCTCTAAAGAGAACCATCCGATCCGACTCTGTCCGCACTTCCTACAGATGACCGTGGATGCGCGGGCCAGTTAGCCATTAAAAAGGCAGCTGTGCTTGAACTGTTTCGCGAGAGGGCACCAGCTCCGGGAATGCCAAAGCGCCCACAGTTGCTTCACTTGTGGAGCCCGCCACCACACGCTTCTGCATCGGGGTACCTCAGCTCCCAGCGAATTGACTTCCGCGACCGCGGAGGAGTCCGGTTCCTTCGTCGCTCCAGCCAACGTTCAGAACTATTTTTCCTCGGGAACAAGAGCGGTGCTTCTCGGCACTGCAATGATCAACATTTGCCACCGAGGGACAAATTTCCGTGCCCGCGCTCTAATCGACTCGGGCTCGAGGCAACGTTCATTACGGAACGTCTCTTTAATATCATTCAACTACCATTCCGCCTTATTCAGGCCCAAGTTTCAGGCCTTAATCATACTGTAGCAGCTCAGTCCAAGAAGCTCTGTGATTTTTTCCATTCGCTCCCTGGTTACGCCGAGCGTACAGTTAAACGCCACGGCCTACGTCCTGCCAGAGATCGCCGGCAATCTTCCTTCATATCCGATCCCGCAGAACGCGCTGCGAGACTTGCCGAACCTGCCATTAGCAGACCCTACGTTTTATGAGAGCTCACAGATAGACGTTCTGATCGGAGCCGATCTCCTTCCGTCCGTATTGTTAAGCGGCTCACAGACCGACATCTGTGGCTCCCTCCTCGGACAGGAAACTATCTTTGGGTGGGTGCTTACCGGTCCATTGCCAAGTGCTGTTCCTGACCAGATTGCATCCTTCTCCACTCGAATTTCCCCACGTCCGCGACGCTCCGTTAGACAAACTTCTCACAAAGTTTTTGGGAGGTGGAGGATCTACCTATCAAGGTAGTAGGAGAGTCGGACTCCTTTTGCGAAAGCCATTTTATTCGAACCACGTCAAGAACGTCAAGCGGGAAGTACGTGGTAACACTGCCGTTTCGTGACCCCGCTCATTGTGGGTCAGGCCTGGGGCATTCAAGGTCCATTGCTCTAGCTCAGTTTCTCGAAATGAGAATCGGCTAAAGAGAAACGTTCCATTTCAAGAGCAGTATAACTCTGTGATCCGTGAATATTTAGATCTCGACCATATGACAGAGGTTTCGTCCACTAATGATTCCGCTAATTATTATCTCCCGCACCATGCGGTAATCAAGCCGGAGAGCACTACTACGAAAGTCCGCGTGGTATTCAACGCGTCCAGCCCTTCTGCGAACGGTACGAGCTTGAACGATCTGCTTCATGCTGGTCCGGTCCTCTAATCCGATTTAACCATCCAAATCCTGAAGTGGCGCTATTTCCGATACGTCTTCAACGCCGACATTACAAAAGATGTATCGCCAGATTTGGGTACATCCGACGCACACCCCTTTCAGCGAATCTTATTCCGAAACCAGGCGGGTGAGATTCGGGATTATGAGCTGAAAACCGTAACTTTTGGAGTCAATTGCGCTCCGTTTTTAGCCATCCGGGTCCTGCAACAGCTTGCCGACGACATCCAGTCGCGATTTCCAAGGGCAAGTCACATTGTGCGGCAATTCATGTACGTCGACGACGTCCTAGCCGGAGCAGACTCCGTCAGGGAAGCTCAGCTGGCCATTCACGAATTACCAAGCCGCCCTCAGCTCAGCAGGTTTTCCACTGCGTAAATGGACGTCCAATCAAAAAGGAGATTTTGGACGGTCTTCCAAATGACCACCTCCTGCACACCGATTTTCTGGAAATCGATGCCGAGAGCACGGCAAAGATCCTCGGAGTTCGCTGGAAGGCGACGTCGGACGAGTTCTTCTTTGTTCCTCCCGTGTTCACGCTCGAGTCATCCTTCACCAAGCGAGAAGTTCTTTCTCAGATTGCGAAGCTGTTTGACCCGCGGGGTGGCTAGCCCCATTCATCGTCCGGTCCAAGATTTTCATGCAGGAAATCTGGTTGCAAGAATTGGGATGGGACGAACATCTGCCAAGTGCGTTGTACCAGCGCTGGCTGGACTTTCCTGCAAAGTTACGCTGCACTCCCCGAAATCCGAATTCCAAGATGGATTTGTGCCCAGCCATCGGTAATGGTCGAACATCACGGTTTCTGCGATGCCTCCGAAAAGGCGTACGGTGCAGCGATCTACGTGCGCGTCGAGTGTGGCCATCATATCACGGTGCATCTGCTATCAGCAAAAAAACACGAGTTGCTCCCGTGAAACCGTCTCACTTCCTCGGTTAGAGCTGTGCGGTGCAGTGCTCCTTTCCGAAATGGCGACGGCTATCCTGCCAAGCATGCCGACAAAAGATCCTCAATGCTACTACTGGACCGATTCGACTATTGTGCTGGCCTGGTTGAGCAATCCAGCGTGCCACTGGACTACCTTTGTGGCCAATCGAGTAACCAAGATAGCTCAGACTACCGACACCACGAATTGGGCTCATGTTCGGTCCGAACATAACCCCGCTGACTTAGCGAGTCGGGGCGTATCGTTACCAGAACTGGTGGGTAACCACCTCTGGTGGCATGGACCAGCAGTTTGCAATCCCCACGGGAACAGTGGCCACCTCAAGCCAACGAAGCTCCACCTATGACTCCAGAGCAGCGGGCCGTGAAGGTCCATTTTGCTGCCGGCCCTCCCCAAGATTTCCTGGAGCGTTTCTCCCAACTTGAGAAGGCTCTTCGAGTGCGGGCGTATGTGCTCGGTTTTATTCAGTGTTGCCGGAAGGTAACACCCGCACGCAGGGGCCACCTCACTGAGGGGAAATTAACAACGCGGAGCAGACTCTTATCCTGGAGGCTCAGCGCCGGGACTTCCCCAAGAATTTCACTGCCTGAGTGGCAAACGTCCCGTGCCAAGTTCAAGCTCTATCCTGAACCTGAACCCCTTTCTAGACCGACATGGGATCATGAGATCCTGTGGCCGGATCACAGCGTCACAAGATTTGAAGTATGACGAGCGTCATCAATCATCCTTTCCTACAGTTGCCGCCTGTCTCGCCTGCTGGCGCATTTCACGCACAAAATAACTCTCCATGGCGGTAGTCAGCTGATGACTCGCCTCATCCGCGGCAAATATTGGATTCCGCGAATCCGGAACCTGATGAAGGGTGTGGTGAATTCCTGCAAAAAATGCATCATCCACAAAAAAAGCTACAGACCCAACTAATGGGGGATCTCCCAACAGACCGAGCTTCTTTCTCCAGACCATTTACCCATACCGGTATTGACTACGCCGGTCCTTTCGACATAAGGAACTATACCGGAAGAGCGTGCCTGATCACCAAGGGTTATGTGTGCGTATTTGTCTGCTTTTCCACGAAGGCCATTCACTTGGAGGCCACTTCCGACCTGACCACCGAGAAGTTTCTGGTAGCTTTCGCTCGTTTCGTTGCTCGACGAGGCTGTCCGCAGCGTATTCATTCCGACAATGGCAAATCTTTCGTGGGAGCCGAAACTATACTTTCTCGAGACTTTCTAGCGGCCTTCCAGGATTCGGTCACTGAAGCATATAGCCACCAGCGAATTGCGTGGCGTTTCATCCCGCCAGGAGCTCCACACATGGGAGGCCTGTGGGAAGCCGGTATAAAGAGTTTCAAAACACTCTTCTACAAATCCACGTCTACTCGTTTGAGGAGCTCTCGACGCTCCTCGCTAAGATTGAAGCGTGCCTCAATTCCAGGCCAATCTCACCGATGTCCGAAAGTCCGACGGAGTTGCTGGCCCTCACTCCCGGGCACTTCCTTATCGGAGGACCGTTAATGGCGACCGCAGAGCCCGAAATAAAGGGGAACCTCCAGTCGATGATTAATCGGTGGCAGCATTTAAAGGCCCTCAACCAGCAGTTCTGCCAGAGATGGACGGATGAGAACCTCAGGAACTCCACAAACGCAACAAGTGGCAGACGGATATGCCAAATCTTCAGATCGGCGATTTGGTTATCATAAAGGAAGATAACCTGCCTTCCAACGACTGGCGACTCGGGAGAGTACAGTCCGTGTATCCCGGCGCCGACAACAGGGTCCGTGTGGTAGACAAACGCCGCGGATGCTCAAACGCCCGGTCGCTAAAGTCGTTCTCCTCCGGGGAGCTCCCTCGTCCCGCACAACAGTAATGGAAGCGTTCCTGTGCCTAGTCCGTTGAAAAAGGGCCTGTCCTCGTCCACTGTTCCACTCCCGTTTCTGTTGTTGTTTTTTTTCCGTCTCCAGAACGCCCTCGTGCGTTCAGCCAACTGTACTGCGAGAGTGCCTGTCACCTGTTCTATCACGAACTAATGCGTCTCCGCTTCTTCTTTTCCATAACAGCTGTTTTTTTTTGCCTCCAGATTAAGATGGCTCCACAACCCCGGGACACCCACACCTCAGGGAGCAGACGGGCACGAAAGAAGGCTTTCCTACAGCTGCCGAGTCTGTTCCGGAAGCCATCCGCTACGGGACTGCCGCAGCTTCCTCAAGCTGAGCGCGGCCAAGAGGCTCCGAGCTGTGTTGGCGAACAGGTATTGCCAGAACTGCCTGGCTCATCAGCACTCCGGCAGGATTGCCGAAGTGGCGGCCGGTGCAAGGTGTGCCACAAAGGCCACCACACGTTACTCCACATGCGACCGTCCCAGCGTCCAGCCTCGCTCGGAGTCCCCACGTCCGGTGCGATTTCCGTCTCCAGCTCCTGTGTCCCGAGCCGCTCGCCGCCCCCGGATTCCCATCAGACGCGCAAAGGCAGGGTCCGCCAGCCGTCGAGCCCGCTCAGGTCGTCAGCGGCGGCTCCGGGTCCGTCTACCGCTCCAGTGCCCCGAGCTGATCGCCGCCCCATCGTGGGAAATCTGGCGCCATCGGTCGACACGCTGCTCCAGCACCGGGCATCAACTTTCTCCCGACGGCCCAGGTGGTCGTGCACATGGGAAAAAAGACCCATGAGATGACGGCGCTCATCGACCCGTGCACGCTGGTGAGCTGCATTGACGCATCCTTGGCCACCGACCTGAAATTGCCCAGCACACGCATCGGCGCTGAGAAGGTCGCCACCGCCATCATCCGCGCCAGGACAGGCGTGAGGTTCAATTGGACGTGGTCCTTAAGATGGAACCCCGTTTGCGCGTCCGCGAAACCGCTGCGACCTTTTGAGCGAGGCGACTCGGGCCAGGTTCGACGACATCCGCCTTGCCAATGAGCAATTCCATCGCCCGTCTACCATCTCTCTCGTGTTGGGAGCAGACGTCTACCCGAAAGTGATCCAACCCGGGTTCCTCGCGCGAGGAGACGGCCTTCCAGTGGCCCAAAGCACGGTCTTTGGATGGATTGTGTACGGGGCCTGCACGCTCCCGTAGGATGGGATGTCGCAGTCCTGCAAGGAGGGGAGGATGTTGAGGGCAGCAGCGCTGTTAGCGGGAGGTAACAGCGCGCTGTTAGCTCGCGCGCTCTCTCGTGGTGCTCGCTCTCGCGCTCTTGAGCGCGGTCGACTCGGCTCTTCACCATGGGCTCTAGCCGTAGGCCCAGATTGACCTGGCATTCGCTCTACACAGACGAACTCAGCCGCAACACCCACCACCAGCCCCACTTGTGAACCCGTTTTACCCGAAATAAAGACAAGCCGTATTGAATTGACGCCCCCGATCGTTTTACTGGGAATACTGCCGGGATATCCACCCTCCTACAAACAGTCACAGTGGCCAGGTATCCAAAGGAGTTTTATTCTAGGTGAGGAGGGATCTAATGGTTATGGGATATAAGTTATTTTGTTGATGTCCCGGATGGACCTAAAGGATGCGAGGGAGTCAGCACAAACTATGTAGTTTCCCGTTCTTTTGGAATTAGTTTTATTGCGTCTAGAATGGCTATGGTTTCGGCTGATAGGATTGATGAGTAGTGGATAGAATGCCTCTTTTTAGGATTTAATTTTCGGTGGTTATGGCAAAGGTGATGTCCATTGGGTGGTTTTTGTTTTGTTCGGAAGGGGGATGTCGGGAATGTTGTGTTGTTTGCATGAGAGAATGATTTTTTCTAGTGTTGACGATAATATTTATGATCCGATAGTGGACCAAATTCGGGAATCTGGTAGATATGAATACCATACTGCATTTTTCTCATTTCTTCAAAATTGTGGATTTTTCGTCTTTTTGTGGGGCGGGCGGGGCGAAATTTTTGAAACACACTTGTTCAGGTTCGGTATCACAGGAGTCTGGGCAAAAATTTGGTTTCTAACTTTATAGTCTCTGAGATCCAGGCGTTCATTTTTACGAAAAACCAAATCGACTCGATTTTGTGTGAGTGCCAAAGAGAGGGATTTAAGTTTTTCGTACATTTTCCGCTATTGTGGCTATATTAATGATCCGATCCGATTCAGATTTGGACCCCTGATAGATATGGGCTGTCTCTATAATTCTGCATTTTTAGTTTTTTGTTATTTTTAAAATTGTGGCCGCCACAGATGTGCCCCCTTTGTGGGGCGGAAGTGGGAAAAATTTTTGAAACACTTTTTAGGAGTGAGATACCACATCAGACTGAAAAAAAGTTTGGTTGCTAAGTAGCTCTTCTAGCCTTCGAGCAATGGGCGACAAACAAGACGGACGGACGGACAGACGGACGGACAGACAGGGCTATATCGACTCGGCTATTGATGCTGATCAAGAATATATATACTTTATAGGGTCGGAAATTATTCCTTCTATGTTACACACATCCACTTTTACCACAAATACAATATACCCTTTTACTCTTCGAGTACGGGTATAAAAAGAGCAAAAAAAAGTAAACGAACGAACGAAATTTAACGATTTAGATGAACTTATTCAGTTCGTTCATTTCAGTGAATAGTTCATTTTTTGTTCGTTCGTTCTTGACGACCCAACGCTACAGTCCAGCAAAACTTTTTACTTTTTGCTCTGCGTGGCCTCAACTGCCTTCTTACTTTCGTAGATTTCTCTTGATAAAACTTTCGTCCTTACTTAATCGTAGAAAAATACTTGGTGTGATTTTCATGCACAACTTGATCAGGGGTGACATCGACAGCCCTTTACCTTTCCTTTACCTTTCCTTTACCTTTCCTGAATGTTCGCGATCGATTCGGTACATGCGTCATGCGGCCCTCGTTCGGTTGGGCGGGAGGAAGGCGGCGTATCTGCCAGGGATCTGCGCATAACTGGCTTCGACTTGGTGTCGCATGTGCCAATGGATTGTGCAGTCATTGCACATCAACGTCCTAAAGTATTTATTTGTTTTTTGCAAACCATGCCACAATCTTTTTGCTATAATTAAAAAAAACCGCATGTAATTTGGTGCACGCGTTACGGAGATACATGCATACACACAGATTTGTTTCTATATATTAATAGAATAGATATATATATAGTTTCGAAAGGTCGTTGGACTAGATGATCTAGATATCGCGTGCCTCTTGGCTTTGATTCCCTTCCTAAGGGCAATGCACTTCGGCCGTAAGCCATTCGGGTGAAACAGGGGAATCACGGATGTCTGGCTGTGTTGCCATCACTGAACACTCGGACGGGGTAGGGGTGCCTAGGCATAGGGCATGCTCCCGGTGGTACAGTGGTACCACGAGCGGACTGTAACCGGCCGTAACTGTACACACCGGAAGTGGAAGTACGACTATACTCTCCTCGTGAGGGCGACCGGTAACAGGCTTTGCTAGGGATGCTGGCTAATGGTGGTAGGGCGGAGAGAGATCAAGGATCAGCGTAATTACGCCAATTTAGGCGGACTCTAGTCCTAGGTGAAACATTATGCGCTGATGGATGCATGGCCGAGGGGGTGCTCGGTCGCTAGTATGCGCACTCTGGATACCTGTCGACCACCAGTTTAAATCAGGCTTCCCGTGGGATGCGGGCTATGTCTCGGGTGACTAACCCCTTCCCGCCTACTCGTGGGACCAAAATTCCAAATAACTTAAATATTGTAAAATACATCGCAAAGAAGCTCGGTATTCCTCTTAAAGTACCGGAGGGAAAAGACCATCCCTCAACATCAAGGCCTGGGAAACCAGGTCAAAAAGTTGGGAAGGAGACTCATTCGGTCCACCGTCTGTATTTGGAAAACGCTGCGAGGAGAGTTCCGATAAGCTAATCTTATCCACGTCGTGGGGCACCGGGGGCAAATCGCGGCTGGTAATCCCATCATGTTGGGGAAACCCCGTCAACATTGGCAAGTATTGGTTCTACAAGCCGGGGAAGGAAGCAGTCCTACCAGGACAGGAGGTGTGCTGCCTTTATCCGGGGATCCGGACTTAATGGCATCGGCAAAGGAGATGGAGCAGAGGTTTTGGGCCAGCTCGATCATCCCGAATTTCAGCCAGCCCAGCGGGCAAAAGCGCACACCTGGCCAATAGGTCGTTTGTGGAGGTGGCAAGGGGCAAAACCCTAATTGGTGTCCTAGGATAGGGTCGCCAAGGAGGGTATTGTCCGTGGCGATAAATGATGTTTGTTGGAGGCAGAGATCCAGTACCGCTTTTGGAGGAGCTTGCCTGGCATCAATACACGGGAAAAGCCATTTCCTGCCAAAATGCTCGCTCGGATTCCCTCTACATGAAGGCGGTGGCATTGCTCAACCCCGTCAACATTGGCAAGTATTGGTTCACAAGCCGGGGAAGGAAGCAGTCCTACCAGGACAGGAGGTGTGCTGCCTTTATCCGGGGATCCGGACTTAATGGCATCGGCAAAGGAGATGGAGCAGAGGCTCTGGGCCAGCTCGATCATCCCGGAATTTCAGCCAGCCCAGCGGGCAAAAGCGCACCTGGCCAATAGGTCGTTTGCGGAGGTGGCAAGGGGCAAAACCCTAATTGGTGTCCTAGATAGGGTCGCCAAGGAGGGTAATGTCCGTGGCGATAAATGACACTTGTTGGAGGCAGAGATCCAGTACCGCTTTCTGGAGGAGCTTGCCTGGCATCAATACACGGGAAAAGCCATTTCCTGCCAAAATGCTCGCTCGGATTCCCTCTACATGAAGGCGGTGGCATTGCTCAAGGAGGTCTACCCAGGAGCCAAACTAAAGGTCGTGAGCTGGGAAGATAACCCGAGCAGACCGAGGGCCCGAGCATAGGAGTCGGTTAAGCCCGCAGAACTGGAGATGATCATCAAGGTTCTGCAGGCCTGGAACCCCACCTTCCTACAGGCGATTGGTCTAAAAAAAATAAAATTAAAAACTTATTAATTATGGAATTGTCTGTTGTCTGCGCCAAAAAAAAAACTGCAATGATCAGATCACCCACGATCAACCGAAACTTCTTTGCTAGCTGCGGGGAACTTTTGCCGTGTGGGGATGCCATTCTACCACGTTACGGACTGCACTGTAGCTGTGAGGAATGCCGTGCGGTTGAAAACGACATCCGTTCGTTTATAAGGCAGTCGAGGAGTGGGTTCAAAGAGCTGATCGTAGGCTCTAAGAAGCAATATGATCGGCTCTTGGCCATGGACACTCAATTCAGCAGTTTACAGCTGCTGGCTGAGTCTTCGCAGCGCAAGAAGTCCAATCCGCGGGACTTGCAAGTGCCAACTGCCTCACTGCCGCCGGCATCCGAAAAACTAACTCCGACCACTCCGTCAGTGCATTAGTGGATTTCGTTTGCCACTCCAAGGGCAACGATCGTTTCTGGTGATGCAGATTCGGGAGCCGAATACATCACCTCGCCAGAATCGACTGGAGCGTCCGTGTCCGTAGAGTCCGTACCAAACTCCATAGTTATCCCATCCATTACGAACCCGCCAGTTGATGTACGTCCCGTACCACCGGAAGGTTAGGTTAGGTAAGGTTTATAGGGCTGCTCCACCTAAGTCGAGGTCACTCGGAGGCAAAATTGCCCATTGTGATGCCCACACTCGTCATGGGATTACGTCCGTCGCCTAGGAAGATTTTTCGTGAACCATCCCGAGGCCTCAACAAAGAGCATCAGCCTCTCCAAAGGCATGTTTGCCAGGCTGTCCAAGTCCTCGTGAAAGGCGCTACCGAGTATTCGGTGACGCCCTTCCATGAGTGCAGGACAGCCACAGAGAAGATGCTGGATGCTCTCTATTTCCTCCTCGTCCCTGCAGCTGCGGCAGAAGTCATGATGGGGCAATCTGTACCTTATGGCCATGTGGCCGATGACACAGTGCCCCGTTATAACTCCCGTCAGTGTTCGCACCTGACTCTTCCTGAAACCTAGGAGAGTCTTAGTGCGTTTAGGGTCATAGTGGGGCCAGAGCAAGCGAGAGATCTCACAGTTGGGTGTTGCGTTCCACCGTCTGTCTGATCTCGTTCTAGCTCGACCCATCATCTGCGAGATGATGTCTCGCAGAGGCCTCCGTATATCGCTGACTGCGTCCGCCAGTGGTTTGGCCGATCCATAAATCCATTTCTGGCACACTCGTCCGCACTCTCGTTGCCCGCGATGTCGGTGTGACCCGGGACCCACGTGAGTGTGATTGAGTGCGCTCCGATCTGGTTTAGCGCGTCCACTGTGTCACGTACGAGTCTGCTCGTGATTTTACAGGAAACCAGGGCTTTGATAGCAGCTTGGCTGTCAACACAGATTGCTATGTTCCTCTGAGGTATCTCCAAGGTGTATATCAACTTTGCCGCTTGCCATACTGCGTATATCTCCGCCTGAAATACACTTAGGGATATGTTGGTTGCTAGTTCTTCAGAGAAGATTCCAGCTCCTCTCCCTTCGGCTGTCTTTGACCCGTCAGTGAAGATGGAGAGCACGTTCTGCCCAAGAGCAGCGTTACGCGTCCATTCCTCTCTTTCCGGTATGTGTCCTTTTAAAATTTTCTCATCCATGAAAACTCCGAGACACAGTAGTCGCTCCGTTCGCCCGTTCCACTTTCCTCCTTACGAAGTATTGTGGCGTGGCCATAAGGCGATGGCTTGAAGAACCGCGCGGCTGAAAGCCTCGCGGCACTTGTCTCAGCCTTGCACTTAAAGGTGGAGGTCTATGGGCTCCAGGTTTAGCATGGTGTCCAGAGCAGCCTGTGGGGTGGATCTGAGGGATCCAGTGACTCCAAGGCATGCCGTCCGGTGAACTTTCCGGAGGTTCTCGAGGTGGGATTTGGTGTTGGCCGCTTCCCACCACACCAAGCTTTCCATATGTCAGAATGGGTCTTATTACCGCTGTGTACATCCAATGGATGATGTGCGGTTGTAAGCCCCATGTCCGTCAAAGGTCTTCCTACAGATGTAGAAAAGCAGCCATTGCCTTTTTCTTCCTTTCCTCCGTGTTTCTCTTCCAAGAGAGTTTGGAGTCTAGGATGACACCAAGATACTTGGCTTCTTTCGATAACTCAAGCGTCGTTCCACCAATTGCTGGAAGTTTGAAGTTTGGTATCTTGTATTTTCGTGAGAACAACACCAGTTCTGTCTTTTTGGGGTTAACCCCAGACCGTTTTGGTGTGCCCAGCTCGCGGTCGTTCCCAGTGCAGATTCAGAAGATCACTGATTGTAGGTAGGAACTTACCCGTTACCAGTATCACTAGATCATCCGCATAGGCCACAACCTTGTATCTGCTCCTCCCCAACTGAAGAAGAAGGTCGTTGAGGACTAAGTTCCACAGGGAGGGATATAACCCCCTGCGGAGTACCTCGTGTGACCGTCTTCCTTGAAGAGGAGGTGCCGAGACCAGCGCTGATCGTTCTGCTCCTGAGAACGCTGTCCAGCCATAAGGTTACCGTCGGGTGTGTGCCAATCTTGGTCAGTGCGGCCGTTATTGACTCGATCCTGACGTTGTTGAAGGCTCCCTCTATGTCTAGGAAGGCCGCCAAAGCATATTCCTTATGGCTGAGAGTCTTTTCGATACTCCCCACAACCTCGTGTAGTGCGGTCTCAACTGATCTACCTTTGAGGTAGGCGTGCTGAGCTCCGCTGAACACTTGTCTGTCGAGTTTGGTCCTTATGTGTAGATCGATCAGCCTTTCCATCGTTTTCAACAAAAATGAGGATAGACTGATTGGTCTGTAGTCCTTGGGGAGATGTGGTTTATCTTCCCGGCTTTGGGGATGAAGACCACTCTCACCTCTCTCCATGCTTGGGAACGTACCCAATTCGGAGACATCCTTCGAAGATTTTCTTTAGCCATGGTAGCAGGGGCAGGCAGGCTGCCTGCAACATGGCTGGTCGTACATCATCCGGCCCCGGTGATTTGTAGGGACCGAAGGATTTAATGGCCCAGATAATCTTGTCTGGTGCCATAATGTCACGTATGAGATCCTCAGTGTCCTCTCCCCGGTATGGCTCAGTGTCGTTGATGTCGTTGGATTCGTCACCGGTGACATCTGAGCATCCGGGAAGTGGGTGCTCATGAGGAGCTCTAGGGATTCCTGACTGTTTTCTGCAAAGACACCATCCTGGTTGCGGAGCAGTCAGGTGTGGTTGGCGCCTTTGATAGCACCCGTCGAAGCCTTGAAGCCTCGGTGGTACCATCTATGGCATCGCAGAAGGCAGCCCAAGATTCCCTTTTCGCCTTCCTACAGGTGTTCCTGTAGGTGATAAAGCTGCGACGATATTCGTCCCAGCTTTCCTGTGTGTTTGCCACTTTTGCCCTGTTGAAGAGCCTCCTTGACTCCCTCCTGACTTCGCTCAGCTCCCCGCGTCCACCACGGGTTGCGGTTGGACTTTGGAGGTCGGCTGATCGGGCAAGATTCAAGGAAGGCCCCCTGTAGGGCTTTAGTGACATTCTGAGCCGCTTCCTCTAGTGCTTCCGTTTGAAGGATGTTCCCTTCCGGTGGGGAGGGTAGTGCCTTCTTTACGGTTGCGGAGAAGCGGCTCCAGTCTGTCCGCTTGGGATTGCGGTAGGCCTTCGGCCTTTCTCTGTTCCACTTGATGCTGAACACTATCCTGTAGTGGTCCGAGAAGGAGCACTCACCGGACACATGCCAATCATCAATGGTTAGGGAGTCACTGTCCGAGGCAAGTGTTATATCAATAACCTCTGCACGGTTCTTGTTGCGGAAGGTGGGGTGGTCTCCCCGGTTGCACACAACAAGATTTGTGGACAGAATGTACTCGAACAGCGACTCTCCTCTGGAATTTGTGCCCGTGCTTCCCCAAAGGGGAGTGGTGGGCATTCGCATCGCATCCTAGGACGATGTCGAGACCCTCTTTCCGCACTTGGTGGATTAGGGCCCTGACATCCCCGAGGGTGGGTCCTCTTCCTCGTACGGCAGGTATGCCGAGGCCAGGTATAGGTTTTTCCCGTCCTTCCTCTCACATAGTGCCACCGTTAGGTCCGGGTGCTGTACCTGCAAGAAAACAGAACATTAAGCTCGCTTCTTACCACGATACAGGTTCTTGGCTTACCCACGGGGTGTGGCGTGAGAAGGCGGTATCCGCGACCGTTCAGTCCCCGAACCCTCCCTTAACGGTCCAGGGTTCTTGGATGGGGGCCACGTCTACCGCCTTCTCGTCCATAAACCGCAGCAGGTCCGCCGATGGTACACTTGAGTGATGCAGATTAATCTGCACCACCTTCATGCTGTTCAGCGGACCTGGGGTGTCGCGGTACTACTACCGCCAGTGTGCCCATACCAAAAGATATGCGGCAGTCCTTTTCAAGGAGTTTGGCAAGGCTTTCTTGACCAATACTGATCCAGAGTTCCTTGCCGTTCCCTTGTCTCGCGCTATCGCCCGTGTGATGGTCCAGTCCGACGTTCCCAGGATCCGGTTCTGTGCCTTGATCAGGACAAGTGTGTCCTCATCCGCCTTTATTGGGGAGGAATCCACACCTTCATGATCGTTCTCCTGGGAATCTCATCGATGGGGACCACGCAAAGAGCCGCTCCTGGCCAAAGTTCACCAAAACCTTGAACCGTGGTTTTGAGAAACTCAAGAGTTTCTGCGTTACCACAGGCCACTGCTTTGGCTCCCTTATACCACTTGATGCCCTTGAACTCGCAGACAAACGGGTTGTCTGCGCGAACAATGGCATCCTTCATGGCGGTCAGGATCTCCGATTCCGTCTTCAGCCAATTTGCGTCCGATATTTTCCCTTCCGGGTGGCTTCGGTCGATTATGGCCGTCTGTAGCTCAGGCGGTGCTCCTAGGCTTGCCAGGATGTCCTCTGGTTTCGCCTTCTTCGGCTCGGAGGCTCTTACGGAGTCATCCGTTCTCTGCCGCTTGAACCTTGGCTCTCGACCAGTCGGTTCCACCGTTGCCTTCTGTACAGAGGGCGTTGGTGGTACCTTGGCGCTTGCCGTGTTCTGCGGTTGAGGTGTGGTCTTCTCCCTCTGCTTCCCGGATACCTTCTTCCCCTTTCTCCCTCGCGAGTTCGCAGACGATGACGTCGAGGGTTGGTCCAACATCGTCATCGTGCCAGCTGCTGCTGACGGTGAAGACGATGGCTTGGGGTCCTCTGCCACCGTCGCGTGTACGCTTAAAGGGGGGGACTGGTCTCCGTTGGCAGGAGCGACTCCGTTCAGCCGCTCGTACCTCCGCACGTTCTCTGCTCGTGCTTTTTCCTAAGGCTCCTTTCCTCGCGGTCAGCGTTTTCGGGGGCCCTTTGGCTCATACCACGAAGGTACTTCACCGATGCCCTGTATCCCGAAAGCCGTTTGCGTCGGGTCTGAGCCTCATCCTCCGTCCCAGGTAGTGGACTCGAGTCGACCTGGATGGTGGGAACCGTGACTTGCGGCTCCGCCCTCGGCAGCTCCTCGCTCTGTCCAAGGCGAGAGAAGGCCTTGGCCAACTCTGCCTCCGACACTGAGGGGCCAGTGAAGACGAAGCTTCCGTCGCTGGTTCCCGGTTCCAGATCCTCGATCGTCCCCTTCTGCCTGCGGATTCTCCTCTCGCTTGTGGCATTACACGAGCTGGCAGCCAAGCTCTCCACTGCCAACTCGGGGTTCCTGCAGTCGCAGGATATCGACGCCGGGGGGCCTGCGCTCGCACCCCCAATCACCGCCGGTACTGGGTCTCCGACTCCCCTGCACCGTAACTGTTAATTCGTTAACGGACATTCCCATTGAACGATGCGTTTTAGCCCTACCGCCAGGGTGAAACTACTCTTGGCTTCGGCGCTCGCCCTTGACCTGCCCGGCGGGTGGCCCTTCTGGCAGCATGTGCTGCCGCCGGTATACTCTCGGGGTCCTTACGTTTACTAAGCCCCCTCATCACGGCAAGATGGTAGTTCGCCGAGGGGGTACCACCGGAAACTGTCTTCAGATTCTCCATACCGAGTCCAGTCCAGTTCCGTAACCTCAGGCGGACAAACTGGATACGCTACTTGGACATCCTTTGCCAAACTCTCCCTGAGTCCCCACCCAGGGAAGATATCTCATGGGAGACCACGACCGTCTGGTAAAGGTTTTTACCGACGCCTGCAATGCTGCGCTGCACAGAGCCTGTCCACTGGCAAACCCAGGGTTCGGAAGAAACCGTCATGGTGGATTCCGATGCTGGGAGAGCCCGGAAAAATTCTTACGGAGACTCTTCAACAAAGCGAAAGATCTCAACGTTGAACAGAACTGAACCCAGTACAAGGTCAGTCTATCAACCTACAACAAAGAACTTGAACCGAAATCGAGAGCAACCCAAAGCTTCGCGCTTACGCAAAGTACTCTCGAAAAAGAACTTGAACAACTCCAACTTTGGGTTATCTGAGGAAGGCCGACCAATCCTGGACGACGTCCAGTTCCGAGTCGCTAAACCTTCTCTTCTACACATTTCCCAGGCTGCGCTGTAAACAGACCAACCTACAGCGCCTCCTTCCACTGCCTCAGGTTCCATTCTGAACCTGTTAAGTCAGGAGAATATATCCTGGGAAATAAAAAGCTTCAAGCCCTAAAAATCCGCGGGATCAGACGGCATCATCCCAGCCCAGCTGATCCAAGCCCGACAAAGAGCCATAAATTGGCTCAAACGAATTTACGAGGGGGTTTTCTCCCACGGACAATCCCGGAGAAATGGCATCAGGCCACAGTTGTCTTCATACCCAAAGCAGGGTCTTTCCATATATTACGTAATTACGTTTTCGATGACTTATGACCCCCCTCCCACCGTGATAATCATAAGTAATCATTAAAGGAAAAAAAAAAAAAATATCGTAATATATGGACAAACCCCCAAGCCCCCGCACAAATGAGAGGGTGAAGAAGGCCACAGTAGCACTCTATACATGCAGGAAAACCATCGGTCTGATATGGGGCATGACCCCGCATATAGTACGATGGCTATACACCGCCATCATAGCCCTGGACAAGAAAACTGGTCTCAATAAACTCACAAGAGTCCAACGCATGGCAGAGCTATGCATAACGGGCGGAATACCCAGTACCCTAAGCGAACCCTCGATACCATGCTGTACCTTTTACCTGTATAACTTATGGGGAAAAAGGTTCCGCTCTCAGAATGAGAGAATCCAACCTGTGGAAATAATCCACGGTCGGCTACTCGGAAATCATAACAAAACTCCCGCAACTTCCAGGGAGGACAGACTACTGCATCCCTAGTGACTACCCTCGACGCCTTTCCAAGTATCCATCCCGCTTAGGAAGGACTGGGAGAGGGGCGAACCTGGACCTGTAAACGCGATCCACTTATACACTGATGGCTCAAAGTAAGACGGCCGCGGGGGCGTCTACTGCGACGAGCTCAACATCAGTCACTGCTTCAGACTTCCGGATCACTGTAGCGTGTTCCAGGCAGAGGTCGTAGCAATCAAGAAGGAGACCTCCATCGTCTCCAAAATCTCCTTAGACGGACATCCAGTGTGCGTCTTCTCAGATAGCCAAGCAGCCCTCAAGGCACTTGGCTCAATATTGTCGAACTCAGCGACCGTCCATGACTGCCGAAAGTCTCTAAAATGAGACCGCAGAGCAGCTAGATCTCTTCCTAATATGGGTCCACGGACATGTAAAACTTCAAGAGCGATCTGTCCAAATCGTTCAAAAACGATCGGAAGAGCTATACAAACTTAGCAGAGCACATTGCTCCGCCGTTACCCGAGCCATCACGGGGCACTGGCAGATCGGCACACACGCTGCAAGGCTGTCGATCCCTCACACAACGACTTCTGTAAAAGTTGCAGGGTCTCCTATCCTAAGGGTCGGTGAACAAAGACCATCTTTTGATAAAGGATTCTTTATTATACCCGTACTCGAAGAGTAAAAGGGTATATTGTATTTGTGGTAAAAGTGGACGTGTGTAACAGAGAGAAGGAAGCGTTTCCGACCCCATAAAGTATATATATTCTTGATCAGCATCAATAGCCGAGTCGAAATAGCCATGTCTGTCCGTCCGTCCGTCCGTTCGCCTTGTTTGTCGCCCATTGCTCGGAGGCTATAAGAGATAGAGTAACCAATCTCTTTATCCAGTCTGATGTGATATTTCACTCCTAGAAAAGTGTTTAACAATTTTTCCCCGCCCACTTCCGCCCCACAAAGAGCAGCACATCTGTGGCGTCCACAATTTTAAAGATAACAAAGATAACGAAAAATGCAGACTCGGAGATAAAGAATAAATAAATAAAAAAAAGGCTCAAATCTGAATCGGATCGGATCATTATTATAGCCAAAATAGAGAAAACCATTTCGAAAAACATCTTTCCCTCTCGCTCGCACTCACACAAAAACGAGTCGATATGGTTTTTCATAAAAATGAACGCCTTGATCTCAGAGACTATAATAGCTAGAGCAACCAAACTTTTGTTCAGACTCCTGTGATACCAAACCAAGACAAGTGTATTTCAAAAATTTCGCCCCGCCCCTTTCCGACCACACAAAGGACGAAATTCCACAATTTTGAAGATAGGAAAAAATCGAAAAAATGCAGTATTGTAGAGAATGACCATATCTACCAGATTTGGTTCAGATCGGATCATTATTGTAGCCACAATGATGAAATGCATTTTCAGCAAAGGAGTTCCCCTTGCGGGGGTTGTCCCCGCAACAAAATATACATTTTTATTAGGTTGATGGCAGTAGCGGCTGCTACACGATTCTCTCACACTCACGCTCACAGACTCTGCCTCGTGCAATGTACGTGTGTTGTTGTGAGAACTGACGTAGATGTAGATGTCAGATGCAGCAAACAAATGTAAAATGTAAAAGTAAAAACTGATAAAATATTTAAAAATTCCACATAAGTCACATGTGTACAGACTGAGTACGGGTATAAAAGTAAAGTCGCGTTTACAGCGACTCCATACGTTCTTTCTCGTTTATATTTTGTGTCGCCTGGATCTCAGAGACTATTAGAGCTAGATCAACCAAACTTTCTGTCCACACTCCTGTGATACCAAACCGAAACAAGTGTATTTCAAAATTTCGACCCGCCCCCTTCAGTCCCCACAAAAGATTAAAATCCACAATTTTGAAGATAGGAAATGCACTATTGTAGAGAATGACCATATCTACCAGATTCCCGAATTTTGGGTACGATCGGATCATTATTGTAGCCACAATGATCAAATGAATTTTCAGCAGCGGGAACACGCACCCGATTCCAGCGTAAGTCATTAATGGGGTTGATTGTCCCTACAGATTCTCCCCTCTCGTTCACACACTGATCATACATTCTGCCTCGTGCAGTGTACGTGTGTTGTTGTGAGAAAATATGTAGATGTAGATGACAATGTAGCAAAAAATGCAAAATGTAAAACTGAAAAACATTTGAAAATCCCACATAAATCACATGTGTACTGGCCTTTATACCCTGTACGGGTATAAAAGTAGAGTCCCGTTCACAGCGACTCCATACGTTCTTTCTCGTTAATTTGATTTTTGTTGTCCATTATAATATCAAAAGCTATAAAATACACACCCTTATATAATATTTTACATATTATTATGTAAAAACATTAGGCTTTCCGTCTTATTCGGCATCAATAGCGAAAATGCAGAAAATAGGCGCTCACATGGCACCGACGTGGCAACCAAGCAAAAGACGTTTTAGAGCATATTCGTATACTCGTGGATATAAATCTTTACTCTGTGCCCACCAGATCAAAGGGTCCTGCTTCCTATTGCTTGGCTCTTTACCTTAGTCGAACTGCTTGTCATACTCGTCCCAAATGCAACTTTTGGTTGGCGAATTTTCGTCGGTTTTGATTTGGGATGACAGATCATCACCAACATTTTCAACCAATAGTGTTTGAGCGATTTTACCTTTTAGAGCTGAAACTGCTTTTTAAAGCACTCTTCGGACTTAAACCCCCGTTTTTAACCTTGAGTCTAGTATGGTGCTTTCCGCATACAAAATATTTTTCTTCAATTCGCCAAATCGTATGGTCATTGCCTCTCTCAGTTTTTCTACGACTTCCTGTAGAACCTCATTATTTTGGACACTATTGGCAATCGATTGCTGCAGTAAGGTGGCCATAATAATAACCTTTGATAAGGTGACATTATTCTCGGCAGAAACTTCAGCTGTAATTTCAAAAAATGGCTTCAGCATCGGCAATACACCCTCAATCATTTCCCATTTTGCCTGGGTCAATGCAAGTTCAGGGCGTAGAAGTGAAACTGCAACCATAACTACATCTTTTAAAACAGACAGGCGCTGAAATATTATGTATGTTGAGTTCCAAGGTGTAGGAAAATCTTGACTTCACTTGAGATCAGGTAGCTTTAATTGGCTTTGGATATCTTTAAGCTTCTTGAGTCCCGATGAGCTTCGATTGAAAAACTCTACAATTGCTTTGGCTTTGACCCTCGCACTGTCAATTGGTCCTTGCGCTTTTTGTACAATAATATTTAAAGTGTGGGCAAAGCATGGAATATGGCACCAATTTCCCAATTTAATAGCCGATACGATATTAGCAGCATTATCTGAAGCAATAGCAGTAATTTTATTTTCAATTTTCCAATCAGCTGCAAACTTCTGGAGAAAAGAGCAAAGATTGATGCTTGTGTGCCTTTCACCGAATGCTTCACAAGCCAGCATATACGAAGATTGTAACATTCTCACCTGGTCTATAAAATGCACGGTTACAGCCATGTAACTTTCATTGGTGAGCGATGTCCATACATCGTCGTCGAACAACCTGCAGATGCTGCACCCATCTTCTCTTTCACATATGCAAACAAATTTACTGTGTATATTTTGAAGAAGTACATTAGACAGCGTTTTACGTGTGGGCATCTTGTATCCAGGGCAATGCGAAACATCCTCTATCAGCTTCTTGAAGTCCGGCTCCTCCACGATCCGGGGAGCATGGTGGCCTTTGGAAATCATTCGCACTAGCTGTTTGTCTAATTCCCCACTTTTACGAGCTGTCGGTGGCTTTTGGGCAAATGCAGTAATTTTTGCAGTGATGTTATTGCTGCAGAAATACTGGCCTCAATACTTCCACTTCCTAGCCATCTCCAAAGATCCTGGGTGTTTGCCTTTAAATGCCTATAAATTGCTTTGAGAACCTCCGGTCGTACTCAACTCCGACTTGCAGTACCTGCACTTGGCATTTTTTCGTTAACAGCTTCGAAGTGATTCCATAAATCACTATATTTGCGTTGAAGCGACATTTTAAAATTCTTTTTGCCAGAGTCCGCCACAACAAAATATGAAAAAATTGGTGCCATACCAGCTCAAAAATAGCGAACAAAACGAACCAAGAAAACCAAACAGAGCTGCCATACCGGCTCAAACATAGCACAAAAAAACGAAAAAGAACGATACGATGAACAAAAAGAACGAACAAAAAGAACGATAAACAAAAATAACGAACAAAAAAGAGAGAAAAAAAGTAAACGATCGAACGAAAAATAACGATTTAGATGAACTTATTCAGTTCGTTCATTTCAGTGAATAGTTCATTTTTGTTCGTTCGTTCTTGACGACCCAACGCTACAGTCCAGTAAAACTTTTTACTTTTTGCTCTGCGTGGCCTCAACTGGGATGAAGGTGTGAGACTGCCTTCTTACTTTCGTAGATTGCTCTTGATAAAACTTTCGTCCTTACTTAATCGTAGAAAAATACTTGGTGTGATTTTCATGCACAACTTGATCAGGGGTGACATCGACAGCCCTTTACCTTTCCTTTACCTTTCCTGAATGTTCGCGATCGATTCGGTACATGCGTCATGCGGCCCTCGTTCGGTTGGGCGGGAGGAAGGCGGCGTATCTGCCGGGGATCTGCGCATAACTGGCTTCGACTTGGTGTCGCATGTGCCACTTGATTGTGCAGTCATTGCACATCAACGTCCTAAAGTATTTATTTGTTTTGCAAACCATGCCACATTCTTTTTGCTATAATTTAAAAAAAAACTGCATGTAATTTGGTGCACGCGTTACGGAGATACATGCATACACACAGATTTTTTTCTATATATTATTAGAATAGATATATATATAGTTGGGAAAGGTCGTTGGACTAGATGATCTAGATATCGCGTGCCTCTTGGCTTTGACTTCTCTTCTTAAGGGCAATGCACTTCGGCCGTAAGCCATTCGGGTGAAACAGGGGGAATCACGGATGTCTGGCTGTGTTGCCATCACCGAACACTCGGACGGGGTAGGGGTGCCTCGGCATAGGGCATGCTCCCGGTTCTAGGACACAGTGGTACCACGAGCGGACTGTAACCGGCCGTAACTGTACACACCGGAAGTGGAAGTACGACTATAGATCTCCTCGTGAGGGCGACCGGTAATAGGCTTTGCCAGGGTGGTAGGGCGAGAGAGATCAAACTCTCAGCGTAATTACGCCAATCCTAGGCGGACTCTAGTCCTAGGTGAAACATTATGCGCTGATGGATGCATGGCCGAGGGGGTGCTCGGTCGCTAGTATGCGCACTCTGGACACCTGTCGACCACCAGTTTAAATCAGGCTTCCCGTGGCATGCGGGCTATGTCTCGGGTGACTAACCCCTTCCCGCCTACCGTGGGACCAAAATTCCAAATAACTTAAATATTGTAAAATACATCGCAAAGAAGCGCGGTATTCCTCTTAAAGTACCGGAGGGAAAAGACCATCCCTCAACATCAAGGCCTGGGAAACCAGGTCCAAAGAAGACGGGGAAGGAGACTCATTCGGTCCACCGTCTGTAAGCAGAAACCGCTGCGAGGAGGGCTCCGATAAGCTAATCGGGCCCATCCACGTCGGGGGGCACCGGGGGCAAATCGCGGCTGGTAATCGCATCATGACCGGGGAAACCCCGTCAACATTGGCAAGTATTGGTTCTACAAGCCGGGGAAGGAAGCAGTCCTACCAGGACAGGAGGTGTGCTGCCTTTATCCGGGGATCCGACTTAATGGCATCGGCAAAGGAGATGGAGCAGAGGCTCTGGGCCAACTCGATCATCCCGGAATTTCAGCCAGCCAAGCGGGCAAAAGCGCACCTGGCCAATAGGTCGTTTGCGGAGGTGGCAAGGGGCAAAACCCTAATTGGTGTCCTAGATAGGGTCGCCAAGGTGGGTAATGTCTGTGGCGATAAATGACACTTGTTGGAGGCAGAGATCCAGTACCGCTTTCTGGAGGAGCTTGCCTGGCATCAATACACGGGAAAAGCCATTTCCTGCCAAAATGCTCGCTCGGATTCCCCTACATGAAGGCGGTGGCATTCCTCAAGGAGGTCTACCCAGGAGCCAAACTAAAGGTCGTGAGCTGGGAAGATAACCCGAGCAGACCGAGGGCCCGAGCATAGAGTCGGTTAAGCCCGCAGAACTGGAGATGATCATCAAGGTTCTGCAGGTCTGGAACCCCACCTTCCTACAGGCGATTGACATAAAAAAAAAAATTAAATTAAAAACTTATTAATTATGGAATTGTCTGTTGTCTGAGCCAAAAAAAAAACTGCAATGAGCAGATCACCCACGATCAACCGAAACTTCTTTGCTAGCTGCGGGGAACTTTTGCCGTGTGGGGATGCCATTCTACCACGCTACGGACTGCACTGTAGCTGTGAGGAATGCCGTGCGGTTGAAAACGACATCCGTTCGTTTATAAGGCAGTCGAGGAGTGGGTTCAAAGAGCTGATCGTAGGCTCTAAGAAGCAATATGATCGGTTCTTGGCCATGGACACTCAATTCAGCAGTTTACAGCAGCTGGCTGAGTCTTCGCAGCGCAAGAAATCCAATCCGCGGGACTTGCAAAGTGCCAACTGCCTCACTGCCGCCGGCATCCGAAAAACTAACTCCGACCACTCCGTCAGTGCATTAGTGGATTTCGTTTGCCACCCAAGGGCAACGATCGTTTCTGGTGATGCAGATTCGGGAGCCGAATACATCACCTCGCCAGAATCGACTGGAGCGTCCGTGTCCGTAGAGTCCGTACCAAACTCCATAGTTATCCCATCTATTACGAACCCGCCAGTTGATGTACGTCCCGTACCACCGGAAACTGTCTTCACATTCTCCATACCGAGTCCAGTCCAGTTCCGTAACCTCAGGCGGACAAACTGGATACGCTACTTGGACATCCTTTGCCAAACTCTCCCCTGAGTCCCCACCCAGGGAAGATATCTCATGGGAGACCACGACCGTCTGGTAAAGGTTTTTACCGACGCCTGCAATGCTGCGCTGCACAGAGCCTGTCCACTCGGCAAACCCAGGGTTCGGAGGAAACCGTCATGGTGGATTCCGATGCTGGGAGAGCCCGGAAAATTCTTACGGAGACTCTTCAACAAAGCGAAAGATCTCAACGTTGAACAGAACTGAACCCAGTACAAGGTCAGTCTATCAACCTACAACAAAGAACTTGAACCGAAATCGAGAGCAACTCCAAAGCTTCGCGCTTACGCAAAGTACTCTCGAAGTCAACTCCAACTTTGGGTTATCTGAGGAAGGCCGACCAATCCTGGACGACGTCCAGTTCCGAGTCGCTAAACCTTCTCTTCTACACATTTCCCAGGCTGCGCTGTAAACAGACCAACCTACAGCGCCTCCTTCCACTGCCTCAGGTTCCATTCTGAACCTGTTAAGTCAGGAGAATATATCCTGGGAAATAAAAAGCTTCAAGCCCTAAAAATCCGCGGGATCAGACGGCATCATCCCAGCCCAGCTGATCCAAAGCCCGACAAAGAGCCATAAATTGGCTCAAACGAATTTACGAGGGGTTTTTCTCCCACGGACAATCCCGGAGAAATGGCTTCAGGCCACAGTTGTCTTCATACCCAAAAGCAGGGTCTTTCCATATATTACGTAATTACGTTTTCGATGACTTATGACCCCCACCCCACCGTGATAATCATAAGTAATCATTAAAGGAAACAAAAAAAAAATATCGTAATATATGGACAACCCCCAAGCCCCCGCACAATGAGAGGGTGAAGAAGGCCACAGTTGCACGCTATACATGCAGGAAAACCATCGGTCTGATATGGGCATGACCCCGCATATAGTACGATGGCTATACACCGCCATCATAGCCCTGGACAAGAAAAACTGGTCTCAATAAACTCACAAGAGTCCAACGCATGGCAGAGCTATGCATAACGGGCGGAATACCCAGTACCCTAAGCGAACCCTCGATACCATGCTGTACCTTTTACCTGTATAACTTATGGGGAAAAAAAGGTTCCGCTCTCAGAATGAGAGAATCCAACCTGTGGAAATAATCCACGGTCGGCTACTCGGGAATCATAACAAAACTCCCGCAACTTCCAGGAGGACAGACTACTGCATCCCTAGTGACTACCTCTCGACGCCTTTCCAAGTATCCATCCCGCTTGGAAGGACTGGGGAGCGGGGCGAAACTGGACCTGTAAACGCGATCCACTTATACACTGATGGCTCAAAGTAAGACGGCCGCGGGGGCGTCTACTGCGACGAGCTCAACATCAGTCACTGCTTCAGACTTCCGGATTACTGTAGCGTGTTCCAGGCAGAGGTCGTAGCAATCAAGGAGGAGACCTCCATCGTCTCCAAAATCTCCTTAGACGGACATCCAGTGTGCGTCTTCTCAGATAGCCAAGCAGCCCTCAAGGCACTTGGCTCAATATTGTCGAACTCAGCGACCGTCCATGACTGCCGAAAGTCTCTAAATGAGACCGCAGAGCAGCTAGATCTCTTCCTAATGTGGGTCCACGGACATGTAAAACTTCAAGAGCGATCTGTCCAAATCGTTCAAAAAAACGATCGGAAGAGCTATACAAACTTAGCAGAGCACATTGCTCCGCCGTTACCCGAGCCATCACGGGGCACTGGCAGATCGGCACACACGCTGCAAGGCTGTCGATCCCTCACAACGACTTCTGTAAAAGTTGCAGGGTCTCCTATCCTAAGGGTCGGTGAACTCCGTAGACCATCTTTTGATAAAGGATTCTTTATTATACCCGTACTCGAAGAGTAAAAGGGTATATTGTATTTGTGGTAAAAGTGGACGTGTGTAACAGAGAGAAGGAAGCGTTTCCGACCCCATAAAGTATATATATTCTTGATCAGCATCAATAGCGGAGTCGAAATAGCCATGTCTGTCCGCCCGTCTGTCCGTCCGTCCGTCCGTTCGTCTTGTTTGTCGCCCATTGCTCGAAGGCTATAAGAGCTAGAGAAAACCAAACTTTTATCCAGTCTGATGTGGTATCTCACTCCTAGGAAAGTGTTTCAAAATTTCGCTCCGCCCACTTCCGCCCCCACAAAGGGCGCACATCTGTGGCGGCCACAAACTAAAAATGCAGAATCATAGAGACAGCCCATATCTATCAGGGGCCCAAATCTGAATCGGATCGGATCATTCGCATCTTTCGCACTCACACAAAAATCGAGACGATTTGGTTTTTGTATTTTGTGTCGCCTGGATCTCAGAGACTATAAGAGCTAGAGCAACCAAACTTTTGGCCAAGACTCCTGTGATACCAAACCTGAACAAGTGTATTTTATAATTTTGCCACGCCCACTCCCGCCCCCCCAAAATACGAAAATCCACAATTTTCAAGATAGAAAAAAAATAAAAATGCAGTTTTGTAGAGAATGACCATATCTTCCCGAATTTGGTTCAGATCGGATCATTATTGTAGCCACAATGATCAAATGAATTTTCAGCTGCGAGCTTCCCCTTCCACTTGCGGCGTAAAGTCATTTATGGGGATGATTTTCGCTAATGATTCTTTTCGCACGCACGCACACTCACGCTCAAACATGCTGCCTCGTGCAGTGTACGTGTGTTGTTGTGAGAAGTGATGTAGATGAAGCAGATGTAGATGACTGACGTAGCAAACAAATGTATGATGTAAAAACTTATAAAAAGTTTGAAAATTCCACATGAATCACATGTGTGCTGACTGAGTACGGGTATAAAAGTAGAGTCGCAGCAACAGCGACTCCGTACGTTCTTTCTCGTTTAATCTTGAGTCTAGTATGGTGCTTTCCGCATACAAAATGTTTTTCTCCAATTCGCCAAATCGTATGGTCATTGCCCTCTCTCAGTTTTTCTACGACTTCCTGTAGAACCTCATTATTTTGGACACTATTGGCAATCGATTGCTGCAGTAAGGTGGCCATAATAATAACCTTTGATAAGGTGGCATTATTCTCGGCAGAAACTTCACCTGTCATTTCAAAAATGGCTTCAGCATCAGCAATACACCCTCAATCATTTCCCTGTCTGCCGGGTCAATGCAAGTTCTGGGCGTATAAGTGAAACTGCAAACCATAACTACATCTTTTAAAACAGACAGGCGCTGAAACATTTTGTATGTTGAGTTCCAAGGTGTAGGAAAATCTTGACTTCACTTGAGATCAGGCAGCTTTAATTGGCTTTGGATATCTTTAAGCTTCTTGAGTCCGGATGGCTTTGACCCTCGCACTGTCAATTGGTCCTAGATTTTTTTGTACAATAATATTTAAAGTGTGAGCAAAGCATGCAATATGTCACCAATTTCCCAATTTAATAGCCGATACGATATTAGCAGCATTATCTGAAGCAATAGCAGTAATTTATTTTCAATTTTCCATTCAGCTGCAAACTTCTAGAGAAAAGAGCAAAAGATTGATGCTTGTGTGCCTTTCACCGAATGCTTCACAAGCCAGCATATACGAAGATTGTAACATTCTCACCTGGTCTATAAAGTGCACGGTTACAGCCATGTAACTTTCATTGGTGAGCGATGTCCATCCATCGTCGTGAGACAAACTGCAGATGCTGCACCCATCTTCTCTTTCACATTTGCAAACAAATTTACTGTGTATATTTTGAAGAAGTACATTAGACAGCGTTTTACGTGTGGGCATCTTGTATCCAGGGCAATGCGAAACATCCTCTATCAGCTTCTTGAAATCCGGCTCCTCCACGATCCGGGGAGCATGGTGGCCTTTGGAAATGATTCGCACTAGCTGTTTGTCTAATTCCCCATTTTTACGAGCTGTGGGTGGCTTTTGGGCAAATGCAGTAATTTTTGCAGTGATGTTGTTGCGCCAGAAATACTGGCCTCAATACTTCCACTTCCTAGCCATCTCCAAAGATCCTGGGTGTTTGGCTTTAAATGCCTTTAAATTGCTTTGAGAACCTCCGGTCATACTCAACTCCGACTTGCAGTACCTGCACATGGCCCTTTTTTCGTTAACAGCTTCGAAGTGATCCATAAATCACTATATTTTGCGTTTAAACGACATTTTAAAAATTCTTTTGCCAGAGTCCGCCACAACAAAATATGAAAAATTGGTGCCATACCAGCTCAAAAATAGCGAACAAAACGAACCAAGAAAACCAAACAGAGCTGCCATACCGGCTCAAACATAGCACAGAAAACGAAAAAGAACGATACGATGAACAAAAAAGAACGAACAAAAAAAAAGAAAAAAAAAAATTTAGATGAACTTATTCAGTTCGTTCATTTCAGTGAATAGTTCATTTTTGTTCGTTCGTTCTTGACGACCCAACACTACAGTTTAGTAAAACTTTTTACTTTTTGCTCTGCGTGGCCTCAACTGGGATGAAGTTTTGAGACTGCCTTCTTACCTTCGTAGATTTCTCTTGATAAAATTTCGTCCTTACTTAATCGTAGAAAAATACTTGGTCTGATTTTCATGCACAACTTGATCAGGGGTGACATCGACAGCCCTGACTTGTTGAGCCGCATAAACTTCACGATTCCTATAAGATCCTCTAGAAATTTTATTCATTTGTACCTTCCACTGTGTAGATCGAATTATTCCTAGCATGAACCGTTTTGGATCTTATGCTCGGATTATAATTCGTTTTACCGTATAATATTCACCACGAATTCACTTCCTCTACTTAAATCACTAATACTAACATACCCTTTCCGTAATTAGTAATATTATTTTTTGTAACTTTGCATGTTTGGCGTTGTGTTTATCTCTAATTTTCCTCGAATATTATTCTAACACATATCTTTCCTGAATGTTCGTGATCGATTCGGTACATGCGTCATGCGGCAGCGCCCTCGTTCGGTTGGGCGGGAGGAAGGCTGCGTATCTGCCAGGGATCCGCGCATAACTGGCTTCGACTTGGTGTCGCATGTGCCATCTTGATTGTGCAGTCATTGCACACCAACGTCCTAAAGTATATATTTGTTTTTGCAAACCATGCCACATTCTTTTGCTATAATTAAAAAAAAACCGCATGTAATTTGGTGCACGCGTTGCGGAGATACATGCATACACACAGATTTTTTTTTCTGTATATTAATAGAATAGATATATATATAGTTTCGAAAGCTCGTTGGACTAGATGAACTAGATATCGCGTGCCTCTTGGCTTTGACTTCTCTTCTTAAGGGCAATGCACTTCGTCCGTAAGCCATTCGGGTGAAGCAGGGGAATCACGGATGTCTGGCTGTGTTGCCATCACTGAACACTCGGACGGGGTAGGGGTGCCTCGGCATAGGGCATGCTCCCGGTTCTAGGACACAGTGGTACCACGAGCGGACTGTAACCGGCCGTAACTGTACACACCGGAAGTGGAAGTACGACTATACTCTCCTCGTGAGGGCGACCGGTAACAGGCTTTGCCAGGGATGCTGGCTAATGGTGGTAAGGCGGAGAGAAGCAAACTCTCAGCGTAATTACGCCAATCCTAGGCGGACTCTAGTCCTAGGTGAAACATTATGCGCTGATGGATGCATGGCCGAGGGGGTGCTCGGTCGCTAGTATGCGCACTCTGGATACCTGTCGACCACCAGTTTAAATCAGGCTTCCCGTGGCATGCGGGCTATGTCTCGGGTGACTAACCCCTTCCCGCCTACTCATGGGACCAAAATTCCAAATAACTTAAATATTGTAAAATACATCGCAAAGAAGCGCGGTATTCCTCTTAAAGTACCGCAGGAAAAGACCATCCCTCAACATCAAGGCCTGGGAAACCAGGTCCAAAGAAGACGGGAAGGAGACTCATTCGGTCCACCGTCTGTAAGCAGAAACCGCTGCGAGGAGGGCTCCGATAAGCTAATCGGGCCCATCCACGTCGGGGGGCACCGGGGGAAAATTGCGGCTCTGGAGCAGAGGCTCTGGGCCAACTCGATCATCCCGGAATTTCAGCCAGCCAAGCGGGCAAAAGCGCACCTGACCAATATGTCGTTTGCGGAGGTGGCAAGGGCCAAACCCTAATTGGTGTCCTAGATAGGGTCGCCAAGGAGGGTAATGTCCCTGGCGATAAATGACACTTGTTGTAGGCAGAGATCCAGTACCGCTTTCTGGAGGAGCTTGCCGACAACGGCGGAACTCCGCTTAAATTTGAGGACGCCGAGTGGCATCAATACACGGGAAAAGCCATTTCCTGCCAAAATGCTCGCTCGGATTCCCTCTACATGAAGGCGGTGGCATTCCTCAAGGAGGTCTACCCAGGGGCCAAACTAAAGGTCGTGAGCTGGGAAGATAACCCGAGCAGACCGAGGGCCCGAGCATAGGAGTCGGTTAAGCCCGCAGAACTGGAGAAGATCATCAAGGTTCTGCAGGTCTGGAACCCCACCTTCCTACAGGCGATTGGTCTAAAAAAAATTAAATTAAAAACTTATTAATTATGGAGTTGTCTGTTGTCTGCGCCAAAAAAAAACTGCAAGGATCAGATCACCCACGATCAGCCGAAACTTCCTTGCTAGCTGCGGGGAACTTTTGCCGTGTGGGGGATGCCATTCTACCACGTTACGGTCTGCACTGTAGCTGTGAGGAATGCCGTGCGGTTGAAAACGACATCCGTTCGTTTATAAGGCAGTCGAGAGTGGGTTCAAAAGAGCTGATCGTAGGCTCTAAGAAGCAATATGATCGGCTCTTGGCCATGGACACTCAGTTCAGCAGTTTACATCTGCTGGCTGAGTCTCCGCGGCGCAAGAAGTCCACTCCACGGGACTTGCAAGTGCCAACTGCCTCACGCCCGCCGTCATCTGAAAAACTAACTCCGACCACTACGCCAGTGCAGCAGTTGATTTCGTTTTCTACTCCAAGGGGCAACGATCGCTGCTGGTGATGCAGATTCGGTAGCCGAATGCATCGTCTCGGAGAACATGCAGCCGACTGTAGCGTCCGTGTCCGTAGAGTCCGTACCAAACTCCATAGCCATCCCATCGATTACGAACCTACCAGTTGTTGAACGTCCGGGACCACCGGATATTGCCATCACAGGTACCGCACCTGTGGTGCCAAAACCATTGGTGGGTGTCCCACCAAAGCGGCAAGTTTTTTGTCTCTCGGCTTGCCCCTGATCTTACATCTAATGATGTAACTGCTTTTATACAAAAGCAAAATAAAAGCCGAAGGACTAAAGGTGGAGAAGTTTAATTTCGCTTATGCCAGGGAGATAGCTTCTTTTAAGATAAGCGTCTCCCCATCTCATTCGACACCGTTTGCTCTGCCAATTTTTGCCCGGAGCACTTGGTTGTGAAAAGAGTATAAGGCTAAGAAGAAGAAGAGGCCCCCCATAACTCTCCCCGGCAGTCAGACCAGTGCTCCATCCTCATCTTCCCGCTCTACTTCCACCCATCCAAAAAACTAGTTTCCTCTTTTTTAATTACCAGAACGCTAGAGGCTTACGTACTAAGCTCAGCACTCTCTATCTTGAAAGTTTCACATTTTTTGTCCCATATTATTGTGTTAACTGAAACCTGGTTAAAGCCGGACATCCTTAGTTCCGAAGTTTTGGCAGATCGGTACACAATATTTAGAAATGACCGTTTGTCTCGACGTGGAGGAGGGGTCCTCATCGCAGTGGACTCTAACTTCACGTCGGAACATTTCATATTCCAGGTTCAACAAGACCTGGAATTCCTGTGCATAAAACTGATTCTTCCAGCCTTTTCTATTTTCATTAGCTGCTCGTACATTCCACCGTCTTCGGATATCTCTATATACGAGCAGCACCTGTCCGCTTTAAAAAACTGTTTCTTCCTCGCTATCAGATAAAGACCACATGATAGTTCTGGGGGATTTCAATTCGCCAGGCACTGTTTGGTCTTCGGTAAACGAGTCGAATAACCTTGTGCCCATATCATGACATGACTTTATTGACGGCTTGCTAGACCTGTCCCTGTCTCAAGTCAGCCATGTGAAAAATTCCTTGGGTCGATTGCTCGATCTCTGCTTCGTTTCGAATCCGACCATAGCGTTGTTAACACGAGCCCTTCCGCTCACTCTACCTGAAGACTCCTACCATCCAACTTTCGAAGTATCGGTCGATATTGGACCTTCTGTATTGGATCGATCAGATAAGCTTTCTAAACGTGTCCGCTGCTTAATAGCCTGATTAGGAATTTCGATTGGTCCTCTCTGTACTTGTGCACTGACGTTATGAAAGGCACAAACATTTTCTATAATGTACTTGTCACACTCTTTGATTCTTGTGTCCCATATTTTTGTCCGATTGGTTCTGGGAAGCCCCCTTGGTTTACCAAAGAGCTATCCAGTCTAAAAAACATAAAATCAAGATTTTATAAAAATTTCAAGAAGTTGGCTCTCCTTCTTCTCTCTCTCGCTATGTAATAGCTCGGTCAAATTTCACCATTGTAAACGCTCAATGCTACAAAAATTACCTAGCTCGATGCAGGATGCGCTTTTCTCAGGACCCTAAACAGTTTTACAGCTTCGTAAACAGCAAGCGTAAAACGTCCGCACATCTATCCTCGCTATCATTTCATAATTCGTCGGCTATCAATGATCAGGCATTGCCGATCTTTTTTTGCACAATTTTTCCAAACAACCTATTCCCATGAAAGCTACTGTGGTCAGCCGTATCCATACAGTTTAACAAGATCGAACGGCATTTTCAGCCCTACGTTAATTAAAAGCTCACTGCTTCAGGATCTTCGACTAGTTAAGCCGGTGTTCTCACCGGGTCCTGACGGAGTCCCCGCCTGTGTACTCAGGTACTGCGCCGACGCTCTGTGTGGACCCCTGCTTAAACTATTCACCCTATCCCTTAACTCCTCAGGTTTCCCTCCGATCTGGAAGGAATCGTTTATCATTCCTCTCCATAAGAAAGGTAATAAGTCTGACGCAATGAATTACAGAGGTATATCAAAGTTATCCGCTATTCCAAAAACTTTGAGAAAATTTTAACCCCGCACTTGCAACATCTCTGCAAATCACTTATATCTCCAGCTCAGCACGGATTTATAAGGGGACGATCAACAACTACAAATTTACTAGAGTTTACCTCTTTTTTATAATTAAAGGCTTCCATGGTAACATGCAGACGGATGTCATTTACACCGATTTCAGTAAAGCATTCGACTCTGTAAACCATTCCCTTTTAGCACAAAAACTTGACATTTTAGGGTTTCCGCCCAATCTTTTTGAAATGGATTTCAAGCTACCTTTGCTCTATGTCTCAAAGAGTGCTCTTCAAAAACTCATTGTCTTCACTTGTTCAGGTTACTTCTGGAGTACCACATGGCAGTCATCTTGGCCCCTACTTTTCACACTCTTCATTAATGACCTGCCTTCAGTATTAACAAACTCTCGAGTACTCATGTATGCGGATGACGTTAAACTCTGTGTCCAGTATAAGGACATTTCATTTCACTCTCGCTTGCAATCCGATCTCAATAACTTTCAGTCATGGTGTTGTGCGAATATGTTACACCTGAATGCCTCGAAATGTAAAGTAATGACATTTCATCGCTCCATCCCCTTGTTGGCTCCTTACACCCTCTGCGGTGGTTCTCTTGAGAGAATTACATTGGTTGATGTTGTCCATTATAATATCAAAAGCTATAAAATACACACCTTTATATAATATTTTACATATTATTATGTAAAAACATTAGGCTTTCCGCCTTATTCGGCATCAATAGCGAAAATGCAGAAAATAGGCGCTCACATGGCACCGACGTGGCAACCAAGCAAAGACGTTTTAGAGCATATTCGTATACTCGTGGATATAAATCTTTTCTCTGTGCCCACCAGATCAAAGGGTCCTGCTTCCCATTCAGGTACTCTTCCGCTAAGTATTTATCTACCTCTATAATAGCATCATCCGTGTTGTTGCTTGGCTTTTACCTTGGTCGAACTGCTTGTCATACTCTTCCCAAATGCAACTTTTGGTTGGCGAATTTTCGTCGGTTTTGATTTGGGATGACAGATCATCACCAACATTTTCAACCAATAGTGTTTGAGCGATTTTACCTTTTAGAGCTGAAACTGCTTTTTTAAAGCATTCTTCGGACTTAAAACCCCGTTTTCTAATCTTGAGTCTAGTATGGTGCTTTCTGCATACAAAATGTTTTTGTCCAATTCGCCAAATCGTATGGTCATTGCCTCTCTCAGTTTTTCTACGGCTTCCTGTAGAACCTCATTATTTTGGACACTATTGGCAATCGATTGCTGCAGTAAGGTGGCCATAATAATAACCTTTGATAAGGTGACATTATTCTCGGCAGAAACTTCAGCTGTCATTTCAAAAATGGCTTCAGCATCGGCAATACACCCTCAATCATTTCCCCTGTCTGCCTGGGTCAATGCAAGTTCTGGGCGTAGAAGTGAAACTGCAACCATAACTACATCTTTTAAAACAGACAGGCGCTGAAATATTATGTATGTTGAGTTCCAAGGTGTAGGAAAATCTTGACTTCACTTGAGATCAGGCAGCTTTTAATTGGCTTTGGATATCTTTAAGCTTCTTGAGTCCGGATGAGCTTCGATTGAAAAACTCCACAATTGCTTTTTGGCTTTTGACCCTCGTACTGTCAATTGGTCCTAGCGCTTTTTGTACAATTATATTTAAAGTGTGAGCAAAGCATGCAATATGTCACCAATTTCCCAATTTAATAGCCGATACGATATTAGCAGCATTATCTGAAGCAATAGCAGTAATTTATTTTCAATTTTCCATTCAGCTGCAAACTTCTGGAGAAAAGAGCAAAAGATTGATGCTTGTGTGCCTTTCACCGAATGCTTCACAAGCCGCAAGAAAGTACATTAGAAATGCGTTTTACGTGTGGGCATCTTGTATCAGGGCAATGCGAAACATCCTCTATCAGCTTCTTGAAATCCGGCTCCTCCACGATCCGGGGAGCATGGTGGCCTTTGGAAATCATTCGCACTAGCTGTTTGTCTAATTCCCCACTTTTACGAGCTGTGGGTGGCTTTTGGGCAAATGCAGTCATTTTTGCAGTGATGTTGTTGCGCCAGAAATACTGGCCTCAATACTTCCACTTCCTTGCCATCTCCAAAGATTCTGGGTATTTGTCTTTAAATGCCTTTAAATTGCTTTAAGAACATCCGGTCATACTCAACTCCGACTTGCAGTACCTGCACTTGGCCCTTTTTTCGTTAACAGCTTCGAAGTGATCCATAAATCACTATATTTGCGTTTAAACAAAATATGAAAAATTGGTACCGTACCAGCTCAAAACAGCGAACAAAACGAACCAAGAAAACCAAACAGAGCTGCCATACGGCTCAAACATAGCACAGAAAACGAAAAAGAACGATACGATGAACAAATTAGAACGAACAAAAAAGAACGATGAACAAAAAATAACGAACAAAAAAGAGCGAAAAAAAAGTAAACGAACGAACGAAAAATAACGATTTAGATGAACTTATTCAGTTCGTTCATTTTCAGTGAATAGATCATTTTTGTTCGTTCGTTCTGACGACCCAACACTAGTGTATTGCTGGACTGTAAAAGTAAAACTTTTTACTTTTTGCTCTGCGTGGCCTCAACTGGGATGAAGGTGTGAGACTGCCTTCTTACTTTCGTAGATTGCTCTTGATAAAATTTCGTCCTTACTTAATCGTAGAAAAATACTTGGTGTGATTTTCATGCACAACTTTTCATTTTCGTTCGTTCTCTTTGTAGTGACCAGACGTGTTTTTTTTCTTGCGTTCCGCTTCTTTTCTCTTATATATTACAAACAACCGGTGTTTGGCCTAATAAATTTAATAATTACACTCTAATCTGATTCTCTATCAAAATCCGCGGGTGCATGCCTATTTTGTGTGTATAAACACGACGTTTTAACCAATTTTGTGCGGCATGTAATTGTGTTTTGTTGTTGCTTACAGTAAGTAAGAAAATACATTTGGCCGCTCTTTAGCTTTGTTGTCTAGCAACTCTCTCTCTCTATCACCCAAACTAACTGTTCTTTCTCTCTCGCCTACAATGGTTTTTGTGCAGTAGCTCTCTCACTTATGCAGTAGTTCTCTCTCTTTTTTTCCATTTCTTCTTTAAGCATTGCTTTTAGAAACTGCTTGCACTGTGGTCTGATTGCTATTTGTTTTGATCTTTCTTTTTATTATTGAAAAAAAAATTTAAAACTAATTATGGAATTTTCAGTGGTCTGCGCAAAAAACCTGCAAGAAGCAGATCACTCACGATCAGCAGAACATACCTTGCTGGCTTTGCGACAGCGTAGTGCACGCAAAGTGTGCAGGTATTTCTGGCCGTGTGGGTGATGCCATCTCACAACGCAACGGCTTGTATTATAGTTGTGAGGATTGCCGTGCGGTAGAAAGCGAAATGCGCTCGTTTATAAGGCAGACGAGGAGTGGCTTTACGGAGCTGATCGTGGGCCTTAAAAAGCAATCGGCTCTTAGCCATGGACACTCAGTTCAGCAGTTTACAGCTGCTGGCTGAGTCTCCGCGGCGCAAGAAGTCCACTCCACGGGACTTGCAAGTGCCAACTGCCTCACGCCCGCCGTCATCTGAAAAACTAACTCCGACCACTACGCCAGTGCAGCAGTTGATTTCGTTTGCCACTCCAAGGGCAACGATCGCTGCTGGTAATGCAGATTCGGTAGCCGAATGCATCGTCTCGGAGAACATGCAGCCGACTGTAGCGTCCGTGTCCGTAGAGTCCGTACCAAACTCCATAGCCATCCCATCGATTACGAACCCACCAGTTGTTGAACGTCCGGGGACCACCGGATATTGCCATCACAGGTACCGCACCTGTGGTGCCAAAACCATTGGTGGGTGTCCCACCAAAGCGGCAAGTTTTTTGTCTCTCGGCTTGCCCCTGATCTTACACCTAATGATGTAACTGCTTTTATACAAAGCAAAATAAAAAGCCGAAGGCCTAAAGGTGGAGAAGTTTAATTTCGCTTATGCCAGGGAGATAGCTTCTTTTAAGATAAGCGTCTCCCCATCTCATTTCGACATCGTTTGCTCTGCCAATTTTTTGCCCGGAGCACTTGGTTGTGAAAGAGTATAAGGCTAAGAAGAGGAATAGGCCCCCCCCATAACTCTCCCCGTCAGTCAGACCAGTGCTCCATCCTCATCTTCCCGCTCTACTTCCACCCATCCAAAATACTAGTTTCCTCTCTTTTAATTACTTACCAGAATGCTAGTTTCACATTTTTTGTCCCATATTATTGTGTTAACTGAAACCTGGTTAAAGCCGGACATCCTTAGTTCCGAAGTTTTGGCAGATCGGTACACAATATTTAGAAATGACCGTTTGTCTCGACGTGGAGGAGGGTCCTCATCGCAGTGGACTCTAACTTCACGTCGGAACATTTCATATTCCAGGTTCAACAAGACCTGGAATTCCTGTGCATAAAACTGATTCTTCCAGCCTTTTCTATTTTCATTACCTGCTCGTACATTCCACCGTCTTCGGATATCTCTATATACGAGCAGCACCTGTCCGCTTTAAAACTGTTTCTTCCTCGCTATCAGATAAAGACCACATGATAGTTCTGGGGATTTCAATTTACCAGGCACTGTTTGGTCTTCGGTAAACGAGTCGAATAACCTTGTGCCCATATCACGACATGACTTTATTGACGGCTTGCTAGACCTGTCCCTGTCTCAAGTCAGCCATGTGAAAAATTCCTTGGGTCGATTGCTCGATCTCTGCTTCGTCTCGGATCCGACCATAGCGTTGTTAACCCGAGCCCATCCGCTCACTATACCTGAAGACTCCTACCATCCAACTTTCGAAGTATCGGTCGATATTGGACCTTCTGTATTGGATCGATCAGATAAGCTTTCTAAACGTGTCCGCTGCTTAATAGCCTGATTAGGGATTTCGATTGGTCCGCTCTGTACTTGTGCACTGACGTTATGAAAGGCACAAACATTTTCTATAATGTACTTGTCACACTCTTTGATTCTTGTGTCCCACATTTTTGTCCGATTGGTTCTGGGAAGCCCCTTGGTTTACCAAAGAGCTATCCAGTCTAAAAACATAAAATCAAGATTTTTTATAAAAAATTTCAAGAAGTTGGCTCTCCTTCTTCTCTCTCTCTCGCTATGTAATAGCTCGGTCAAATTTCACCATTGTAAACGCTCAATGCTACAAAAATTACCTGGCTCGATGCAGGATGCGCTTTTCTCAGGACCCTAAACAGTTTTACAGCTTCGTAAACAGCAAGCGTAAAACGTCCGCACATCCATCCTCGCTATCATTTCATAATTCGTCGGCTATCAATGATCAGGCATTGCCGATCTTTTTGCACAATTTTTCCAAACAACCTATTCCCATGAAAGCTACTGTGGTCAGCCGTATCCATACAGTTTAACAAGATCGAACGGCATTTTCAGCCCTACGTTAATTAAAAGCTCACTGCTTCAGGATCTTCGACTAGTTAAGCCGGTGTTCTCACCGGGTCCTGACGGAGTCCCCGCCTGTGTACTCAGGTACTGCGCCGACGCTCTGTGTGGACCCCTGCTTAAACTATTCACCCTATCCCTTAACTCCTCAGGTTTCCCTCCGATCTGGAAGGAATCGTTTATCGAGACCTCCATAAGAAAGGTAATAAGTCTGACGCAATGAATTACAGAGGTATATCAAAGTTATCCGCTATTCCAAAAACTTTGAGAAAATTTTAACCCCGCACTTGCAACATCTCTGCAAATCACTTATATCTCCAGCTCAGCACGGATTTATAAGGGGACGATCAACAACTAAAATTTACTAGAGTTTACCTCTTTTTTATAATTAAAGGCTTCCATGGTAACATGCAGACGGATGTCATTTACACCGATTTCAGTAAAGCATTCGACTCTGTAAACCATTCCCTTTTAGCACAAAAACTTGACATTTTAGGGTTTCCGCCCAATCTTTTGAAATGGATTTCAAGCTACCTTTGCTCTAGGTCTCAAAGAGTGCTCTTCAAAAACTCATTGTCTTCACTTGTTCAGGTTACTTCTGGAGTACCACAGGGCAGCCATCTTGGCCCCCTACTTTTCACACTCTTCATTAATGACCTGCCTTCAGTATTAACAAACTCTCGAGTACTCATGTATGCGGATGACGTTAAACTCTGTGTCCAGTATAAGGACATTTCATTTCACTCTCGCTTGCAATCCGATCTCAATAACTTTCAGTCATGGTGTTGTGCGAATATGTTACACCTGAATGCCTCGAAATGTAAAGTAATGACATTTCATCGCTCCATCCCCTTGTTGGCTCCTTACACCCTCTGCGGTGGTTCTCTTGAGAGAATTACATTGGTTGATGTTGTCCATTATAATATCAAAAGCTATAAAATACACACCTTTATATAATATTTTACATATTATTATGTAAAAACATTAGGCTTTCCGCCTTATTCGGCATCAATAGCGAAAATGCAGAAAATAGGCGCTCACATGGCACCGACGTGGCAACCAAGCAAAAAGACGTTTTAGAGCATATTCGTATACTCGTGGATATAAATCTTTTTCTCTGTGCCCACCAGATCAAAGGGTCCTGCTTCCTATTCAGGTACTCTTCCGCTAAGTATTTATCTACCTCTATAATGGCATCATCCGTGTTGTTGTTTGGCTTTTTACCTTGGTCGAACTGCTTGTCATACTCTTCCCAAATGCAACTTTTGGTTGGCGAATTTTCGTCGGTTTTGATTTGGGATGACAGATCATCACCAACATTTTCAACCAATAGTGTTTGAGCGATTTTACCTTTTAGAGCTGAAACTGCTTTTTTAAAGCATTCTTCGGACTTAAAACCCCTTTTTCTTATCTTGAGTCTAGTATGGTGCTTTCCGCATACAAAATGTTTTTCTCAATTCGCCAAATTGTATGGTCATTGCCTCTCTCAGTTTTTCTACGACTTCCTGTAGAACCTCATTATTTTGGGCACTATTGGCAATCGATTGCTGCAGTAAGGTGGCCATAATAATAACCTTTGATAAGGTGACATTATTCTCGGCAGAAACTTCAGCTGTCATTTCAAAAATGGCTTCAGCATCGGCAATACACCCTCAATCATTTCCCCTGTCTGCCTGGGTCAATGCAAGTTCTGGGCGTAGAAGTGAAACTGCAACCATAACTACATCTTTTAAAACAGACAGGCGCTGAAATATTATGTATGTTGAGTTCCAAGGTGTAGGAAAATCTTGACTTCACTTGAGATCAGGCAGCTTTAATTGGCTTTGGATATCTTTAAGCTTCTTGAGTCCGGATGAGCTTCGATTGAAAAACTCCACAATTGCTTTGGCTTTGACCCTCGCACTGTCAATTGGTCCTAGCGCATTTTTTACAATAATATTTAAAGTGTGAGCAAAGCATGCAATATGTCACCAATTTCCCAATTTAATAGCCGATACGATATTAGCAGCATTATCTGAAGCAATAGCAGTAATTTATTTTCAATTTTCCATTCAGCTGCAAACTTCTGGAGAAAAGAGCAAAGATTGATGCTTGTGTGCCTTTCACCGAATGCTTCACAAGCCGCATATACGAAGATTGTAACATTCTCACCTGGTCTATAAAATGCACGGTTACAGCCATGTAAATTTCATTGGTGAGCGATGTCCATCCATCGTCGTGAGACAAACTGCTGATGCTGCACCCATCTTCTCTTTCACATTTGCAATCAAATTTACTGTGTATATTTTGAAGAAGTACATTAGACAGCGTTTTACGTGTGGGCATCTTGTATCCAGGGCAATGCGAAACATCCTCTATCAGCTTCTTGAAATCCGGCTCCTCCACGATCAGGGGAGCATGGTGGCCTTTGAAAATCATTCGCACTAGCTGTTTGTCTAATTCCCCACTTTTACGAGCTGTGGGTAGCTTTTGGGCAAATGTAGTCATTTTTTGCAGTGATGTTGTTGCGCCAGAAATACTGGCCTCAATACTTCCACTTCCTTGCCATTCTCCAAAGATTCTGGGTATTTGTCTTTAAATGCCTTTAAATTGCTTTAAGAACATCCGGTCATACTCAACTCCGACTTGCAGTACCTGCACTTGGTTTTTTTTTCGTTAACAGCTTCGAAGTGATTCCATAAATCACTATATTTGCGTTTAAACGACATTTTAAAATTCTTTTGCCAGAGTCCGCCACAACAAAATATGAAAAATTGGTGCCATACCAGCTCAAAAATAGCGAACAAAACGAACCAAGAAAACCAAACAGAGCTGCCATACGGCTCAAACATAGCACAGAAAACGAAAAAAAGAACGATACGATGAACAAATTAGAACGAACAAAAAGAACGATGAACAAAAAATAACGAACAAAAAAGATCGAAAAAAAAGTAAACGAACGAACGAAAAATAACGATTTAGATGAACTTATTCAGTTCGTTCATTTCAGTGAATAGATCATTTTTGTTCGTTCGTTCTTGACGACCCAACACTAGTGTATTGCTGGACTGTAAAAAGTAAAACTTTTTACTTTTTGCTCTGCGTGGCCTCAACTGGGATGAAGCTGTGAGACTGCCTTCTTACTTTCGTAGATTGCTCTTGATAAAATTTCGTCCTTACTTAATCGTAGAAAAATACTTGGTGTGATTTTCATGCACAACTTTTCATTTTCGTTCGTTCTCTTTCTAGTGACCAGACGTGTTTTTTTTCTTGCGTTCCGCTTTTTTCTCTTATATATTACAAACAACCGGTGTTTGGCCTAATAAATTTAATAATTACACTCCTAATCTGATTCTCTATCAAAATCCGCGGGTGCATGCCTATTTTGTGTGTATAAACACGACGTTTTTAACCAATTTGGTGCGGCATGTAATTGTGTTTTGTTGTTGCTTACAGTAAGTAAGAAAATACATTTGGCCGCTCTTTAGCTTTTGTCTAGCAACTCTCTCTCTCTATCACCCAAACTAACTGTTCTTTTCTCTCTCGCCTATAAACCTTTTTGTGCAGTAGCTCTCTCACTTGAATGCTGTTGCAGTAGTTCTCTCTCTTTTTTTTTCCATTTCTTCTTTAAGCATTGCTTTTAGAAACTGCTTGCACTGTGGTCTGATTGCTATTTGTTTTGATCTTTCTTTTTTATTATTGAAAAAAAAATTTAAAACTAATTATGGAATTTTCAGTGGTCTGCGCAAAAAACCTGCAAGAAGCAGATCACTCACGATCAGCAGAACATACCTTGCTGGCTTTGCGACAGCGTAGTGCACGCAAAGTGTGCAGGTATTTCTGGCCGTGTGGGTGATGCCATCTCACAACGCAACGGCTTGTATTATAGTTGTGAGGATTGCCGTGCGGTAGAAAGCGAAATGCGCTCGTTTATAAGGCAGACGAGGAGTGGCTTTACGGAGCTGATCGTGGGCCTTAAAAGCAATACGATCGGCTCTTAGCCATGGACACTCAGTTCAGCAGTTTACAGCTGCTGGCTGAGTCTCCGCGGCGCAAGAAGTCCACTCCACGGGACTTGCAAAGTGCCAACTGCCTCACGCCCGCCGTCATCTGAAAAACTAACTCCGACCACTACGCCAGTGCAGCAGTTGATTTCGTTTGCCACTCCAAGGGCAACGATCGCTGCTGGTAATGCAGATTCGGTAGCCGAATGCATCGTCTCGGAGAACATGCAGCCGACTGTAGCGTCCGTGTCCGTAGAGTCCGTACCAAACTCCATAGCCATCCCATCGATTACGAACCCACCAGTTGTTGAACGTCCGGGACCACCGGATATTGCCATCACAGGTACCGCACCTGTGGTGCCAAAACCATTGGTGGGTGTCCCACCAAAGCGGCAAGTTTTTGTCTCTCGGCTTTGCCCCTGATCTTACACCTAATGATGTAACTGCTTTTATACAAAGCAAAATAAAAGCCGAAGGCCTAAAGGTGGAGAAGTTTAATTTCGCTTATGCCAGGGAGATAGCTTCTTTTTAAGATAAGCGTCTCCCCATCTCATTTCGACACCGTTTGCTCTGCCAATTTTTGCCCGGAGCACTTGGTTGTGAAAGAGTATAAGGCTAAGAAGAAGAATAGGCCCCCATAACTCTCCCCGGCAGTCAGACCAGTGCTCCATCCTCATCTTCCCGCTCTACTTCCACCCATCAAAAAACTAGTTTCCTCTCTTTTTTAATTACTTACCAGAATGCTAGAGGCTTACGTACTAAGCTCAGCACTCTCTATCTTGAAAGTTTCACATTTTTGTCCCATATTATTGTGTTAACTGAAACCTGGTTAAAGCCGGACATCCTTAGTTCCGAAGTTTTGGCAGATCGGTACACAATATTTAAAATGACCGTTTGTCTCGACGTGGAGGAGGGTCCTCATCGCAGTGGATTCTAACTTCACGTCGGAACATTTCATATTCCAGGTTCAACAAGACCTGGAATTCCTGTGCATAAAACTGATTCTTCCAGCCTTTTCTATTTTCATTACCTGCTCGTACATTTCACCGTCTTCGGATATCTCTATATACGAGCAGCACCTGTCCGCTTTAAAAACTGTTTCTTCCTCGCTATCAGATAAAGACCACATGATAGTTCTGGGGATTTCAATTTACCAGGCACTGTTTGGTCTTCGGTAAACGAGTCAAATAACCTTGTGCCCATATCACGACATGACTTTATTGACGGCTTGCTAGACCTGTCCCTGTCTCAAGTCAGCCATGTGAAAAATTCCTTGGGTCGATTGCTCGATCTCTGCTTCGTCTCGGATCCGACCATAGCGTTGTTAACCCGAGCCCATCCCGCTCACTATACCTGAAGACTCCTACCATCCAACTTTCGAAGTATCGGTCGATATTGGACCTTCTGTATTGGATCGATCAGATAAGCTTTCTAAACGTGTCCGCCTGCTTAATAGCCTGATTAGGGATTTCGATTGGTCCGCTCTGTACTTGTGCACTGACGTTATGAAAGGCACAAACATTTTTCTATAATGTACTTGACACACTCTTTGATCCTTGTGTCCCATATTTTTGTCCGATTGGTTCTGGGAAGCCCCCTTGGTTTACCAAAGAGCTATCCAGTCTAAAAAACATAAAATCAAGATTTTATAATACATTTCAAGAAGTTGGCTCTCCTTCTTCTCTCTCTCGCTATGTAATAGCTCGGTCAAATTTCACCATTGTAAACGCTCAATGCTACAAAAATTACCTAGCTCGATGCAGGATGCGCTTTTCTCAGGACCCTAAACAGTTTTACAGCTTCGTAAACAGCAAGCGTAAAACGTCCGCACATCCATCCTCGCTATCATTTCATAATTCGTCGGCTATCAATGATCAGGCATTGCCGATCTTTTTACACAATTTTTCCAAACAACCTATTCCCATGAAAGCTACTGTGGTCAGCCGTATCCATACAGTTTAACAAGATCGAACGGCATTTTCAGCCCTACGTTAATTAAAAGCTCACTGCTTCAGGATCTTCGACTAGTTAAGCCGGTGTTCTCACCGGGTCCTGACGGAGTCCCCGCCTGTGTACTCAGGTACTGCGCCGACGCTCTGTGTGGACCCCTGCTTAAACTATTCACCCTATCCCTTAACTCCTCAGGTTTCCCTCCGATCTGGAAGGAATCGTTTATCATTCCTCTCCATAAGAAAGGTAATAAGTCTGACGCAATGAATTACAGAGGTATATCAAAGTTATCCGCTATTCCAAAAACTTTGAGAAAATTTTAACCCCGCACTTGCAACATCTCTGCAAATCACTTATATCTCCAGCTCAGCACGGATTTATAAGGGGACGATCAACAACTACAAATTTACTAGAGTTTACCTCTTTTTATAATTAAAGGCTTCCATGGTAACATGCAGACGGATGTCATTTACACCGATTTCAGTAAAGCATTCGACTCTGTAAACCATTCCTTTTTAGCACAAAAACTTGACATTTTAGGGTTTCCGCCCAATCTTTTTTGAAATGGATTTCAAGCTACCTTTGCTCTAGGTCTCAAAGAGTGCTCTTCAAAAACTCCTTGTCTTCACTTGTTCAGGTTACTTCTGGAGTACCACAGGGCAGCCATCTTGGCCCCTACTTTTCACACTCTTCATTAATGACCTGCCTTCAGTATTAACAAACTCTCGAGTACTCATGTATGCGGATGACGTTAAACTCTGTGTCCAGTATAAGGACATTTCGTTTCACTCTCGCTTGCAATCCGATCTCAATAACTTTCAGTCATGGTGTTGTGCAAATATGTTACACCTGAATGCCTCGAAATGTAAAGTAATGACATTTCATCGCTCCATCCCCTTGTTGGCTCCTTACACCCTCTGCGGTGGTTCTCTTGAGAGAATTACATTGGTTGATGTTGTCCATTATAATATCAAAAGCTATAAAATACACACCTTTATATAATATTTTACATATTATTATGTAAAAACATTAGGCTTTCCGCCTTATTCGGCATCAATAGCGAAAATGCAGAAAATAGGCGCTCACATGGCACCGACGTGGCAACCAAGCAAAGACGTTTTAGAGCATATTCGTATACTCGTGGATATAAATTTTTTTCTCTGTGCCCACCAGATCAAAGGGTCCTGCTTCCCATTCAGGTACTCTTCCGCTAAGTATTTATCTACCTCTATAATAGCATCATCCGTGTTGTTGCTTGGCTTTTTACCTTGGTCGAACTGCTTGTCATACTCGTCCCAAATGCAACTTTTGGTTGGCGAATTTTCGTCGGTTTTGATTTGGGATGACAGATCATCACCAAACATTTTCAACCAATAGTGTTTGAGCGATTTTACCTTTTTAGAGCTGAAACTGCTTTTTTAAAGCATTCTTCGGACTTAAAACCCCGTTTTTTAATCTTGAGTCTAGTATGGTGCTTTCCGCATACAAAATGTTTTTCTCCAATTCGCCAAATCGTATGGTCATTGCCTCTCTCAGTTTTTCTACGACTTCCTGTAGAACCTCATTATTTTGGACACTATTGGCAATCGATTGCTGCAGTAAGGTGGCCATAATAATAACCTTTGATAAGGTGACATTATTCTCGGCAGAAACTTCAGCTGTCATTTCAAAAATGGCTTCAGCATCGGCAATACACCCTCAATCATTTCCCTGTCTGCCTGGGTCAATGCAAAGTTCTGGGCGTAGAAGTGAAACTGCAACCATAACTACATCTTTTAAAACAGACAGGCGCTGAAATATTATGTATGTTGAGTTCCAAGGTGTAGGAAAATCTTGACTTCACTTTGAGATCAGGCAGCTTTAATTGGCTTTGGATATCTTTAGCTTTGACCCTCGCACTGTCAATTGGTCCTAGCGCAATTTTTTTGTACAACAATAATTTAAAGTGTGAGCAAAGCATGCAATATGTCACCAATTTCCCAATTTAATAGCCGATACGATATTAGCAGCATTATCTGAAGCAATAGCAGTAATTTATTTTCAATTTTCCATTCAGCTGCAAACTTCTGGAGAAAAGAGCAAAGATTGATGCTTGTGTGCCTTTCACCGAATGCTTCACAAGCCGCATATACGAAGATTGTAACATTCTCACCTGGTCTATAAAATGCACGGTTACAGCCATGTAACTTTTCATTGGTGAGCGATGTCCATCCATCGTCGTGAGACAAACTGCAGATGCTGCACCCATCTTCTCTTTCACATTTGCAAACAAATTTACTGTGTATATTTTGAAGAAGTACATTAGACAGCGTTTTACGTGTGGGCATCTTGTATCCAGGGCAATGCGAAACATCCTCTATCAGCTTCTTGAAATCCGGCTCCTCCGCGGCGCAAGAAGTCCACTCCACGGGACTTGCAAGTGTTTCTTTTGCCTCACGCCCGCCGTCATCTGAAAAAACTAACTCCGACCACTACGCCAGTGCAGCAGTTGATTTCGTTTGCCACCCAAGGGCAACGATCGCTGCTGGTAATGCAGATTCGGTAGCCGAATGCATCGTCTCGGAGAACATGCAGCCGACTGTAGCGTCCGTGTCCGTAGAGTCCGTACCAAACTCCATAGCCATCCCATCGATTACGAACCCACCAGTTGTTGAACGTCCGGGACCACCAGATCTTGCCATCACAGGTACCGCACCTGTGGTGTTAAAACCATTGGTGGGTGTCCCACCAAAGCGGCAAGTTTTTGTCTCTCGGCTTGCCCCTGATCTTACATCTAATGATGTTACTGCTTTTATACAAAGCAAAATAAAAAGCCGAAGGCCTAAAGGTGGAGAAGTTTAATTTCGCTTATGCCGGGGAGATAGCTTCTTTTAAGATAAGCGTCTCCCCATCTCATTTCGACACCGTTTGCTCTGCCAATTTTTGGCCGGAGCACTTGGTTGTGAAAGAGTATAAGGCTAAGAAGAAGAATAGGCCCCCATAACTCTCCCCGGCAGTCAGACCAGTGCTCCATCCTCATCTTCCCGCTCTACTTCCACCCATCCAAAAAACTAGTTTCCTCTCTTTTTAATTACTTACCAGAATGCTAGAGGCTTACGTACTAAGCTCAGCACTCTCTATCTTGAAAGTTTCACATTTTTGTCCCCATATTATTGTGTTAACTGAAACCTGGTTAAAGCCGGACATCCTTAGTTCCGAAGTTTTGGCAGATCGGTACACAATATTTAGAAATGACCGTTTGTCTCGACGTGGAGGAGGGGTCCTCATCGCAGTGGACTCTAACTTCACGTCCGGAACATTTCATATTCAGGTTCAACAAGACCTGGAATTCCTGTGCATAAAACTGATTCTTCCAGCCTTTTCTATTTTCATTACCTGCTCGTACATTCCACCGTCTTCGGATATCTCTATATACTTGCTATACCTATAGATCTCAATAACTTTCAGTCATGGTGTTGTGCAAATATGTTACACCTGAATGCCTCGAAATGTAAAGTAATGACATTTCATCGCTCCAGCCCCTCGTTGGATCCATACACCCTCTGCGGTGGTTCTCTTGAGAGAATTACATTGGTTGATGATCTTGGTGTTAAACTAGACCCCAAGTTAAAATTTTCTGAACATATTTCTACCATGGTAAATAAAGCCATGGGAGTGCTTGGATTTATAAAGAGGTGTTCAAAGGAATTTGATGACCCCTATATAACGAAGACTCTCTATATTTCACTTGTTCGTCCGATTTTTAGATATTACGGCTCGTGTGTATGGTGCCCTCAGTACAAAGTACACCAAGACCGTATAGAATCAGTCCAGAAAAACTTTTACTTTTTGCTCTGCGTGGCCTCAACTGGGATGAAGGTGTGAGACTGCCTTCTTACTCTTGCAGATTGCTCTTAATAGATCTTCCATCCTTACTTAATCGTAGAAAAATGCTTGGTGTGATTTTTATGCACAACTTGATCAGGTGTGACATCGACAGCCCTGACTTGTTGAGCCGCATAAACTTCACGATTCCTATTAGATCCTCTAGAAATTTTATTCCTTTGTACCTTCCACTGTGTAGATCGAATTATTCCTTGCACTCTGGATACCTGTCGACCACCAGTTTAAATCAGGCTTCCCGTGGCATGCGGGCTATGTCTCGTGGTGACTAACCCCTTCCCGCCTACTCATGGGACCAAAATTCCAAATAACTTAAATATTGTAAAATACATCGCAAAGAAGCGCGGTATTCCTCTTAAAGTACCGGAGGGAAAAGACCATCCCTCAACATCAAGGCCTGGGAAACCAGGTCCAAAGAAGACGGGGAAGGAGACTCATTCGGTCCACCGTCTGTAAGCAGAAACCGCTGCGAGGAGGGCTCCGATAAGCTAATCGGGCCCATCCACGTCGGGGGGCACCGGGGGAAAATCGCGGCTCTGGAGCAGAGGCTCTGGGCCAGCTCGATCATCCCGGAATTTCAGCCAGCCAAGCGGGCAAAAGCGCACCTGGCAGAGATCCAGTACCGCTTTCTGGAGGATCTTTTGCCGACAACGGCGGACCTCCGCTTAAATTTGAGGACGCCGAGTGTCATCAATACACGGGAAAAGCCATTTCCTGCCAAAATGCTCGCTCTGATTCCCTCTACATGAAGGCGGTGGCATTGCTCAAGGGAGGTCTACCCAGGAGCCAAACTAAAGGCCGTGAGCTGGGAAGATAACACGAGCAGACCGAGGGCCCAAGCATAGGAGTCGGTTAAGCCCGCAGAATTGGAGAAGATCCTCAAGGTTCTTCAGGTCTGGAACCCCACCTTCCTACAGCCGATTGGTCTAAAAAAATAAAATTAAAAACTTATTAATTATGGAATTGTCTGTTGTCTGAGCCAAAAAAAAAAAACTGCAATGAGCAGATCACCCACGATCAGCCGAAACTTCTTTGCTAGCTGCGGGGAACTTTTTGCCGTGTGGGGATGCCATTCTACCACGTTACGGTCTGCACTGTAGCTGTGAGGAATGCCGTGCGGTTGAAAACGACATCCGTTCGTTTATAAGGCAGTCGAGGAGTGGATTCAAAGAGCTGATCGTAGGCTCTAAGAAGCAATATGATCGGCTCTTGGCCATGGACACTCAATTCAGCAGTTTACAGCTGCTGGCTGAGTCTTCGCAGCGCAAGAAGTCCAATCCGCGGGACTTGCAAGTGCCAACTGCCTCACTGCCGCCGGCATCCGAAAAACTAACTCCGACCACTCCGTCAGTGCATTAGTGGATTTCGTTTGCCACTCCAAGGGCAACGATCGTTTCTGGTGATGCAGATTCGGGAGCCGAATACATCACCTCGCCAGAATCGACTGGAGCGTCCGTGTCCGTAGAGTCCGTACCAAACTCCATAGTTATCCCATCCATTACGAACCCGCCAGTTGATGTACGTCCCGTACCACCGGAAGGTTAGGTTAGGTTAGGTTTATAGGGCTGCTCCACCTAAGTCGAGGTCACTCGGAGGCAAGAATTGCCCATTGTGATGCCCACAATCGTCAATCCGTCGCCTAGGAAGATTTCGTGAACCATCCCGAGGCCTCAACAAATAGCATCAGCCTCTCCAAAGGCATGTTTGCCAGGCTGTCAAGTCCTCGTGAAAGGCGCTACCGAGTATTCGGTGACGCCCTTCCATGAGTGCAGGACAGCCACAGAGAAGATGCTGGATGCTCTCTATTTCCTCCTCGTCCCTGCAGCTGCGGCAGAAGTCATGATGGGGCAATCTGTACCTTATGGCCATGTGGCCGATGACACAGTGCCCCGTTATAACTCCCGTCAGTGTTCGCACCTGACTCTTCCTGAAACCTAGGAGAGTCTTAGTGCGTTTAGGGTCATAGTGGGGCCAGAGCAAGCGAGAGATCTCACAGTTGGGTGTTGCGTTCCACCGTCTGTCTGATCTCGTTCTAGCTCGACCCATCATCTGCGAGATGATGTCTCGCAGAGGCCTCCGTATATCGCTGACTGCGTCCGCCAGTGGTTTGGCCGATCCATTTCTGGCACACTCGTCCGCACTCTCGTTGCCCGCGATCTCGGTGTGACCCGGGACCCACGTGAGTGTGATTGAGTGCGCTCCGATCTGGTTTAGCGCGTCCACTGTGTCACGTACGAGTCTGCTCGTGATTTTACAGGAAACCAGGGCTTTGATAGCAGCTTGGCTGTCAACACAGATTGCTATGTTCCTCTGAGGTATCTCCAAGGTGTATATCAACTTTGCCGCTTGCCATACTGCGTATATCTCCGCCTGAAATACACTTAGGGATATGTTGGTTGCTAGTTCTTCAGAGAAGATTCAGCTCCTCTCCCTTCGGCTGTCTTTGACCCGTCAGTGAAGATGGAGAGCACGTTCTGCCCAAGAGCAGCGTTACGCGTCCATTCCTCTCTTTCCGGTATGTGTCCTTTAAAATTTCTCATCCATGAAAACTCCGAGACACAGTAGTCGCTCCGTTCGCCCGTTCCACTTTCCTCCTTACGAAGTATTGTGGCGTGGCCATAAGGCGATGGCTTGAAGAACCGCGCGGCTGAAAGCCTCGCGGCACTTGTCTCAGCCTTGCACTTAAGGTGGAGGTCTATGGGCTCCAGGTTTAGCATGGTGTCCAGAGCAGCCTGTGGGGTGGATCTGGGGATCCAGTGACTCCAAGGCATGCCGTCCGGTGAACTTTCCGGAGGTTCTCGAGGTGGGATTTGGTGTTGGCCGCTTCCCACCACACCAAGCTCCATATGTCAGAATGGGTCTTATTACCGCTGTGTACATCCAATGGATGATGTGCGGTTGTAAGCCCCATGTCCGTCCAAAGGTCTTCCTACAGATGTAGAAAGCAGCCATTGATTTTTTTTCTTCCTTTCCTCCGTGTTTCTCTTCCAAGAGAGTTTGAGTCTAGGATGACACCAAGATACTTGGCTTCTTTCGATAACTCAAGCGTCGTTCCACCAATTGCTGGAAGTTTGAAGTTTGGTATCTTGTATTTTCGTGAGAACAACACCAGTTCTGTCTTTTGGGGGTTAACCCCAGACCGTTTTGGTGTGCCCAGCTCGCGGTCGTTCCCAGTGCAGATTCCAGAAGATCACTGATTGTAGGTAGGAACTTACCCGTTACCAGTATCACTAGATCATCCGCATAGGCCACAACCTTTGTATCTGCTCCTCCCCAACTGAAGAAGAAGGTCGTTGAGGACTAAGTTCCACAGGAGGGGATATAACCCCCTGCGGAGTACCTCGTGTGACCGTCTTCCTTGAAGAGGAGGTGCCGAGACCAGCGCTGATCGTTCTGCTCCTGAGAACGCTGTCCAGCCATAAAGGTTACCGTCGGGTGTGTGCCAATCTTGGTCAGTGCGGCCGTTATTGACTCGATCCTGACGTTGTTGAAGGCTCCCTATATATGTCTAGGGAAGGCCGCCAAAGCATATTCCTTATGGCTGAGAGTCTTTTTCGATACTCCCCACAACCTCGTGTAGTGCGGTCTCAACTGATCTACCTTTGAGGTAGGCGTGCTGAGCTCCGCTGAACACTTGTCTGTCGAGTTTGGTCCTTATGTGTAGATCGATCAGCCTTTCCATCGTTTTTCAACAAAAATGAGGATAGACTGATTGGTCTGTAGTCCTTGGGGAGATGTGGTTTATCTTCCCGGCTTTGGGGATGAAGACCACTCTCACCTCTCTCCATGCTTGGGGAACGTACCCAATTCGGAGACATCCTTCGAAGATTTTCTTTAGCCATGGTAGCAGGGGCAGGCAGGCTGCCTGCAACATGGCTGGTCGTACATCATCCGGCCCCGGTGATTTGTAGGGACCGAAGGATTTAATGGCCCAGATAATCTTGTCTGGTGCCATAATGTCACGTATGAGATCCTCAGTGTCCTCTCCCGGTATGGCTCAGTGTCGTTGATGTCGTTGGATTCGTCACCGGTGACATCTGAGCATCGGGAAGTGGGTGCTCATGAGGAGCTCTAGGGATTCCTGACTGTTTTCTGCAAAGACACCATCCTGGTTGCGGAGCAGTCCAGGTGTGGTTGGCGCCTTTGATAGCACCCGTCGAAGCCTTGAAGCCTCGGTGGTACCATCTATGGCATCGCAGAAGGCAGCCCAAGATTCCCTTTTCGCCTTCCTACAGGTGTTCCTGTAGGTGATAAAGCTGCGACGATATTCGTCCCAGCTTTCCTGTGTGTTTTGCCACTTTTGCCCTGTTGAAGAGCCTCCTTGACTCCCTCCTGACTTCGCTCAGCTCCCGCGTCCACCACGGGTTGCGGTTGGACTTTGGAGGTCGGCTGATCGGGCAAGATTCAAGGAAGGCCCCTGTAGGGCTTTAGTGACATTCTGAGCCGCTTCCTCTAGTGCTTCCGTTTGAAGGATGTTCCTTCCGGTGGGGAGGGTAGTGCCTTCTTTACGGTTGCGGAGAAGCGGCTCCAGTCTGTCCGCTTGGGATTGCGGTAGGCCTTCGGCCTTTCTCTGTTCCACTTGATGCTGAACACTATCCTGTAGTGGTCCGAGAAGGAGCACTCACCGGACACATGCCAATCATCAATGGTTAGGGAGTCACTGTCCGAGGCAAGTGTTATATCAATAACCTCTGCACGGTTCTTGTTGCGGAAGAAAGGTGGGGTGGTCTCCCCGGTTGCACACAACAAGATTTGTGGACAGAATGTACTCGAACAGCGACTCTCCTCTGGAATTTGTGCCCGTGCTTCCCCAAAGGGTGTGGTGGGCATTCGCATCGCATCCTAGGACGATGTCGAGACCCTCTTTCCGCACTTGGTGGATTAGGGCCCTGACATCCCCGAGGGTGGGTCCTCTTCCTCGTACGGCAGGTATGCCGAGGCCAGGTATAGGTTTTTCCCGTCCTTCCTCTCACATAGTGCCACCGTTAGGTCCGGAGTGCTGTACCTGCAAGAAAACAGAACATTAAGCTCGCTTCTTACCACGATACAGGTTCTTGGCTTACCCACGGGGTGTGGCGTGAGAAGGCGGTATCCGCGACCGTTCAGTCCCCGAACCCTCCCTTAACGGTCCAGGGTTCTTGGATGAGGGCCACGTCTACCGCCTTCTCGTCCATAAACCGCAGCAGGTCCGCCGATGGTACACTTGAGTGATGCAGATTAATCTGCACCACCTTCATGCTGTTCAGCGGACCTGGGGTGTCGCGGTACTACTACCGCCAGTGTGCCCATACCAAAAGATATGCGGCAGTCCTTTTCAAGGAGTTTGGCAAGGCTTTCTTGAACAATACTGATCCAGAGTTCCTTGCCGTTCCCCTTGTCTCGCGCTATCGCCCGTGTGATGGTCCAGTCCGACGTTCCCAGGATCCGGTTCTGTGCCTTGATCAGGACAAGTGTGTCCTCATCCGCCTTTATTGGGGGAGGAATCCACACCTTCATGATCGTTCTCCTGGGAATCTCATCGATGGGGACCACGCAAAGAGCCGCTCCTGGCCAAAGTTCACCAAAACCTTGAACCGTGGTTTTGAGAAACTCAAGAGTTTCTGCGTTACCACAGGCCACTGCTTTGGCTCCTTTTATACCACTTGATGCCCTTGAACTCGCAGACAAACGGGTTGTCTGCGCGAACAATGGCATCCTTCATGGCGGTCAGGATCTCCGATTCCGTCTTCAGCCAATTTGCGTCCGATATTTTCCCCTTCCGGGTGGCTTCGGTCGATTATGGCCGTCTGTAAGCTCAGGCGGTGCTCCTAGGCTTGGCCAGGATGTCCTCTGGTTTCGCCTTCTTCGGCTCGGAGGCTCTTACGGAGTCATCCGTTCTCTGCCGCTTGAACCTTGGCTCTCGACCAGTCGGTTCCACCGTTGCCTTCTGTACAGAGGGGCGTTGGTGGTACCTTGGCGCTTGCCGTGTTCTGCGGTTGAGGTGTGGTCTTCTCCCTCTGCTTCCCGGATACCTTCTTCCCCTTTCTCCCTCGCGAGTTCGCAGACGATGACGTGGAGGGTTGGTCCAACATCGTCATCGTGCCAGCTGCTGCTGACGGTGAAAGACGATGGCTTGGGGTCCTCTGCCACCGTCGCGTGTACGCTTGGGGGGACTGGTCTCCGTTGGCAGGAGCGACTCCGTTCAGCCGCTCGTACCTCCGCACGTTCTGCTCGTGCTTTTTCCTAAGGCTCCTTTCCCTCGCGGTCAGCGTTTCGGGGGGCCTTTGGCTCATACCACGAAGGTACTTCACCGATGCCCTGTATCCCGAAAGCCGTTTGCGTCGGGTCTGAGCCTCATCCTCCGTCCCAGGTAGTGGACTCGAGTCGACCTGGATGGTGGGAACCGTGACTTGCGGCTCCGCCCTCGGCAGCTCCTCGCTCTGTCCAAGGCGAGGAAAGCCTTGGCCAACTCTGCCTCCGACACTGAGGGGCCAGTGAAGACGAAGCTTCCGTCGCTGGTTCCCGGTTCCAGATCCTCGATCGTCCCCTTCTGCCTGCGGATTCTCCTCTCGCTTGTGGCATTACACGAGCTGGCAGCCAAGCTCTCCACTGCCAACTCGGGGTTCCTGCAGTCGCAGGATATCGACGCCGGGGGGCCTGCGCTCGCACCCCCAATCACCGCCGGTACTGGGTCTCCGACTCCTGCACCGTAACTGTTAATTCGTTAACGGACATTCCCATTGAACGATGCGTTTTAGCCCTACCGCCAGGGTGAAACTACTCTTGGCTTCGGCGCTCGCCCTTGACCTGCCCGGCTTGGTGGCCCTTCTGGCAGCATGTGCTGCCGCCGGTATAGCTCTCGGGGTCCTTACGCTTACTAAGCCCCTCATCACGGCAAGATGGTAGTTCGCCGAGGGGGTACCACACGGAAACTGTCTTCAGATTCTCCATACCGAGTCCAGTCCAGTTCCGTAACCTCAGGCGGACAAACTGGATACGCTACTTGGACATCCTTTGCCAAACTCTCCCCTGAGTCCCCACCCGGGGAAGATATCTCATGGGGAGACCACGACCGTCTGGTAAAGGTTTTTACCGACGCCTGCAATGCTGCGCTGCACAGAGCCTGTCCACTCGGCAAACCCAGGGTTCGGAAGAAACCGTCATGGTGGATTCCGATGCTGGGAGAGCCCGGAAAATTCTTACGGAGACTCTTCAACAAAGCGAAAGATCTCAACGTTGAACAGAACTGAACCCAGTACAAGGTCAGTCTATCAACCTACAACAAAGAACTTGAACCGAAATCGAGAAAGCAACTCCAAAGCTTCGCGCTTACGCAAAGTACTCTCGAAGTCAACTCCAACTTTGGGTTATCTGAGGAAGGCCGACCAATCCTGGACGACGTCCAGTTCCGAGTCGCTAAACCTTCTCCTCTACACATTTCCCAGGCTGCGCTGTAAACAGACCAACCTACAGCGCCTCCTTTCCACTGCCTCAGGTTCCATTCTGAACCTGTTAAGTCAGGAGAATATATCCTGGGAAATAAAAGCTTCAAGCCCTAAAATCCGCGGGATCAGACGGCATCATCCCAGCCCAGCTGATCCAAGCCCGACAAAGAGCCATAAATTGGCTCAAACGAATTTACGAGGGGGTTTTCTCCCACGGACAATCCCGGAGAAATGGCTTCAGGCCACAGTTGTCTTCATACCCAAAGCAGGGTCTTTCCATATATTACGTAATTACGTTTTCGATGACTTATGACCCCCTCCCCACCGTGATAATCATAAGTAATCATTAAAGGAACAAAAAATAAAAAAATATCGTAATATATGGATATGGACCCCAAGCCCCCGCACAATGAGAGGGTGAAGAAGGCCACAGTAGCACTCTATACATGCAGGAAAACCATCGGTCTGATATGGGGCATGACCCCGCATATAGTACGATGGCTATACACCGCCATCATAGCCCTGGACAAGAAAACTGGTCTCAATAAACTCACAAGAGTCCAACGCATGGCAGAGCTATGCATAACGGGCGGAATACCCAGTACCCTAAGCGAACCCTCGATACCATGCTGTACCTTTTACCTGTATAACTTATGGGGAAAAAGGTTCCGCTCTCAGAATGAGAGAATCCAACCTGTGGAAATAATCCACGGTCGGCTACTCGGGAATCATAACAAAACTCCCGCAACTTCCAGGGAGGACAGACTACTGCATCCCTAGTGACTACCTCTCGACGCCTTTCCAAGTATCCATCCCGCTTAGGAAGGACTGGGAGCGGGGCGAACCTGGACCTGTAAACGCGATCCACTTATACACTGATGGCTCAAAGTAAGACGGCCGCGGGGGCGTCTACTGCGACGAGCTCAACATCAGTCACTGCTTCAGACTTCCGGATTACTGTAGCGTGTTCCAGGCAGAGGTCGTAGCAATCAAGGAGGAGACCTCCATCGTCTCCCAAAATCTCCTTAGACGGACATCCAGTGTGCGTCTTCTCAGATAGCCAAGCAGCCCTCAAGGCACTTGGCTCAATATTGTCGAACTCAGCGACCGTCCATGACTGCCGAAAGTCTCTAAATGAGACCGCAGAGCAGCTAGATCTCTTCCTAATGTGGGTCCACGGACATGTAAAACTTCAAGAGCGATCTGTCCAAATCGTTCAAAAAAACGATCGGAAGAGCTATACAAACTTAGCAGAGCACATTGCTCCGCCGTTACCCGAGCCATCACGGGGCACTGGCAGATCGGCACACACGCTGCAAGGCTGTCGATCCCTCACAACGACTTCTGTAAAAGTTGCAGGGTCTCCTATCCTAAGGGTCGGTGAACTCCGTAGACCATCTTTTGATAAAGGATTCTTTATTATACCCGTACTCGAAGAGTAATAGGGTATATTGTATTTGTGGTAAAAGTGGACGTGTGTAACAGAGAGAAGGAAGCGTTTCCGACCCCATAAAGTATATATATTCTTGATCAGCATCAATAGCGGAGTCGAAATAGCCATGTCTGTCCGTCCGTCTGTCCGTCCGTCCGTCTTTCCGTCCGTCCGTCCGTTCGTCTTGTTTGTTGCCCATTGCTCGGAGGCTATAAGAGATAGAGTAACCAATCTCTTTATCCAGTCTGATGTGATATTTCACTCCTAGAAAAGTGTTTAACAATTTTGCCCCGCCCACTTCCGCCCCACAAAGGGCGCACATCTGTGGCGTCCACAATTTTAAAGATAACAAAGATAACGAAAAATGCAGACTCGGAGATAAATAATAAATAAATTAAAAAAGGGCTCAAATCTGAATCGGATCGGATCATTATTATAGCCAAAATAGAGAAAACCATTTCGAAAAACATCTTTCCCTCTCGCTCGCACTCACACAAAAACGAGTCGATATGGTTTTTCATAAAAATGAACGCCTTGATCTCAGAGACTATAATAGCTAGAGCAACCAAACTTTTTGTTCAGACTCCTGTGATACCAAACCAAGACAAGTGTATTTCAAAATTTCGCCCCGCCCCTTTCCGACCACACAAAAGACGAAATTCCACAATTTTGAAGATAGGAAAAAACGAAAAATGCAGTATTGTAGAGAATGACCATATCTACCAGATTTGGTTCAGATCGGATCATTATTGTAGCCACAATGATGAAATGCATTTTCAGCAGCGAGTCCCCTTGCGGGGGTTGTCCCCCGCAACAAAATATACATTTTTATTAGGGTTGATGGCAGTAGCGGCTGCTACTGATTCTCTCACACACTCACGCTCACAGACTCTGCCTCGTGCAGTGTACGTGTGTTGTTGTGAGAACTGACGTAGATGTAGATGTCAGATGCAGCAAACAAATGTAAAATGTAAAAGTAAAAAAAACTGATAAAATATTTAAAAATTCCACATAAGTCACATGTGTACAGACTGAGTACGGGTATACAAGTAAAGTCGCGTTTACAACGACTCCGTACGTTCTTTCTCGTTTGTATTTTGTGTCGCCTGGATCTCAGAGACTATAAGAGCTAGATCAACCAAACTTTCTGTCCACACTCCTGTGATACCAAACCGAAACAAGTGTATTTCAAAATTTGGCCCCGCACCCCTTCAGACACCACAAAAGATGAAAATCCACAATTTTGAATGCAGTATTGTAGAGAATGAATGAATGATTCCCGAATTTGGTTACGATCGGATCATTATTGTAGCCACAATGATCAAATGAATTTTCAGCAGCGGGAATACCCCGCGCCCTTTCAGCGTTTCCACGCACCCGATTCCAGCGTAAGTCATTAATGGGGTTGATTGTCGCTACAGATTCTCGCTCACACACTGATCATACATTCTGCCTCGTGCAGTGTACGTGTGTTGTTGTGAGAAAAGATGTAGATGTAGATGACAATGTGGCAAAAAAATGTTAAATGTAAAAACTGAAAAAACATTTGAAAATTCCACATAAATCACATGTGTACTGACTGAGTACGGGTATAAAAGTAGAGTCGCGTTCACAGCGACTCCATATATAAAATCAAAAGCTATAAAATACACACCTTTATATAATATTTTACATATTATTATGTAAAATCATTAGGCTTTCCGCCTTATTCGGCATCAATAGCGAAAATGCAGAAAATAGGCGCTCACATGGCACCGACGTGGCAACCAAGCAAAGACGTTTTAGAGCATATTCGTATACTCGTGGATATAAATCTTTTCTCTGTGCCCACCAGGTCAAAGGGTCCTGCTTCCTATTCAGGTACTCTTCCGCTAAGTATTTATCTACCTCTATAATGGCATCATCCGTGTTGTTGCTTGGCTTTTTACCTTGGTCGAACTGCTTGTCATACTCGTCCCAAATGCAACTTTTGGTTGTCGAATTTTCGTCGGTTTTGATTTGGGATGACAGATCATCACCAACATTTTCAACCAATAGTGTTTGAGCGATTTTACCTTTTAGAGCTGAAACTGCTTTTTAAAGCATTCTTCGGACTTAAAACCCCTTTTTCTAATCTTGAGTCTAGTATGGTGCTTTCCGCATACAAAATGTTTTTCTCCAATTCGCCAAATCGTATGGTTATTGCCTCTCTCAGTTTTTCTACGACTTCCTGTAGAACCTCATTATTTTGGACACTATTGGCAATCGATTGCTGCAGTAAGGTGGCCATAATAATAACCTTTGATAAGGTGACATTATTCTCGGCAGAAACTTCAGCTGTCATTTCAAAAAATGGCTTCAGCATCGGCAATACACCCTCAATCATTTCCCCTGTCTGCCTGGGTCAATGCAAGTTCTGGGCGTAGAAGTGAAACTGCAACCATAACTACATCTTTTTAAAACAGACAGGCGCTGAAATATTATGTATGTTGAGTTCCAAGGTGTAGGAAAATCTTGACTTCACTTGAGATCAGGCAGCTTTAATTGGCTTTGGATATCTTAGCTTTGACCCTCGCACTGTCAATTGGTCCTAGCGCTTTTTGTACAATAATATTTAAAGTGTGAGCAAAGCATGCAATATGTCACCAATTTCCCAATTTAATAGCCGATACGATATTAGCAGCATTATCTGAAGCAATAGCAGTAATTTATTTTCAATTTTCCATTCAGCTGCAAACTTCTGGAGAAAAAGAGCAAAGATTGATGCTTGTGTGCCTTTCACCGAATGCTTCACAAGCCGCATATACGAAGATTGTAACATTCTCACCTGGTCTATAAAATGCACGGTTACAGCCATGTAACTTTCATTGGTGAGCGATGTCCATCCATCGTCGTGAGACAAACTGCAGATGCTGCACCCATCTTCTCTTTCACATTTGCAAACAAATTTACTGTGTATATTTTGAAGAAGTACATTAGACAGCGTTTTACGTGTGGGCATCTTGTATCCAGGGCAATGCGAAACATCCTCTATCAGCTTCTTGAAATCCGGCTCCTCCACGATCCGGGGAGCATGGTTGCCTTTGGAAATGATTCGCACTAGCTGTTTGTCTAATTCCCCACTTTTACGAGCTGTGGGTGGCTTTTGGGCAAATGCAGTAATTTTTGCAGTGATGTTGTTGCGCCAGAAATACTGGCCTCAATACTTCCACTTCCTAGCCATCTCCAAAGATCCTGGGTGTTTGTCTTTAAATGCCTTTAAATTGCTTTGAGAACCTCCGGTCATACTCAACTCCGACTTGCAGTACCTGGACTTGGCCCTTTTTTCGTTAACAGCTTCGAAGTGATTCCATAAATCACTATATTTGCGTTTAAACGACATTTTAAAATTCTTTTGCCAGAGTCCGCCACAAAAAAAATATGAAAAATTGGTGCCATACCAGCTCAAAAATAGCGAACAAAACGAACCAAGAAAACCAAACAGAGCTGCCATACCGGCTCAAATATAGCACAGAAACGAAAAAAGAACGATACGATGAACAAAAAAGAACGAACAAAAAGAGCGAAAAAAAGTAAACGAACGAACGAAAAGAACGATTTAGATGAACTTATTCAGTTCGTTCATTTCAGTGAATAGTTCATTTTGTTCGTTCGTTCTTGACGACCCAACACTACAGTTTAGTAAAACTTTTTTACTTTTTTGCTCTGCGTGGCCTCAACTGGGATGAAGTTTTGAGACTGCCTTCTTACTTTCGTAGATTTCTCTTGATAAAATTTCGTCCTTACTTAATCGTAGAAAAATACTTGGTCTGATTTTCATGCACAACTTGATCAGGGGTGACATCGACAGCCCTGACTTGTTGAGCCGCATAAACTTCACGATTCCTATAAGATCCTCTAGAAATTTTATTCATTTGTACCTTCCACTGTGTAGATCGAATTATTCCTAGCATGAACCGTTTTGGATCTTATGCTCGGATTATCATTCGTTTTACCGTATAATATTCACCACGAATTCACTTCCTCTACTTAAATCACTAATACTAACATACCCTTTCCGTAATTAGTAATATTATTTTGTAACTTTGCATGTTTGGCGTTGTGTTTATCTCTAATTTTCCTCGAATATTATTCTAACACATATCTTTCCTGAATGTTCGTGATCGATTCGGTACATGCGTCATGCGGCAGCGCCCCTCGTTCGGTTGGGCGGGAGGAAGGCTGCGTATCTGCCAGGGATCCGCGCATAACTGGCTTCGACTTGGTGTCGCATGTGCCACTTGATTGTGCAGTCATTGCACACCAACGCCCTAAAGTATATATTTGTTTTTGCAAACCATGCCACATTCTTTTGCTATAATTTAAAAAAAACCGCATGTAATTTGGTGCACGCGTTGCGGAGATACATGCATACACACAGATTTTTTTCTATATATTAATAGAATAGATATATATATAGTTTCGAAAGCTCGTTGGACTAGATGAACTAGATATCGCGTGCCTCTTGGCTTTGACTTCTCTTCTTAAGGGCAATGCACTTCGTCCGTAAGCCATTCGGGTGAAGCAGGGGGAATCACGGATGTCTGGCTGTGTTGCCATCACTGAACACTCGGACGGGGTAGGGGTGCCTCGGCATAGGGCATGCTCCCGGTTCTAGGACACAGTGGTACAACGAGCGGACTGTAACCGGCCGTAACTGTACACACCGGAAGTGGAAGTACGACTATACTCTCCTCGTGAGGGCGACCGGTAACAGGCTTTGCCAGGGATGCTGGCTAATGGTGGTAAGGCGGAGAGAAGCAAACTCTCAGCGTAATTACGCCAATCCTAGGCGGACTCTAGTCCTAGGTGAAACATTATGCGCTGATGGATGCATGGCCGAGGGGGTGCTCGGTCGCTAGTATGCGCACTCTGGATACCTGTCGACCACCAGTTTAAATCAGGCTTCCCGTGGCATGCGGGCTATGTCTCGGGTGACTAACCCCTTCCCGCCTACTCATGGGACCAAAATTCCAAATAACTTAAATATTGTAAAATACATCGCAAAGAAGCGCGGTATTCCTCTTAAAGTACCGCAGGGAAAAAAGACCATCCCTCAACATCAAGGCCTGGGAAAGCAGGTCCAAAGAAGACGGGGAAGGAGACTCATTCGGTCCACCGTCTGTAAGCAGAAACCGCTGCGAGGAGGGCTCCGATAAGCTAATCGGGCCCATCCACGTCGGGGGCACCGGGGAAAATTGCGGCTCTGGAGCAGAGGCTCTGGGCCAACTCGATCATCCGGAATTTCAGCCAGCCAAGCGGGCAAAAGCGCACCTGACCAATATGTCGTTTGCGGAGGTGGCAAGGGCCAAACCCTAATTGGTGTCCTAGATAGGGTCGCCAAGGCGGGGTAATGTCCCTGGCGATAAATGACACACTTGTTGTAGGCAGAGATCCAGTACCGCTTTCTGGAGGAGCTTGCCGACAACGGCGGAACTCCGCTTAAATTTGAGGACGCCGAGTGTCATCAATACACGGGAAAAGCCATTTCCTGCCAAAATGCTCGCTCGGATTCCCTCTACATGAAGGCGGTGGCATTGCTCAAGGAGGTCTACCCAGGGGCCAAACTAAAGGTCGTGAGCTGGGAAGATAACCCGAGCAGACCGAGGGCCCGAGCATAGGAGTCGGTTAAGCCCGCAGAACTGGAGAAGATCATCAAGGTTCTGCAGGTCTGGAACCCCACCTTCCTACAGGCGATTGGTCAAAAAAAAAATAAAATTAAAAACTTATTAATTATGGAATTGTCTGTTGTCTGAGCCAAAAAAAACTGCAATGAGCAGATCACCCACGATCAGCCGAAACTTCTTTGCTAGCTGCGGGGAACTTTTGCCGTGTGGGGGATGCCATTCTACCACGTTACGGTCTGCACTGTAGCTGTGAGGAATGCCGTGCGGTTGAAAACGACATCCGTTCGTTTATAAGGCAGTCGAGGAGTGGGTTCAAAAGAGCTGATCGTAGGCTCTAAGAAGCAATATGATCGGCTCTTGGCCATGGACACTCAGTTCAGCAGTTTACATCTGCTGGCTGAGTCTCCGCGGCGCAAGAAGTCCACTCCACGGGACTTGCAAGTGCCAACTGCCTCACGCCCGCCGTCATCTGAAAAACTAACTCCGACCACTACGCCAGTGCAGCAGTTGATTTCGTTTTTCTACTCCAAGGGCAACGATCGCTGCTGGTGATGCAGATTCGGTAGCCGAATGCATCGTCTCGGAGAACATGCAGCCGACTGTAGCGTCCGTGTCCGTAGAGTCCGTACCAAACTCCATAGCCATCCCATCGATTACGAACCTACCAGTTGTTGAACGTCCGGGACCACCGGATATTGCCATCACAGGTACCGCACCTGTGGTTAAAACCATTGGTGGGTGTCCCACCAATAGGGCAAGTTTTTGTCTCTCGGCTTGCCCCTGATCTTACATCTAATGATGTAACTGCTTTTATACAAAGCAAAATAAAAGCCGAAGGACTAAAGGTGGAGAAGTTTAATTTCGCTTATGCCAGGGAGATAGCTTCTTTTAAGATAAGCGTCTCCCCATCTCATTTCGACACCGTTTGCTCTGCCAATTTTTGCCCGGAGCACTTGGTTGTGAAAGAGTATAAGGCTAAGAAGAAGAAGAGGCCCCCATAACTCTCCCCGGCAGTCAGACCAGTGCTCCATCCTCATCTTCCCGCTCTACTTCCACCCATCCAAAAACTAGTTTCCCTCTCTTTTAATTACCAGAACGCTAGAGGCTTACGTACTAAGCTCAGCACTCTCTATCTTGAAAGTTTCACATTTTTGTCCCATATTATTGTGTTAACTGAAACCTGGTTAAAGCCGGACATCCTTAGTTACGAAGTTTTGGCAGATCGGTACACAATATTTAGAAATGACCGTTTGTCTCGACGTGGAGGAGGGGTCCTCATCGCAGTGGACTCTAACTTCACGTCGGAACATTTCATATTCCAGGTTCAACAAGACCTGGAATTCCTGTGCATAAAACTGATTCTTCCAGCCTTTTCTATTTTCATTAGCTGCTCGTACATTCCACCGTCTTCGGATATCTCTATATACGAGCAGCACCTGTCCACTTTAAAAACTGTTTCTTCCTCGCTTTCAGGTAAAGACCACATAATAGTTCTGGGGGATTTCGATTTGCCAGGCACTGTTTGGTCTTCGGTAAACGAGTCGAATAACCTTGTGCCCATATCACGACATGACTTTATTGACGGCTTGCTAGACCTGTCCCCGTCTCAAGTCAGCCATGTGAAAAATTCCTTGGGTCGATTGCTCGATCTCTGCTTCGTCTCGGATCCGACCATAGCGTTGTTAACCCGAGCCCTTCCGCTCACTATACCTGAAGACTCCTACCATCCAACTTTCGAAGTATCGGTCGATATTGGACCTTCTGTATTGGATCGATCAGATAAGCTTTCTAAACGTGTCCGCTGCTTAATAGCCTGATTAGGGATTTCGATTGGTCCGCTCTGTACTTGTGCACTGACGTTATGAAAGGCACAAACATTTTCTATAATGTACTTGACACACTCTTTGATCCTTGTGTCCCATATTTTTGTCCGATTGGTTCTGGGAAGCCCCCTTGGTTTACCAAAGAGCTATCCAGTCTAAAAACATAAAATCAAGATTTTATAATACATTTCAAGAAGTTGGCTCTCCTTCTTCTCTCTCTCGCTATGTAATAGCTCGGTCAAATTTCACCATTGTAAACGCTTAATGCTACAAAAATTACCTAGCTCGATGCAGGATGCGCTTTTCTCAGGACCCTAAACAGTTTTACAGCTTCGTAAACAGCAAGCGTAAAACGTCCGCACATCCATCCTCGCTATAATTTCATAATTCGTCGGCTATCAATGATCAGGCATTGCCGATCTTTTTGCACACCAATTTTTCCAAACAACCTATTCCCATGAAAGCTACTGTGGTCAGCCGTATCCATACAGTTTACCAAGATCGAACGGCATTTTTAGCCCTACGTTAATTGAAAGCTCACTGCTTCAGGATCTTCGACTAGTTAAGCCGGTGTTCTCACCAGGTCCTGACGGAGTCCCCGCCTGTGTACTCAGGTACTGCGCCGACGCTCTGTGTGGACCCCTGCTTAAACTATTCACCCTATCCCTTAACTCCTCAGGTTTCCCTCCGATCTGGAAGGAATCGTTTATCATTCATCTCCATAAGAACGGTAATAAGTCTGACGCAATGAATTTTAGAGGTATATCAAAGTTATCCGCTATTCCAAAAATTTTTGAGAAAATTTTTAACCCCGCACTTGCAACATCTCTGCAAATCACTTATATCTCCAGCTCAGCACGGATTTATAAGGCGACGATCAACAACTACAAATTTACTAGAGTTTACTTTTTTTTATAATTAAAGGCTTCCATGGTAACATGCAGACGGATGTCATTTACACCGATTTCAGTAAAGCATTCGACTCTGTAAACCATTCCCTTTTAGCACAAAAACTTGACATTTTAGGGTTTCCGCCCAATCTTTTGAAATGGATTTCAAGCTACCTTTTGCTCTAGGTCTCAAAGAGTGCTCTTCAAAAAGCTCCTTGTCTTCACTTGTTCAGGTTACTTCTGGAGTACCACAGGGCAGCCATCTTGGCCCCTACTTTTCACACTCTTCATTAATGACCTGCCTTCAGTATTAACAAACTCTCGAGTACTCATGTATGCGGATGACGTTAAACTCTGTGTCCAGTATAAGGACATTTCATTTCACTCTCGCTTGCAATCCGATCTCAATAATTTTCAGTCATGGTGTTGTGCGAATATGTTACACCTGAATGCCTCGAAATGTAAAGTAATCACATTTCATCGCTGAAGCCCCTTGTTGGCTCCTTAAAACCTCTGCGGTGGTTCTCTTGAGAGAATTACATTGGTTGATGATCTTGGTGTTAAACTAGACCCCAAGTTAAAATTTTCTGAACATATTTCTACCATGGTAAATAAAGCCATGGGAGTGCTTGGGGTTTATTAAGAGGTGGTCAAAGGAATTTGACGACCCCTATATAACGAAGACTCTCTATATTTCACTTGTTCGTCCGATTTTTAGAGTACGGCTCGTGTGTATGGTGCCCTCAGTACAAAGTACACCAAGACCGTATAGAATCAGTCCAGAAAAACTTTTTACTTTTGCTCTGCGTGGCCTCAACTGGGATGAAGGTGTGAGACTGCCTTCTTACTCTTGCAGATTGCTCTTAATAGATCTTCCATCCTTACTTAATCGTAGAAAAATGCTTGGTGTGATTTTTATGCACAACTTGATCAGGGGTGACATCGACAGCCCTGACTTGTTGAGCCGCATAAACTTCACGATTCCTATTAGATCCTCTAGAAATTTTATTCCTTTGTACCTTCCACTGTGTAGATCGAATTATTCCTTGCATGAACCGTTTCGGATCTTATGCTCGGATTATAATTCGTTCTACCATATAATATCCACCACTAAATCACTTCGTCTACTTAAATCACTAATACTAACATACCTTGCACGTAATTAGTAATATTCTTTTGTAACTTTGCATGTTTAGCGTTGTGTTTAGCCCAAATTTTTCCTCGAATATTAGTCTAACACCTATCTTTCCTGCATGTTCGCGATCGGTTTCGGTACTCGTGTCGCGCGTCATGCGGCCGCGCCCCTCGGTCGGTTGGGCGGGAGGAGGGCTGCGTATCTGCCTGGGATCCGCGCGTAACAGGCTTCGACTTGGTGTCGCATGTGCCACTTAATGGTGCAGTCATTGCACATCAACGTCCTAAAAGGAATTAAAAAAAAAAACGGCTCCGCCTAGGGAGCTTTTGTTCATTGGTCCGCAAATGTCTGTATGTACCAATCCGAGAACATTTTTTGGACGGCTTGCACTAGCTTTTGGAAAATTCACGCATATCTTACATTTTGCGCCGGTTTCGCACACTTGGCCGTTCATGCACCATTTTGTCACATATCATCTTCTTTAGTCTTCCATAATTTAAGTGTCCGAAACGATCGTGCCATTTATTTACCGGATTCGCCTGCACGCTTAAGCATATATTTTCTTGGTATTCAAACAAAAGCAAATCGTGGTGCTTCTCTGCAACCATTATGACGATGCCTTTATTATTTTTATACAGGCTTTTGTTTTTAAATTCAACTGAAAAACCATTTCCGATGGCCATTGACACTGACATGAAGTTGCATTGTAGTGCGTTGACATACAAAACATCGACTAGTTTTATATGGCTATTTCACCAAACCAAATCCACTGTGCTGCGTCCTTCAGCTTCAATATAGCTATTTCCCGCCAAACTAATTCGCACTCTGTGCTCTCTGAATTCAGAGAATCGGGATCGCTCAAAACATAAGTGAGCCGTGGCGCCACTGTCGATACACCACACACTCTTCGGAAAGAGATTTTTTGTCGCGCACGCAAAAACGGAATACGATTTCTCTCTGTCTCTCTGAGTTTAGAGAAACATCCCTTGTCTCCATTGCTACCACGAAATTTTTGTATGTCTCGGGCAGGCTTGATAATAACAGAATGGACAAAATTTCTTCTGGAACAGTTAAATCAATTTCGTTCAGTTTTTCCACGATCGCACAAAAATGATTTTAAATGATTTGTTACCGATTCATTTTCGCTCATTTTTATGAACAATAGCTGCTTTAACAGGCTTATGCGTCGCGCGGGGCCTGGTGGCATATGTATACCCGCCAGAACTTTCCATGCCTCACTTGCAGATTTACAGTTTTTCACATAGTTTTTCTGCGATGGTTTAATACATAGCATAATACTTGCTAGAGCCTTTTCGTCTTTTATATCAAATTGTGCTCGCTGCGCATCATCGTCGTTTTCTTTTTCACTTCTCGACCGCACACTACTGACCACAATTCAGAGTGTATTAGAACGCTTTTCATTTGGATAACCCTCGCACTATAATTCTCGCCGTCGAGCTTATCGATTGAATGGAACATCAAACCCACAAGTCCAGAAAGTCAAGATCAGTTTTTCCAAATCACTTTCAATCGTGCCGCCGACTGAGACCTGGGCCAATAACCTATTAGTTGTGCTATTTATTTGTGACTGATGTAGAGAACGAAAAAGTTGTCCGTCAAAGGCAGACGGAATACAAATCATAAAAGGAGACGAAAAGAGCGTCGCTGCATTGCGACTCATACATAGATACACACATGTAAAGACACATGCAAAGAGAAAAAGAGATCAGACACAGTGCGTTGTCAAATTATACATATTCAACAGTGTTCATATATATTCTAATATATTTTCCTCGACAACGCTTGCATATCCATATCCAACAACATGATTACACTGTGCAATTATAGATTTTGCTGCTGCATCGCTTCCATAACCATTGCTATAGGATTAATATTTATTTTCAATTTTATAGGTAAGCAAATTGCATGCACCAGCTGTTTTTCATTAATTGTGTATGGTGTCAGTGTGAATAGGAGTTTTACATTTCCACCGGTCCACCGGGATGTGCTCAGTGTTCAGCCCTTTGGTGTATTTTTTAGTCCTGGTATTTCATGACAATGCGATGACTTTTCTAATCCAATAAGATTTTTACAAAATTGTTGGAATATCCGAAAACTTTTTCATTCAATATTATTAATGGATGGTCAAAGTGCGCAACTGTGGCACATGTTACTAAAAAATATAAAAACATGTTCGCCAAAGATGTGACCTGTGTGCAGTGACTATTGATATAAAATATTTATCGACTTTTCGATTTATCGACTATTTAAAAATATCTGTGAGAAGTCTCAACAACTTAAGGTGTTCATAATTAGCATATGTTCTTCATCTCTAAAACCTTACAATAATAGGTAAATGGTGTTAGGAAAAATGATACGAATATCCTTCGAGGAAATTTCCATGATCCGAGACCTCGATAGGTAAGAAACAAACGAAGTGCCATGAGTTTTACTGATATTTCATGATATTTCAGTCGATATTTTGGATGTCTTGACTTATCTGATCCTAAAAATTTGGAAATAAAAAGCCGTAATTCAAAAACAGTAACAATTATACAAGATGATATAGCCTTTTTATATCACTAAAAAATTTAAGTGCTACCCATGAGCTAACTACAAAAGAGTATGACCATAACTTGACAGGAAACACTCTCTACAAAGATAACAAATTGCATGATGTAGAAACTAAAATAAGTTGTTTCGAGGAGGAAACATTCGTTAAAGACCACTTTACAAACGCACTCTGCAAACTTGGTCACTTGCATCTTCTTCTTGGTGAATATTCGGAGGGTAAGCAAATGATTATGATTACTTCATCATCAAAACCAAAAGCTAAACGAGAGAGAACGTACGGAGTCGCTTCGAACGCGACTCTACTTTTTATACCCGTACTCAGTGATTTATGTGGAATTTTAAAATGTTTTGTCAGTTTTTACATTTTACATTTTTGCTACATCTGTCATCGACATCTACATCTAAATCAGTTCTCACAACAACACACGTACACTGCACGAGGCAGCATGTTTGAGCGTGAGTGGGCGTGTGAGAGAATCTGTGCGACAATCATCCCCATAAACGACGACTGCTGCAAGGGGGTGGGGAAGCTGGCAGCTGAAAATTCATTTGATCATTGTGGCTACAATAATGATCCGATCTGAACCACATTCGGGAATTTGGTAGATATGGTCATTTTCTACGATACTGCATTTTTAGTTTTTTTTCTATCTTCAAAATGGTAGATTTTCGTCTTTTGGGGGGGCGGAAGGGGGCGGGCGAAATTTTGAAATACACTTGTTCAGGTTTGGTATCACAGGAGTCTTGGCCAAAAGTTTGGTTGCTCTAGCTCTTATAGTCTCTGAGATCCAGGCGTTCATTTTACGAAAACCAAATCGACTCGATTTTGTGTGAGTGCGAAAAGAGGGAGCGAAGTTTTTTTCGTATATTTTCCTCTATTGTGGCTATATTAATGATCCCATCCGATTCAGATTTGGGCCCCTGATAGATATGGGCTGTCTTTATGATTCTGCATTTTTCGTTTTCTGCTATCTTCTAAATTGTGGACGCCACAAATGTGCGCCCTTTGTGGTGGCGGAAGTGGGCGGGGCGAAATTTTGAAACACTTTTCTAAGAGTGGGATATCACATCAGTCTGAAAAAAAAATTTTATTGGTCTAGCTCTAATAGCCTTCGAGCAATGAGTGAAAAACAAGACGGACGGACAGACAGACATGGCTATATCGACTCGGCTATTGATGCTGATCAAGAATATATATACTTTATGGGGTCGGAAACGCCTCCTTCTGTGTGTTACACACATCCACTTTTACCACAAATACAATATACCCTTTTACTCTTCGAGTACGGGTATTAAAACTGATAAACTTTATTCGCTAAAACGCTTTTTAACCGGTCTCAAAATAGATGTGGGAGACAAATATGATAATTGTTGTTAATTTTGACAGCTAAAAGTCATAATTTTGCCTCAGTAACCGCTTATTCTTAATGAATTATTCGTTTTTCTGGCCAAATGGCAGACTTTGTTAACTGATTAACCGCAAAAAACTGAGATCAAAACATGTACTTAGCGAGAGAAATTTTGCGTCGCTCGACTTTCTAGTTCCGCTGACAGCAGTGCTGCGGCAGAAATTTTTGTTTTTTACACTCTTTCCAATCCAGTTTTGCACCTATGTATTTATGTGGAAAAGTCTCAAAAGTGCCTCAGTTCTCCGACTGAAAGCCGGTCACTGTGATCTTGAGAGGGCTACTAACTCTAATATGCGTCTTTTCTCTCATGCTATATCTTTCTTTGCAGCACAGTCTAATGTCATCTTATATGTATATTTATACATACAGTGCCGCACTTAAGTGTTGGCACAGTTGGAAATTTGAACTTTAAGGGCTATTTCCAGGCTTCTGGAGAATTTTAAAGGACCAATTTTTTATACCCGTACTCGAAGAGTAAAAGGGATATATTGTATTTGTGGTAAAAGTGGATGTGTGTAACATAGAGAAGGAATAATTTCCGACCCCATAAAGTATATATATATCAATAGCCGAGTCGAAATAGCCATGTCTGGCCGTCCGTCCGTCTTGTTTCTCGCCCATTGCTCGGAGGCTATACGAGCTAGAGAAACCAATTTTTGTTTCCACGCTGATGTGATATCTCACTCCTAGAAATGTGTTTCGAAATTTCGCCCCGCCCACTTCCACCCCCACAAAGGGTGCCCATCTGTGGCGTCCACAAATTTGAAGATAACAAAAACTAAAAATGCAGAATCATAGAGAAAGCACCATGTCTATCAGGTGCCCAAATTTGAATCGGATCGGATCATTAATATAGCCACAATGGAGAAAAACAAACGAAAAAACTTCGCTCCCTCTCTTTCGCACTCACACAAAAATCGAGTCGATTTGGTTTTTCGTAAAATGAACGCCTGGATCTCAGATACTATAAGAGCTAGAGCAACCAAAGTTTTTGTCCAGACCTTTGTGATATCGCTTCAGTGCAAGTTTGTTTCAAAATTTCGCCAGGCCACCTTCCCCCCTTTTTACAAAAGAAGAGGAAAGAGAATCCAACATTAGGATAGGTTATGTTTACGGGACTGCTCGACCTAAGTCGAGGTTACTGGAAGGCAGATGTTCCCGGTCCCTAGGGAAATTTCGCTAACCGTCCCCGAGGACTCTTTAAAGAGCGCAATTTTATCAAGTGGCATGTTTCCCAGGCTGTCGTGGAAGGCGCCGCCGAGTTTTCGGTGAGTCTTGGAGTCTCGGTGCGTTTTATGGGCCAGAACGATCGAGAGATATCATATATCTCTGATCTCGTTCTAGCTCGGCCCCTCATCTGCCATATGATGTATCGGAGAGGCCTCCGTATGTCTCGGACTGCGTGCGCCAGTGGCTTAACCTATCCAGTTTTGGCACACTCGTCCGCATTTTCGTTGCCCGCGATGTCGGTGTAACCCGAAACCCAAGTGATTGGGATTAAGTGCGCTCCGTATCATGTACGATTCTGCTTGTGGTCTTACAGGAGCTTGTCATCGCAGATTGGTATGTTCCTCGGAAGTATCTCCATAGTGTATACCAACTTTGCCCCTTGCCATATATCTCCGCCTGGAATACATCGCACCAGTCTGGTAGGGATAAGTTCTTCAGAGAAGATTCCGGCGTCTGTCCCGTCGTTTGTAGCGCGGGGCGCGAGGAGAATGCATATACATACTTGAGCGGATCAGATTCTGGTGCCGTCGGGCTATGTAAAACATGCCGACGCTGCACTAATGTCGCGCGAGGCATATTTGTGTGATCGTATTTTTGTCGCACTTGATATATGCCTGGGAATGATGTTTACGTAAACACTGCAACAGAGTGTTACAGTGTGTTCCTATTAACCCTCTAGTGCCCAAGACCGCCTCTAGACGGGTAAGGTTAAAAACACCGGTGTTTTATTCTTTTCATTCTTTTTGACTCGGTTTTGCTTTTTTTCTAATTCAGCGAAGTCCAAAAATTTAGTTCGTTGCGTTTGGAATACATACTAGAGCTTGCGCAAGCTGCTGTAGTCATTTGAAGCAGAAAATTTGTGCAACTCGGACGAAATATTTATTTTGTAAAAAGTGCAAAATATAAATATTTTTTTAAAATATTATAAAAAGTTTCCTGCTGGAAAAAAAATTGTACCGTGTTGCTGATAGTCTCAAGGACTCAAAATACGAAACCAACACTAAAAATAAGTTTTTGTTAGCTTTCTATTGCTTTTATAATGTATCCCGTCTAGAGGCGGTCTTGGGACAATTCGGAAAAAAAAAAAAATTATAAGGTAAGTTTGAAAGTGGAACAACCTATGACATCTTTAAGTACAAATAATTGCTTCAGTAGACATGGAACGACGACAAGTGAATAAGCTGTCAGCTCTTTCCGACGTGGAGATTGAAAAATTGTTAAATTCAATTGATTTTGACATTGATACGGACGGAGAAGAAGAATTGGAGGACGATTTGACTGATGATGTTTGCGAGGCAGCGCTTCCTGTCAATGAGGAAGATAAAGAAGCGATTGAAAAAGTGCTACATATGTCGGATTCTATGTTGGCTAGAGAGATTTGTGTAGGTTAGGTTAGGTTTACAGGGCTGCTCCACCTAAGTCGAGGTCACTCGGAGGCAAGAATTGCCCATTGTGATGCCCACACTCGTCATGGGATTACGTCCGGCGCCTAGGAGGGTTTCGTGAACCATCCCGAGGCCTCAACAAAGAGCATCAGCCTCTCCAAAGGCATGTTTGCCAGGCTATCAAGTCCTCGTGAAAGGCGCTGCCGAGTATTCGGTGACGCCTTTCCATGAGTGCAGGACAGCCACAGAGAAGATGCTGGATGCTCTCTCTTTCCTCCTCGTCCCTGCAGTTGCGGCAGAAGTCATGATGGGGCAATCTGTACCTAGTGGCCATGTGGTCGATGACACAGTGCCCCGTTATGACTCCCGTCAGTGTTCGCACATGACTCTTCCTGAAACCTAGGAAACAGAGTCTTAGTGCGTTTAGGGTCATAGTGGGGCCAGAGCGAGCGAGAGATCTCACAGTTGGGTGTTGCGTTCCACCGTCTGTCTGATCTCGTTCTAGCTCGACCCATCATCTGCGAGATGATGTCTCGCAGCGGCCTCCGTATATCGCTGACTGCGTCCGCCAGTGGCTTAGCCGATCCATTTCTGGCACACTCGTCCGCACTCTCGTTGCCCGCGATGTCGGTGTGACCCGGGACCCACGTGAGTGTGATTGAGTGCGCTCCGATCTGGTTTAGCGCGTCCACTGTGTCACGTACGAGTCTGCTCGTGATTTTACAGGAAACCAGGGCTTTGATAGCAGCTTGGCTGTCAACACAGATTGCTTGTGTGTAACTTCAAGCGGAAGTCCTACTCCTTTTGCAGAATTGTTGTCACCCTCAAGTTCGATTGCATCCAATTCACCTCAAGCACAGAAACGCAAAGCGCCTGTTGAGCATATAGTAATATTGCTCATGTTAAAAAAGCACAATAGCAGGTTGTGTAGGATCTGTTTGGACTATCGACCCAAAATCACCGCTTTTCAAAAAGATGTTATGGCGCCAAAAGAACCTAGTCATGGATAAATCTGCAATATCCTTTACTGAGCCTGACCTCGAGAGTACTTAAAAATCTGGATACGCCATTTAAGTGTTTTCAATTCTTTTTGTATGATACTATCATTGAGCATATCACCCAGCAAACAAATTTGTATGCTGCCCAAAAGGATGTCGCATATGTGCTTTGCATGCTACAAACTCCTTATCTGCCAAAAGGACTCGGGCGCCCGCGACAAGTTGATGGAAAGAAAAATAAATTCACAGGAAGAAAACTTATCTTCCGATTAATTATGTACGTTATGATACCGTCGAGCATTTTCCAATGTTTTTATCACGCGCTGACAAAAACCTGTAAGCTTCAGGTTGTACTTCCGAAACTCAAATTGTCTACCGTAAATGTGATCTAAACCTGTGCTTTTCCCAGAAAAAAAGACTGTTTCTATGATTTTCATCACAAATAAGTAATCAAACTTTTTGTACACAAATATTTGAAGCTTTGTGAATTTAAGTAACTTTAGTTTTAATTGTTATTTTATTTGTTTTTTGAGCCTTTCTTTATATCATTTATAATAAATCATGTGAACAAAAGAATTGATTACCCAATTTTTTGTTGGCCTACCTTTCCAAAAGCCGCCTCTAGGCGGTCCAAGGATATAGTCCTATAAAACTCGATCCGTGCAAAAGTAAAAGTTTTTCTAAAACAAACATTCACTTTTGATACATACTGAATCCAAAAATAATTTTTTCTTGGAAAAGAAAATTTGGGCACTAGAGGGTTAAGTACTCTTGGTACAGTGGGTATTGGCTATATCTCCCTCCTTTTGAAAAATAACGTAATATATGTAGTTATTTTATAAAATGAAATGTAATTGATTCTTATTATTTATTCTTTATTTATAAAATTGAAAGAAACATTTTTGTTTTTTATTGTGCTAATATATGTATAATACATATATAAATATACTAGCTGACTCGGCGAACTCTGTTCCGCCTTAAAGGCAATAAATAATCCGATTTTGGAATTTCTAAGCAGATTTTGGAATTTATTAATTTTTTTAATTTATTAATTAATTATTTAATATTTTTATTTAATTAATTTTAGTTATAGGTTGCTCTTCACCTAAGTACCTTGTGATACACGATTTTTTTTTATCATCAGGCGCAAAACAAACAACGCAGATGGACTTCCGACCCGTGAACATGCAACATATAATTGACCATGGGAAAAACATGGATGTTCTAGATTCAAATCACAAACTTTTAAGGATTGGCCTTGTGATTTGTTGATGGTCATAGCAAATTCAAGGCGGAAATTGAAGTCTTTTTAAATTTAAACGGCATATCGGTTGGGATCATCGGGATCCTCGGAATGAGAACTTCCTCACCTTTGAATTTTTTCCTCTCAGTATCGTCGCGTAAATCAAATTGTTCATCAATGTTCTAACCACCAAACGCGTACCGTTGCACAGTTTTGATTGGTTTATGTTTCGAAGCATGATTACTACGGAGCCAACCTTTAGGCGTAAATTGTGCGGTGGTAAGCCAGGCACATCCAAGGAGTTTAAAAATTCAATTGGATAGTATGTGGCTTCATCTTCATTTGTGACCCAGTCAATAGATTTGAATGAATGCATTGTTCCAATGATATTATTTTTAAATTATGTAGTTGAGGTCATCTACATCTTTATTCATAGCCGCTAAAATTGCTCGCTCACTCAACCATTAATTATTTTTGATGTTAGAAATAATGTTTTCAAATACATTGTTGATAAGTTCGTCTTTTGACGAGACAATATTATAGAAATTATTTGGAAATGATATCAATCTGCTCGATTCATCGACAGGTACTTGACCATTACCGATAGTCAGCAATTGCTCGAAAAATCTTTAGCAGATGTATCATTAAGCAATATAACTCTGATGTTTGTTGTCAGCTGCAGTTTCTTCACATAGTGCCATAGATTCGACGATTTCAGGCAAGCGTTTATTTCGTCGGCAGCCGTAGATCTTGGAATTACTGGCAGTGATTGGCGGAAATCGCCAGACAGTAAAATCATTCATCCTCCAAAACATCTCGAGTCATTGCGTAAATCTTTTCAATGTTCGGTTAAGTGCTTCTAATGCACGTTTATGCGCCATTGTGCATTCGGCCCAGATGATGATTTTCGCTGCCGATAAGACTTTGCCCATTGCTGAGTGTTTTGCAATATTACACGTTGGCTCTTCAATATTTTGAAAATTTAACGGTAATTTTAATGCTGAATGAGCCGTACGGCATCCTTCTAACAATGTGGCTGCTATTCCAGAAGAAGTAACTGCAACCGCTATGTTGGATCTCGCACGAACGGTGGCTAAAACTACTTACATGAGGAATGTCTCCACCAGGGGCATCTAGGAAATATAAACCACCATTTTCATCATCGATTGCTCTCATTACAATATCATAAACGCCTTTTTGTTGGGAATTCAACAGGGGTACATTCGTTTGAACTACTAAATCTAATTCCTGGTGATCATATATATTCACGTTCCCGTTTCAATTCTCGATTAAATGCGTCCTTCATTTTACGATTTGGCGCTGGCATTCCTAACCTGATTAATAAACTACCGCACATAAGGTAACACATATCTTCGATCAAGATTAAAAGCACGATTACGTATCTCCTCATTCATCTCAATATCGTGATTTCTGGAACTGACACGAACTCGATATAAAATATCTTATGAAAATTCTTCGATGAAGCATTCCAAGTATAATAACGTGGGATCTCCGAGTTAACCAAAGTTCGTGCAAATGGATCGCTTTAGCAGATCGCAAAAAAACTGGTTAATGTAATGGCTAGAGGTGTTTCAGCACGTTGCATAGCATTCGAAGCCGTGAAATATACTCGTTGACCATTCTCCTGATGGAGAATATATATCTTAAATATCTTCCTATATGGTTATAATAATGATCCGATCACATCCAGATTCGGTTTCCGGGAAGAAATGGTCATACTCTATGGTCATTATACCCGTTCTCGAAGAGTAAGAGGGTATATTGTATTTGTGGTAAAAGTGGATGTCTGTAACATAGAGAAGGAATAATTTCCGACCCTATAACGTATATACATTCTTAATCAGCATCAATAGCCGAGTCGATATAGCCATGTCTGTCCGTCTGTCCGTCTTGTTATATCTCACTCCTGCAAAAATGTTTAAAAATTTCGCCCTGCCCACATTTTTGTCCAGACTCCTGTGATAGCGCTTCAGTGCAAGTTTATTGCACCCTCCCGACCACCCAAAAGACAAAAAATCCACAATTTTGAAAATAGGAAAAAACAAAAAATGCAGTATCGTAGAGAACGGTCAGATTCCCGAATCTGGTCCAGATCGGATCATTATTATAGCCACAATGATGAAATGAATTTTCATCAGCGAGCCCCCGCAACCACCCCAACAAAATATACATTTTTATTAGGGTTGATAGCCGCTACTGATTCTCTCACATTTACACACTGCTCACACGCTCTGACTCGTGCAGTGTACGTGTGTTTGTGAGAACTGATGTAGATGTAGATGACAGATGCAGCAAACAAATGTAAAATGTAAAAACTGATACAATTGAAAATTCCACATAATTCACATGTTTACAGACTGAGTGCAGGTATAAAAGTAGACTCCCATGCGTTCTTTCTCGTTGACATTTACGTATGTACTCAGTTATCTCTCTGATAATATTTTTCCAAAAGTAATGTCTTTTGACCTTGATCAAGGTTTTTGTTATGCCTGTATGTTCTCCTTAAATGGGATCGTCAAGTAATGTAGACAAGATTGTTTCTCTTTCTTTATTATTTGTTATTAGGGTCACCGGATTGAGTACCGGTACTCTTAACATTCGTAATGTTTTATTCCACATATTTTTAAAATTTTCTATTGAAATTTGTTCAAAGATATGTATATAGCACCGGGTTTCCTTAGTTATTATGTTAGTTATATGACTCCAGGACGACAGTTTTAGTATATATTCTTCTTTATTTATATTCTTATTAGATGGTTTTGCTCGGGTTACAATGGGGTATGCTTAAAAACTGATAACATTCGTTAACTTCTTGCGCTACTTATGTTGCGTCTTGACGAGAGAGACTGGTCACCGAATTGAGCTGCAGCGATCGTTCAACTTTTGTTCTCTCCTCTTTTCTTACGACGAATGCTTCTTGTCTCTCTTGCTGTTGTGTAGTCTGTTGTTGGCTCTGTTAGCTCAACAGACTCTGCTACTCTCTGCTGCTTTTTCCCAAATCCTACATTCGGCCTTCCTGACGTTGGTCTTAAAACGGTCCTTCACCTTCTCCTACCCTCTCTACATCATACCGGCCATGCTTACGAACCGTGATCACCTTATATGGGCCCAGAAACTTTCCTCTCAACTTCAAACCTATCCCATATTGGGTCCTCTTGATCGCAACTAACTCATTAAGGTTGTACTTCCTTTCTCTTTCTATCAAAAGCTTGTTTTTTTTCTTCCTGCAATGACTTAATATTGTCCCTAGCATATTTTCTTATCACGCTCTTCATCTAGCTCATCTACGAGAGACTGTTGCACCAATTCTCTCAACCCAGCTACGTCAGTGATACGCATGTCTACTCCGGTTAGTAGTTTTAAAAAGGGTTACCTAGGCTCAATATTATTAATCATCTGTTGCTCTCTACCACTGACAATATACATAATTATATTTTATTTATTTCCCATGCCCAAGTGTCCGCTACAGTTCCCCATCCACTCTGCCCGTTCTGCATTTATGTTACGGCAGGTCAGGTCATACATGCGCATAAAACTAAAAAAAACGTGAAAGAACGTACGGAGTCGCTTCGAACGCGACTCTACTTTTTATACCCGTACTCAGTCAGTACACATGTGATTTATGTGGAATTTTAAAAATGTTTTATCATTTTTACATTTTACATTTTTTGCTACATCTGTCATCGACATCTACATCTACATCATCTACATCAGTTCTCAACAACAACACACGTACACTGCACGAGGCAGCATGTTTGAGCGTGAGTGTGCGTGTGAGAGAAGCTGCAGCAACAATCAACCCCAATAATTGACTTACGTCGCAAGAGGAGGTGGGGGATTGCTGCTGAAAATTCATTTCTTCATTTTGGCTATAATAATGATCCGATCTTGACCAAATTCGGGAATCTGGTAGATATGGTCATTCTCTACAATACTGCATTTTTAGTTTTTTTCTATCTTCAATATTGTGGATTTTCGTCTTTTGTGGGGGCGGAAGGGGCGGGGGCGAAATTTGGAAATACACTTGTTCAGGTTTGGTATCACAGGAGTCTTTTGAAAAAGTTTGGTTGCTCTAGCTCTTATAGTCTCTGAGATCCAGCCGTTCATTTTTACGAAAACCAAATCGACTCGATTTTGTGTGAGTGCGAAAGAGAGGGAGCGAAGTTTTTTCGTACATTTGCCTCTATTGTGGCTATATTAATGATCCGATCTGATTCAGATTTGGGCCCCTGATAGATATAGGCTGTCTCTATGATTCTGCATTTTCGTTTTCTGCTATCTTTAAAATTGTGGACGCCACAGATGTGCGCCCTTTGTGGGGGCGCAAGTGGGCGGGGCGAAATTTTGAAACACTTTTCTAGAGTGAGATATCACATCAGTCTGGAAAAAAAATTTGATTGGTCTAGCTCTAATAGCCTTCGAGCAATGAGTGAAAAACAAGACGGACGGACAGACGGACAGCCATGGCTATATCGACTCGGCTATTGATGCTGATCAAGAAATATATATACTTTATGGGTCGGAAACGCCTCCTTCTGTGTGTTACACACATCCACTTTTACCACAAATACAATATACCCTTTTACTCTTCAGTACGGGTATAACAATAATTTGCCCAGGTCTTTGATTTCTTAGCGAACGCAGAGAACAAAGAAAAACTGGCACGTCACACCTTCAATACTCTAATGGGCAAATCTTCGAATGTAAGGTCAAACATGATATCCATTATGAGTATTTACATGTGCATATCGGTTTACCCTTTATTTTTATCTATAGTCTACCCAGCGACAAAAAAAAGCCGCACTCTGTCATTTCATGCATTTCTGACTTTGGAAGACTGGTGTTCCCCAAATTTTATTCGATTCGACTTTTTTTTTTTTGGAAGTCCCCGTGAATGTTTCCTTCTGGTTTTGTGTGTTTTTGACTTCTTAGTTGCTGGAAATACTTCCTAAAGAATTTTAACTTTGAACTCTTCAAAAACGATGCCTAACGGAAAGCAGATATCGGTGACTGAAAAGTCAAAAAATTATTGAATTGGCTGAACAAAATGTTTCAATTCGTAAAATAGCGATTAAAAACTAAGTTCAACGAAAGCTTTGGGAGACGCTGTTTTTTGAAAAAAATCGAAAAGACTGGAGAAGTGGAAGGACGAAAGGATCGGGAAGAAAAAAAATCAACAAATATAATGGAAGATCGTATTATTATGAGAACGACCCTACAAATTATTTTTTAAATGCTGTTAAGATAGCTTCCGAAGTGCAGCAACGATTTTCAAAAACTATTTCGGCTCGAACTATACAGCTTCGGCTAAAGGAGATGGGCCTAATGGCAAGGACACCTGCCAAAAAGCCACTTCTGTACAGTAGAATTAAGTAAGCTCGCTTAAATTGGTCTACAGAAAAATCTAATTGTGGTAAATCCGAATGGTCACGTGTCATATTGTCGAATGAGTCCAAATTCAACCTCATTGGACCCGATGGTTCGCGCACAGATCGCCAGAGAACAGGGGAACGATATTCCAAAGATTGCTGCATTAGCACCGTAAAGCATTTTCCTTATATTATGGTATGGGTTTGAATATCTAAAAATAAAACTGAATCGATAATAATGGTAAAAGGTATGATCAATGCAAAAGTGTATAAAGAAATTATTCTCAGTGGCGTTGTGCCTAGTATGGAATCAGTTACTGAGAAAGAAGATGATCCCATCTTTCAGTACGATTCTGCACCTTGTCATCGAGCGCGCTCTCTAAGTTATTCTTCGTCGTTTGCTATTTTTTAAAAATGCATAATACTAATTTTCTTTAACGATAGGTTAACATTTTTTAAAGATGGAATTGGAAATTAAGTCCTTAGATTGGCCAGGTAACAGCCCCGACCTCAATCCGATAGAGAATCTTCCAGGCCCTTATCAGTTCAAAAATAGGAAAAAGGAAGCAGAAAACTATGGTTGAGTTACGCCAAACTATAGAAAAAGTATGGTTTGATGATACAACGGACGAATATCTGAAGGTTTTATACGATTAGATGCCCTATAGGTCCAAATGTCTCTTAAACGCCAAGGGTAGTCCCCCCAAATATTAATTAGTTCTTAATTTGAAAAATAAATTTTTTTTTAAATATTAAGTTTTTTCATTACTTTATAGAAAAACAAAATAATTCATTGGAAAAAATTTAGTTTTGTTGGAAAAACACGTTTATATATTTTAAAGCCTTTTTTTACTTTTGTTATGGTGAAATTACTAAATAACCGATGAAAACGGTGTGATTGACATAAATATTTTTCTTTTCACTATATAATTATGATACAAAACAAATTTAGTAACTTCTTTTGTATAAAAATGATTAAGTGACACATAAAAAATAAATAGTCGAATCGAATAAAATTTGGGGAAACACCAGGCTTCCAAAGTCAGAAATGCATGAAAAGTCAGAGTGCGGCTTTTTTTTTGTCGCTGGGTGTATATAAAACAAATTAACATAAAAAGGATACAAAAAAAAATATTGTGAGGCAAGCTTTCAAAACGCGTCATTATACCCAAAAATTCTAAGGTCAGGGTATGTGGAAAGAAATATAAAAATTTCAAAGCGAAATGCGAAAACAAAATCCTATAACCAATACACGCACAGTATATGACAGTATATGACACAAAAATCCAAATCTGAAGTCGAACAAGTTAAAGAAAATATAGACATACATTTTTATGTCCGTGTAAGAGAAATGCTGGATTTTCTGTCGCATGACGTCATGAGCAAACCTGTTCAATGGGTTCTGGGTTCCGGAACCCAAATTCAGCTGCGACAAATTCGTTGCACTCCATGACCAATCTATTATGTATATGGTCAGAGACTCTACCCTTTTCGTTTATACCATGGACTTTCCAAACTTATCTTTGACAGCATTGGTACAACAATCTTGTGTATTCTCTCGACTTGTCCATTTTTCGAGGTACGCCTGTAGCTACTAATAAATACTGTATTTTCTTCTTATCGCAGTACTCTTTAAATAAGTGCGATGTGAAAGTCAACCACCACTGTCCTCTGAACGAAAACGTCATTGTATCTTTTCTTTGTATCTCCATCGTCCCGACGTGGTCTATGTGATAGGTACCAATGGTTTATCAACCCTTATCAATGGGGATCAAGTTCTTGCTTGCCGACTTTTGGTATTAACTAAGATGCACTCTACACAGCCGCTTACTACTCTGGCTCCTTTATCTTTTTAGCTTAGGGATGAAATAAGATTTCCCCACCAGATTCCGAGTTTTCTTCACCGAAAAATGTCTTTGCCTGTGTGCAATCTGTATTATTTCCGTTTCCATTTGAGATGGAACCACTATTAACTTTCTGTTTGGATCTTTGAACAATATTTGGTTTGCTATATAATAATCCTCGTATCCCTGTTTTTCTACTAGATTCCTTACTATTCGTGTTCATTCATCCGCCGTGCTTCCTTGAGCCTATGCATAACACTTTCTGTGAAAAGATAACAAGCAGCTCGACTGAGTGCGTCTACATGTCTCATCTTTGATCCTGAATGATGTTCTATTTCCTAATTATAATCTTGAAGATACATCGCCCACCTAGCTAATCTTTAAAGGCCGTTCTTTCTTTTTTTCATCGTCATAGCGAATGCGTTGCAGTCTGTAATGATTTTAAATTTCAAACCCAAAACATACACGCGCCATTTAGTTAATGCTCCTACGAGGGCCGTCCCAGGAATAGACGACCTAACTACTAAAACACAAAAATTCGAATATTTTTTTTTTATTTTTCAACATACGATTATTTTAGGTCGATACACTTTTCCCAGCGATGTTCAATAGCTTCGATACCTATTTATACCCGTACTCTAAGAGTAAAAGGGTATATTGTATTTGTGGTATTTGCTGTCTGTCCGTCTTGTTTGTCGCCCATTGCTCGGAGGCTATAAGAGCTAGAGAGACCACACTCACACAAAATCGAGTCAATTTGGTTTTTCGTACAAATGAACGCCTGGATCTCAGAGACTATAAGAGGTAGAACAACTAAACTTCTTTCTGTCAAGACTCCTTTGATACCAAACCTGAACAAGTGTATTTCGAAATTTCGCCCCCGCCCCACAGACCCACGAAAATTCACAATTTTGAAGATAGGAAAAACGAAAAATGCAGTATTGTAGAGAATGACCATATCTACCACATTCCCGAATTTGGCTCAGATCGGATCATTATTGTAGCCACAATGATGAAATGAATTTTCAGCAAATATACATTTTTATTAGGGTTGATGGCAGTATTTACTGGCTACTGATTCTCTCACACTCACGCTCACAGACTCTGTCTCGTGCAGTGTACGTGTGTTGTTGTGAGAACTGATGTGGATGTAGATGACAGATGCAGCAAACAAATGTAAAATGTAAAAACTGATAAAACATTTAAAAATTCCACATAAATCACATGTGTACAGACTGAGTACGGGTATAAAAGTAAAGTCGCGTTTACAGCAACTCCGTACGTTCTTTCTCGTTTATAATAAGAACTGTGAAGCTCTTCAAAATAGGTATTAACTTCGGATTCCACCTCTTCATTGTTGATAAATCTTTTTCCTCCGAGCCATTTTTTCAAGTTTGGAAATAAGAAATAATCAGGGCGTGAGGTAGCAATTCAAATTTTAATTCATTAATTTTAGCCATTGAAACGGCAGAGGTGTGAACCAGCGCATTGTCATGATGAAACACTTTCTTTTTCGCTAAATGCAGTCGGTTTTCCTGTTTTTTCATCATGTAAACGCTGCAACAAGTTCGCATAACATTCCCCGTTGATAGTTTTCCATTTTTGAGAAGTCAATATAAATGATACCGCGCGCATCAAAAAAAAACCGACGCCATGACCTTGCCAGCAGATGGAACAGTCTTTGCCTTCTTTGGTGCCGATTCTCCTCGTTCAGTCCATTGTTTTGAAACATAAACCAATGTTTCATCCATGGTTATAAATCGGCGCAAAAATTCGGCTTTATTTTTCCTAAAAATTGCCAAGCACACGATGGAAACATCCTCACGACGCTGTTTTTGTTTTGAAGTCGGCAAACGCGGCACCCATCTTGCGCATAACTTTTACATGTCCAATTTTTCGGTCAATATGCGATGTACAGCACTTTTTGAAATGCCTACACATTCAGCGAACTCACGAACTTTCAATCGCCGGTCACTCAATACACATTTTTTAATTTTGGCCACCATTTCTGAAGTGTTCACCTCATTTGGACGCCCATTACGATGTTCATCTTCCGCAGCTCAAACGACCTCGTTTAAACTCAGCCACCCAATATTTTATTGTTGTAAACGAGGGAGCAGAATTACGTAAGGTGGAATCCAGCTTGAATTTAATATTGGTTGGACTAAGACCTTTTATATGAAATTATTGTATCACATAACGATAACCAATTTTGTCCATGTTTACAAATCAATAACGAGAAAGAACGTACGGAGTCGCTGTGAACGCGACTCTACTTTTATACCCGTACTCAGTCAGTACACATGTGATTTTTGTGGAACTTTCAAATGTTTTATCAGTTTTTACATTTTACATTTTCTTGCACATTGTCATCAACATCGACATCTTTCCTCACAACAATACACGTATACTGCACGATGCAGAATGTATGATCAGTGTGTGAGCGAGAGGGAGAATCTGTAGCAACAATCATCCACATAAATGACTTACGCTGCATGGGAAAGGGGGAAATCTCTGCTGAAAACTCACGCGGAAGGGGCCGGGCGAAATTTTGAAATATACTTGTTCAGGTTTGGTATCACAGGAGTCTTGACAGAAAGTTTGGTTTGCTCTAGCTCCTATAGTCTCTGAGATCCAGGCGACACAAAATACAAAAACCAAATCGTCTCGATTTTTGTGTGAGTGCGAAAGGGATGGAGCGAATTTTTTTGCGTTTTTTTCTCTATTGTGGCTATATTAATGATCCGATCCGATTCAGATTTGGGCCCCTGATAGATATGGGCTTTCTCTATGATTCTGCATTTTCGTTTTCTGCTATCTTCAAAATTGTGGACGCCACAGATGTGCGCCCTTTGTGGGGCGGAAGTGGGCGGGGCGAAATTTTTGTCGACTTTTCTAGGAGTGAGATATCACATCAGTCTGGAAAAAAAATTTGATTGGTCTAGCTCTAATAGCCTTCGAGCAATGAGTGAAAAACAAGACGGACGGACAGACGGACAGACGGACTGACAGACATGGCTATATCGACTCGGCTATTGATGCTGATCAAGAATATATATACTTTATGGGGTCGGAAACGCCCTCCTTCTGTGTGTTACACACATCCACTTTTACCACAAATACAATATACCCTATTAATCTTCGAGTACGGGTATAAAAAATTTGGTCCCTCTAGCTCGGTTTATAGCCTCCGAGCAATGGGCGACAAACAAGACGGACAGACAGCAAATACCACCAAATACAATACTACCCTTTTACTCTTCGAGTACGGGTATAACAAGCGTTCTCTATTAAAATCGACGAAAAAACTGTGCAAGGTAAATCACACCAAACTTCAAACTTAAGTTTCTAATAGTCGGTACTTCCCTTTTGAATATTTTTTTTAACATTTTCCAACACTACTGTGTTAGGTCGGCCATTTCTGGGACGGCCCTCGTATCACTGCTAAAACTTCTAGTTTGTATGAATGATAGTTTTCTTCACATGGCTTTGTTTCTGGCCATTTCTGGGACGGCCCTCGTATCACTGCTAAAACTTCTAGTTTGTATGAATGATAGTTTTCTTCACATGGCTTTGTTTTCTTGCTCATATACATCACCGAGTGCAACTGACCATCTTCTGGGTCTCTTTGTAATAATACAGCCCCAAAACCTAACTTAGATGCATCGGTGCGTATCTTTGTAGGCCATTTAGGATTATACAATTTTAACACTGGTTTGCTAGTAAGAGCTGCTTTTAATTGCTCAAATGCTACTTGCTGCAAATCCTTAAACTCGAACTTTAAATCTGACAATGGCCTGGCAATGACCGCGTATCCTTCAACGAACTTCCAGAAATACGAAGTCAACCCAATGAATCTTTGTATATCCTTTCTATCCTTTGGTATGGGAAAATTAGCTAGACACCTCGATTTCTCCTCGCTAGGTGTTATAGTTCCATTTTATATTATAAACCCCAATAATTCTACCTTGCTCTGCAAAATGTTGGCCTTTACTCCAGTTTATCTTTATACCATTCTTTCCTGCCACTTCCACAACCCTTTTCAAATTCTCTAAGCCTTCCCCAACATCTTTACTTGGAATAATAATGTCGTCCATGTCTACTACAGCGTCACCCTTCTGAATAGGTTGTTCTCTCATTACCGCTATTATAAAACGGGAAAAGCTTGCTGGCGATTTTGAAATTCCAAACGGCACAAATAGGAACTCATATTGTCCTTTCTGCGTTACAGACGCTGTATACTTTTGTGACGGCCTTTCCACTGGTACGTGGAAGTAACCGTTGGTTAAATCCAACGTGGTGAAATCGAAGCCCCTTGCAATTTATCGATAACGTTCTGCATCTCTGCCATTGGAAAGTTATCCCGCACTATTTTTCGTTCAACTTGCGATAATCGCAGCATAAACGTTTCTGCCCAATCTTCTTATGCACTAACCCAATCGGAGAAGCATATTCCGATGTACTGGGCTTGATTGATTGCTCGCCTACTATGTTCTGCTCACTATACGCCTGGGATGCTGATATATAGGCAAATCATCGGTTAACACGATTTTCATTTCTATCGGACATTGTACCCTCGCCTCGGCTTTGTATTCCTCAATCAGTTTTCTTACTTCACCTCTCTGCGAATAAGGCAAGTGCGAAAAATCAACATGTATGACTTCATTCTGCTCTGAATGTTTCATTCTGAAACTCATTCAGCAACTCCGTGCATGAATGAACGTTTTCCCTTTTATCTCCATGTTCTCGAACATTGCTGGTATCAGTTAGTTGACCCCGTGATCTGCGAATAAATGATGTTCCATTCCTAGTCACCTTCATGTCCCACGCTCTCTAGAAGAGTTCTACATAAGATAGCATAAAATGCCATGTCTTCGTCCGCAATCACATAAAAATTCTACTATTAAATCAATGTCATCAATCTCCACCGTATTATTGTAATGCTGCCAAACCTGACTTGTTGTACTTTTAGCCTGACACAGTAAAAGCCTTATTAGCGTTCGAATCTGGAATACCGTTAACAACGTATTCGATCAAAGCTTTCGTCCTCCATATCGATTGGTTTTGCCAACTCCATCAGTGCGTACAGATACTCTTGCAATGTTTCGTTCTTCCTCTTCTGCCGCTTTCCTAGCCTACGATGTACCTCAGCTGATGATACTCTCACACCAAACTCGTCGATCAATGCACTCTTCAAAGCTTTCCAATCCCGAATATTCCGCTGACTCCTAACAAATAGTTTCGCTGCCCCACTAAGTAATTGTTTGTACTGGTTCCACTCAAATTATTTGGGGCCATGCTTTTTGGCACCTATTTAGTTCCTAAATAAGTTAAAACACAATCGATTTAAAACGTTATAAAATGTTTAATTTTACCGGCAGCCAGCGGAAACCAATTGCTCGCTCTTTTGCCAGGCCAGATAAAAGCACACAAGAGGGCTCGGTATGCAACCTATGCGGAGAGAGATTTTCATAGAACTACTTTAAGCAACGACGGTCGGTCAAAAGTTAGAGCCGAAGCGGCAGGTGCAGGGCGCCCTTTAACAGAGAACGCAGCAGCACTGCCGAACGCTGGAGACAATATAAGTTTAGGTCTTAGATGCTCTTATAAAAATACGTAATGCTACATTAAAATTGACACTTAAATAGCCGCAGGCCAGAACATACTCCGCCCGTTGGAATCGCGCCTTTCAACTGACTTCTCGAAGGGCAGCAAGCACAGCCGAGTAACGGCCCTCCTGATGGTTCCTGAGGCCGTCCTTAAATCAGCCACGCGGCATACTCCATCCTTGCCTTTGACGACGTCGACCACTCTAGGCAGTGACCAACGCATTGGAAGATTCTCGTCCTTCACCAGGACGACATCGTTTACGCAGAGGTTTTTGCGCAACCGTACGCCACTTCGAGCGCTCCTGCAAAGAGTCAGATACTCTTCGCGCCAACGCCTCCAGAATGTCTGCTGCAGTTAAGTGACCCGCTGCCTGCCATCCAGACGATTGTATTTGAGCTTCGTTAGGTCAGGCTCGAGAATTGCTTCGTGCGGGCCCCGCAAAAGCGTCTGCTTTCGGCGTCAACACATCCAAGTCGTCAGGATTTTTTCTGGAAGCGAGAGCAAAGGGCGAGAATTAACAATTGCCGTAATCTGGCAGATCAAGGTACGCAGCTCGTCGAAGCTAAGGACGGATGGCCCAACTGAGCGGTACAAGTGATGCTTGGCGGTCTTCACGGCCGCTTCCCACAATCCGCCAAAGTGCGGAGAGCGCGGCGGGATGAAATGCCAGTCGATTTCGTCAGCCAAACAGGATTCATCGACCTCCTTCATGTGCGTGTCGCTTAGGAAGAGTCTCTTTAGCTCAGAATTTCGTTCTTGGCGCCAACGAAATTTATCGCATTGTCCGATCAAATTTGACTTGGCCTTCCTCGAGTGGACGTGAACCGTTTTAATGCGCCTAGGAACGATGCGGCGGTCAGATCCCTAACAAGCTCCATGTGAATGGACTTAGAGGTGAAGCATATAAACACGCTTATGTAACATTTTGATTGGAGGCCTGTGCGGATTTCTGACCGGTAGAAAACGGTCCACAAAAGTCCACTCCAGTTTCTTCGAAGGCCCGGGATCCTTCCAGACGCTCCCATTAGGCAAGTCTCCCATTGCGTGTTCAACGATGCGTGGCCTCGTCCTGAAGCATCTCACACACTTGCTAACCACGTTTGAAACGGCTTTGATTCCTCCAATATGCCAATATTCCAATCAAATTTTTAGCAAGCGGGGCGCGAGGTCCGGCATGGAGGCTCCGTGGATGATAATAGTTTATCACTGCAGACGTTACGGGATGTCGCTTGGGCAGAATAATCGGGTGTTGAGCGTTAAATGGGAGCGATGAGTTGACGAGCCGACCTTCAACTCGAAGCATACCAGCCGAATCGATGAACGGAGAGAGCGAACTGATGGAGCTAGACTTCCTGACTTTCCCATTGCACCTAATCTCCTTTTAAGTCCGACCACAAACTTGCCATCTGAATGTGCCGAACTAGAAGATGCGTTCCCCTGCTGAATGTCAGAAACTGTGAGTCCAGGATGCCTAAGACGATGAAGGAATTTATGCATGTAGGCAAATGTGCGCTGCATGCCAAAGAATGAATTTGCAAATTCGCGCCTCCTTTAAGTTTTTGATAACCTTCGCAAGCAAATGGGCTCCACTCAATTCAAGCTTTGGAATTGACAAAGATTTAAGTGGCGCCACTCGTGACTTTGAGCACAAAACATTGCTCGACGACTCCCTTTGCCTGGACACGACATATATGCCCGCACCATATGCCTCCATACTGGCATCACAAAATCCATGAATCTCCAAAGCTGCACTGGAAGGATGGACAAGGCGAGGAAATGAAATGCGGGAGATGCTTGCCAAACTGTTTCTCAGGTCAATCCAAGTTCGTCCCAGCTTTCCTGTGTGTTTGTTGCTTTTGCCCTGTTGAAGAGCCTCCTCGACTCCCTCCTGACTTCGCTCAGCTCCCGCGTCCACCACGGATTGCGATTGGACTTTGGAGGTCGGCTGATCGGGCAAGATTCGAGGAAAGCCCCCTGCAGGGCTCTGATGCTTCCGTTTGAAGGATGTTTTCTTCCGGTGGGGGAGGGTAATGCCTTCTTTACGGTCGCAGAGAAGCGGCCCAGTCTGTCCGCTTGGGATTGCGGTTGGCCTTGGGCCTCTCTCTGTTCCATTTGATGCTGAACACTATTTTGTAGTGGTCCGAGAAGAAACACTCACCGGACACATGCCAATCATCAATGGTTAGGAGTCACTGTCTGAGGCAAGTGTTATATCAATAACCTCTGCACGGTTCCTGTTGCGGAAGGTGGGGTGGTCTCCCCGGTTGCTCACAAGATTTGTGGACAGAATGTACTCGAACAGTGACTCTCCTCGAAATTTGTGCCCGTGCTTCCCAAAGAGAGTGGTGGGCATTCGCGTCACAAACCTAGGACGATGTCGAGACCCTCTTTCCGCGCTTGGTGGATTAGGGCCCTGACATCTCCCGAGGGTGTGTCCTCTTCCTCGTACGGCAGGTATGCCGAGGCCAGGTATAGGTTCTTTCCCGTCCTTCCTCACATAGTGCCACCGTTAGGTCCGGAGTGCTGTACCTGCAAAAACAGCACATTAAGCTCGCTTCTTACCACGATACAGGTTCCCCTCCCTTAACGGCCCAGGGCGTTGGATGAGGGCCACGTCTACCGCCTTCTCGTCCATAAACCGCAGTAGGTCCGCCGATGGTACACTTGAGTGATGCAGATTAATCTGCACTACCTTCATGCTGTTCAGCGGACCTGGGGTGTCGCGGTACTACTACCGCCAGTGTGCCCATACCAAAGGATATGCGGCAGTCTTTTCAAGGAGTTTGGCCAGGCTTTCTTGACCAATACTGATCCAGAGTTCCTTGCCGTTTCCCTAGTCTCGCCCTTGTGATGGTCTAGTCTGACGTTCCCAGGATCCGGTTCTGAGCCTTGATCAGGACAAGTGTGTCTTCATCCGCCTTGATCGGGGGAGGAATCCAAACCTTCATGATCGTCCTCCTGGGAATCTCATCAATTCGCAGAGTGCCGCTCCTGGCCAAAGTTCACCAAAACCTTGGGCCGTGGTTTTGAGAAACTCGAGAGTTTCTGCGTTACTACAGGCCACTGCTTTGGCTATCTTTATACCACTTGATGCCCTTTGAACCTCGCAAGCAAACGGGTTGTCTGCGCGAACAATGGCATCCTTCATGGCGGTCAGGATCTCCGATTCTGCCTTCAGCCAGTTAACGTCCGATATCTTTCCTTCCGGGTGGCTTCGGTAGATAATGGCTGTCTGCAGCTCAGGCGGTGCTCCTAGGCTAACCAGAATGTCTTCTGGTTTCGCCGTCTTCGGCTCGGAAGCTCTTATGGAGTCATCCGTCCTCTGCCGCTTGAACCTTGGCTCTCCGCCAGTCGGTTCCACCGTTGCCTCCTGTACAGAGGGCGTTGGTGGTACCTTGGCGCCTGCCGTGTTCTGCGGCTGAGGTATGGTCTTCCCCCTCTGCTTCCCGGATACCTTCTTCCCCTTTCTCCCTCACAGACGATGACGTTGAGGGTTAGTCCACCATCGTCTTCGTGCCAGCTGCTGCTGACGGTGAAGACGATGGCTTGGAGTACCGATGCCCTGTATCCCGAAAGCCGTTTGCGTCGGGTTTTCTGCAGTCAGAGGATATCGACGCAGGGGCCTGCGCTCGCACCCCCAATCACCGCCGGTACTTTGTCTCCGACTCCCCTGCACCTTAACTGTTTCTCCGTTAATAGACATTAACCCATAACAACGTTGCGTTTTAGCCCTACCGCCAGGGTGAACTACTTTTAGCTTCGGCCCTCGCCCTTGACCTGCCCGGCCTGGGTGGCCCTTCTGGCAGCATGTGCTGCCGACGGTATAGCTCTCGGTGCCCTTACATTTTACTAAGCCCCTCATCGCGGCAAGATGGTAGTTCGCCGAGGGGGATGTACATTAGATACTACATACTTAAATCTTTTATTTTGCATAATTTAGTGTATATTTTTGGCAAATTTACCCAAGTTTCACAAAAAATGTAAGCAAGTAATTTCGCAGAAAATTCCATTAATTACGCCACCAGACAGGATGGACAAAATTGGTTGATCATATTTTTCGAGCTCTGCAATTGAATTTATTTCGGAGTGCTAAATTCTAATGTTATTTTCGCAAAACGCTTCATCGCTATAATTGAGCGGGAATAAAATTCAAAGTTTGTTGATCAGAACTGAAAATGTTGTCTTGGGTAAGTTGAAAACTTTCTCAATTCCCTAATGAAAAACAATGAAGTAAACAAAACCACAATTTCAAAAAATGTATTTTAATTTGAAACTCGACGACTCGGTGCTTCTATTCTCCTAGTTTCGCGTGAACTCCGGAAAAGTGTATGAAAAATGAAATCTCGGATCCTCTGGCACCTACGGATTTTCCGGTTGATTTCACAAATCTATGAAGTCATTACGTTATTAAATCACAATTCTTTTGCCTATTGATTCTGCTCATTCCTTTTCAATATAATGATTGCATTTTTTATAGCCCTTTAAAGAACACTAAAAATAAAGAATACTTCAATCAATTTGTTGGAAGCTGCCGAGCTTTTTCGGCAACTCTGACTCCACATTTACAAATAATAGTCTCCGTTAGTAAATATAATACGATTTTATTGTTCGATGGGGTCGTGGCAGTGAACTACGATTTGCTGTGTAAGCTGTACAAATGTGTTAAAGGTACAGACTATTCTAACGGTTGGCGTTTGACATTAACTTGAGCCGCGATGCGATGCATTTGTGTCGCAAAAAGGGGGATGCACTGAAATATAAGCGGTGTGTGCGTGTAAGCACTGAGAGCGCGATTTAGATGAGCGAGACAATACATTGTAACGAACCCTGGGACCAGGGCTCGCTACATTTAATAATATATATACATTTACCATATTACCATACATTTACCATATTTCGAAATACTTTGTAATAGGTAAGCAATTCAATATAAGAACACAAAACACAATACCACGTACCATATCTTGTAATCACAACCCAAAACCACGAACACCATACACCCGGCACTGTACGCCGATCGATCTTTGCGGAAGCAAACACACGCCCCAATTTCCGCAGAGATACACCACTCCACGATTCCCACCAAATTACCCGACTCCACAACCGAATCAATGACCAAAACTACACAACTCATTTCTCGGTACCACCGATGCAATGACCAGGTCAGTGGGACGCACAGGAGAACTCGATACCACTTCCGTAACCACAAACTGCGGACTCAGCCATCGAGATCGGGCTTAAATAGCCCGAGCCCCTCGATCAATCCGGGCAGTCCATCGCCTATCGTAAACAGTAACGGACGGTAAATGGTAAACAGTAACGGAACCACACAACACAAAGACAATTAAATAAATACAATAAAAGCATTAAAGAAAACCCATCAAAACAAACTCAACGAAGTGTCATCATTTCTTCGCCGAGCGCGAACACAACTCAGGTGACCCAGAAACCCATTGCCGCGCACACCAAAACTCAGGTGTCAGCGTTTTTTTTTTCCCTTTCATCGCCCAGAGCGATTACCAAACTACCTACACGGTAGTCAGACTCGACGCCCGCTCCACTTTCGGTCTCACGGCCAAGCCCTGCCCTAAAGTTCCCGCGAACTACAAATTCCTTGTAGGGAAGAATCCTGGACAGACTGAGCCTACCTCAGCCTGAGATAGGTTTCTCACAAGTGGCGCCCGAGCAGGGACTTACGGCAACTTTAAGGAGATTTCGAAGCCAACTTTCTGGCAACTTTAAGGAAACTTAAAGAGAAAACCTTAACACGGGCTACGTGGATTAAAGACCCACGGCCACCGAGAAAGAATAGTAGAGCTAACCACAGAACACAAGTCCGGTACAAAACCAAATTCGCGCACCCACCCGAATCCAGTCGCGAGTGCCACCGGGGAAAGTAAAACGCAGTGACCAAGTGCTAAAACAGTGAAAAGTGCCCCAAAAAACAACACCAAGGAAAAACTCAGTCCAATCACCATGGAAGCCTACGAAGACGACGCGAGCATTGATTTGCACACCAGCGAGCGAATCGCCAATCCAGGCGTCAGCGTCGGCTGGATCTACAAGCGCCGCCGAGACGAGCTGGAGGCCTTCGCCAAGGAATTCGAGTTTGATACCGAAGGAACTGTCGAAGAGTTGCGCAAGAACTTTTGCCACACCAGTCGCCAGACCACTCCCGCCGGGTGCCTGGACTCGCTTGGCAGAACTCGAGAGACAGTACGCGAAACCAGCAGGACGCCCCAAGTCCCCGCTGCCCACTACCCAGGACCATCAGGCACCGGAAGATGGGACCCCAAAGCCAGCTTGCATGTCCCTCAGCCCCAGAGCCCACGCCCCGACCACCCGTGGTCACAGCCGCCGATCTTCCAAGGGCGCCCACTACGGAAACCTCCCACTCGCCCACACAGAGAATGGTGCCAGCAATAGACGCACCCATAAGCGGGCCCGACTATAAAAACGTCGCACGCACGGCAGAACGCATCCGCGGATGGGGCATCCAGTTCAACGGAGAAGACGACCCACTATCGTTTCTGGAACTACTCGAGGAACGCGCACGTGCCTACGGAGTGGGACAACAACCAGCTGCCTCGGAGCATGGCCGAACTACTCACCGACCGAGCCAGTCGCTGGCACCGCACCAGTCAACTACAGGGCAGTTCCTGGGAACATTTCCGCCAGGAGTTTCTGACGTATTTTCTGCCGCCAAGGTATTTCGAACAATTGAACGACCAGATCCGAGGCCGCAAGCAAGCGGTGGGAGAACCATTCAAAGACTATCTCATCGAGATACGGCTCCTCATGCACCATGCCGAGTACGACCTAGACACGGAGCTTTACCGGTCTCACGGCCAAGCCCTGCCCTAAAAGTTCCCAAGTGAACTACAAATTCTTTGTAGGGAAGAATCCTGACAGACTGAGCCTACCTCAGCCTGAGATAGGTTCTCACAAGTGGCGCCCGAGCAGGGACCTGAACCCTGGACCCTTGGATGTGCGCTGCATGCCAAAGAATGAATTTGCAAATTCGCGCCTTCCTTTAAGTTTTTGATAACCTTCGCAAGCAAATGGGCTCCACTCAATTCAAGCTTTGGAATTGACAAAGATTTAAGTGGCGCCACTCGTGACTTTGAGCACAAAAAACATTGCTCGACGACTCCCTTTTGCCTGACACGACATATATGCCCGCACCATATGCCTCCATACTGGCATCACAAAATCCATGAATCTCCAAAGCTGCACTGGAAGGATGGACAAGGCGAGGAAATGAAATGCGGGAGATGCTTGCCAAACTGTTTCTCAGGTCAATCCAAGTTCGTCCCAGCTTTCCTGTGTGTTTGTTGCTTTTGCCCTGTTGAAGAGCCTCCTCGACTCCTCCCTGACTTCGCTCAGCTCCCGCGTCCACCACGGATTGCGATTGACTTTGGAGGTCGGCTGATCGGGCAAGATTCGAGGGAAAGCCCCCTGCAGGGCTCTGATGCTTCCGTTTGAAGGATGTTTTCTTCCGGTGGGGAGGGTAATGCCTTCTTTACGGTCGCAGAGAAGCGGCTCCAGTCTGTCCGCTTGGGATTGCGGTTGGCCTTGGGCCTCTCTCTGTTCCATTTGATGCTGAACACTATTTTGTAGTGGTCCGAGAAGAAACACTCACCGGACACATGCCAATCATCAATGGTTAGGGAGTCACTGTCTGAGGCAAGTGTTATATCAATAACCTCTGCACGGTTCCTGTTGCGGAAGGTGGGGTGGTCTCCCCGGTTGCTCACAAGATTTGTGGACAGAATGTACTCGAACAGTGACTCTCCTGAAATTTGTGCCCGTGCTTCCCCAAAGAGAGTGGTGGGCATTCGCGTCACAACCTAGGACGATGTCGAGACCCTCTTTCCGCGCTTGGTGGATTAGGGCCCTGACATCTCCCGAGGGTGTGTCCTCTTCCTCGTACGGCAGGTATGCCGAGGCCAGGTATAGGTTCTTCCCGTCCTTCCTCTCACATAGTGCCACCGTTAGGTCCGGAGTGCTGTACCTGCAAAAAAACAGCACATTAAGCTCGCTTCTTACCACGATACAGGTTCCCCTCCCTTAACGGCCCAGGGCGTTGGATGAGGGCCACGTCTACCGCCTCTCGTCCATAAACCGCAGTAGGTCCGCCGATGGTACACTTGGAGTGATGCAGATTAATCTGCACTACCTTCATGCTGTTCAGCGGACCTGGGGTGTCGCGGTACTACTACGCCAGTGTGCCCATACCAAAGGATATGCGGCAGTCTTTTTTTCAAGGAGTTTGGCCAGGCTTTTGACCAATACTGATCCAGAGTTCCTTGCCGTTTCCCCTAGTCTCTCGCCCTTGTGATGGTCTAGTCTGACGTTCCCAGGATCCGGTTCTGAGCCTTGATCAGGACAAGTGTGTCTTCATCCGCCTTGATCGGGGAGGAATCCAAACCTTCGCGATCGTCCTCCTGGGAATCTCATCAATTCGCAGAGTGCCGCTCCTGGCCAAAGTTCACCAAAACCTTGGGCCGTGGTTTTGAGAGAAACTCGAGAGTTTCTGCGTTACTACAGGCCACCGCTTTGGCCCCTTAGCCACTTGATGCCCTTGAACTCGCAAGCAAACGGGTTGTCTGCGCGAACAATGGCATCCTTCATGGCGGTCAGGATCTCCGATTCTGCCTTCAGCCAGTTAACGTCCGATATCTTTCCTTCCGGGTGGCTTCGGTAGATAATGGTTGTCTGCAGCTCAGGCGGTGCTTCCTTTGGGCCAACCAGAATGTTCCTGGTTTCGCCGTCTTCGGCTCGGAAGCTTTTATGGAGTCATCCGTCCTCCCGCCGCTTGAACCTTTGGTTCTCCGCCAGTCGGTTCCACCGTTGCCTCCTGTACAGAGGGCGTTGGTGGTACCTTTGGCGCTCGCCGTGTTCTGCGGCTGAGGTATATGGTCTTCCCCCTGCTTCCCGGATACCTTCTTCCCCTTTCTCCCCTCACAGACGATGACGTTGAGGGGTTATCCGTCCACCATCGTCTTCGTGCCAGCTGCTGCTGACGGTGAAGACGATGGCTTGGAGTACCGATGCCCTGTATCCCGAAAGCCGTTTGCGTCGGGTTTTCTGCAGTCAGAGGATATCGACGCAGGGGGGCCTGCGCTCGCACCCCCAATCACCGCCGGTACTTTGTCTCCGACTCCCTGCACCTTAACTGTTTCTCCGTTAATAGACATTAACCCATAAACAACGTTGCGTTTTAGCCCTACCGCCAGGGTGAACTACTTTTAGCTTCGGCCCTCGCCCTGACCTGCCCGGCAGGAAGCCCTTCTGGCAGCATGTGCTGCCGACGGTATAGCCTCGGTGCCCTTACGCTTACTAAGCCCCCTCATCGCGGCAAGATGGTAGTTCGCCGAGGGGGATGTACATTAGATACTACATACTTAAATCTTTTTATTTTGCATAATTTAGTGTATATTTTTGGCAAATTTACCCAAGTTTCACAGAAAAATGTGTAAGCAAGTAATTTCGCAGAAAAATTCCATTAATTACGCCACCAGACAGGATGGACAAAATTGGTTGATCATATTTTTCGAGCTCTGCAATTGAATTTATTTTTCGAGTGCTAAATTCTAATGTTATTTTCGCAAAAAACGCTTCATCGCTATAATTGAGCGGGAATAAAATTCAAAGTTTGTTGATCAGAACTGAAAAATGTTGTCTTGGGTAAGTTGAAAACTTTCTCAATTCCCTAATGAAAACAACAATGAAGTAAACAAAACCACAATTTCAAAAATGTATTTTAATTTGAAACCCGACGACTCGGTGCTTCTATTCTCCTAGTTTCTGCGAACCTGAAAAGTGTATGAAAAATGAAATCTCGGATCCTCTGGCACCTACGGATTTTCCGGTTGATTTCACAAATCTATGAAGTCATTACGTTATTAAATCACAATTCTTTGCCTATTGATCTGCTCATTCCTTTCAATATAATGATTGCATTTTTATAGCCCTTTTAAAGAACACTAAAAATAAAAAATACTTCAATCAATTTGTTGAAGCTGCCGAGCTTTTTCGGCAACTCTGACTCCACATTTACAAATAATAGTCTCCGTTAGTAAATATAATACGATTTTTATTGTTCGATGGGGTCGTGGCAGTGAACTACGATTTGCTGTGTAAGCTGTACAAATGTGTTAAAGGTACAGACTATTCTAACGGTTCGCGTTTGACATTAACTTGAGCCGCGATGCGATGCATTTGAGAATAATATTGACTGTGTCGCAAAAAAGGGGATGCACTGAAATATAAGCGGTGTGTGCGTGTAAGCACTGAGAGCGCGATTTAGATGAGCGAGACAATACATAATTAAAGAGAGTTGTAGGAGAAGATGTATGGAAGATAATATGAAAATGTCTTAAGAGCTATTAAAGACTGCTGCTCCGCAAAAAAAATTTTTTTAAAGGGGAGCCGTGTCCAAATTATCACATTTATTTAATCAGACTGTAACGATTAAATAATGCTCTCTTCTACTGACTCTCTTCTTTTTGCGCTTGCATTTTCTTCCATATCGCTGCAGTTAATAAAAGTTGCATTGAATATTTTACAGAAATCTCTCAAGCTTCGTTCTGAAGAGTTCAAACATCATTAATCGTTTCAGCTCTATCAGCATACCAAAAATATTTAAGATACAATCGGAATAATTATTGGACAAATCATGAATTTATTTATGGAATAGGGGTTGCTTACTTTAAACTCCGCTGCTTTAAATGGTAAAGTAAAAATTAAAATTTTGTTATACTCGAAGAGTTAAGGCGTTTAGTTTAGATTTGTGATATAATTGGATGTGTGTAACGCAGAGAACCCCATAAAGTATATATATTATTGATAAGCATCAATAGCCGCGTCGATATAGCCATGTTCTGCTCGTCCGTGCGTCCGTCTGTCCGGCTTATTGTGCGCCTAGTCCTCAGAGATGATGAGAGCTAGAGCAATCGAATTTTGTTTTCAGACTCATATGATATCCCACTGCTGCAGGTGTATTTCAAAATTTTGCCTGCCTCTACAAAGGATGAACATTTGTAGCGTCCACAATTTTAAAATACTAGAAAAACGGAAAATCCAGTATCGTAGAGATTGACCATATCTACCAGTTTACCGAAGCTGGTTTAGATCGGATGGTCATTATAGGAAATATTATGAAACGCTGAAGCCGCTACTCATTCTCTCTCTCGCTCACACATTCGGCCTTGTCTTGTTTACAGAGCTCGCAAATAACTGTCGACCGTTTCTCGTTGTCTGCAAATAACTGTTTTTTCCTGACACTTTACGAAAAGACTCAGAGAGAAAACCGATTTATGGGTTCTTGAATGAGCTCGCTCGCGCTCAGAGCGAAACCGTTTTTTTCTATTCTGTTTTGTTCTGGTTGTTCCAAGACCGTTTTGTCGTGTTCAGTGAAGCAAAAGGTCTTTTGCTTATGCATTGGTATACATTCACACGCATAGGCAAGAGGTTTTTGAGTGTTTCTTCTACGGGACGGACGCGCGCCGCCGTCGCTCCTCTTACGCGCCGCGTCCCGGGGCTCAACGGAAGCTGCCGGGGTGCATTGTGGACGGGTCGGTCGCGGAGCAACCCAGGCTGTCTGGCCGGCTATTGGCTATTGGCGTTTTTTTCTGCCCGGCTGTAGAGGCGGCCATTGAGTGAAAATCGCTGGCTGCAACTCAGAGTGAGATATTGAGCTTGTATTTGCGGATTGAAGGTGCACATACCCCTGTGATCGCGTTCCCCAGCGTTGTGGACCGACTGTCTGGCCTGCGTAATCCAGGTAGCAGGCCAAGGATGCCGCCGAGCACGATTGAGATGCTTGATTGTTGAGGAAACTTCCTTGTTTGTTTGTGTGGAGTCCCACTCAAACGCACACATCGGGCCGCACCCTTTGAAGCCCCGGGGAGAGTTATTTTCTCCCTCTCCGGCTCAAGTTGCTTGGCGACGGAGTTGCCGGGCTTGGCAGAGGAGTTGCCAGCACGGTACGCTTGCGTAATTTAGGCCCATTAAAACCCTACTGCAGTTCCAACGGGCTTACTGGCTAATAAAAAACCTAGGTGAGCACGGCAGCACGCTCTGCGTTTTATTATCTTACTTAGTCACTGCGGGCCATCAGCTGCTAACCAGGGCACCTGCAAAATTGGCGATACTAAGCCTAGATCATACAGCGTAGGAGTCCAGATGGCGCTGCCATGTAGTACGGAGGGACACCACCTACCGGCAGAGGGCGCTGCACCATAATCTCCAATAGTCTCCGACAGATGGCTCTTTATCACCCATCCTAGAAGTCGGCTACGGACCCCTCGAGCCTAGGGGCTTTGTACGAGGGAAATGGACGTATAAGCGCATAAACCACAACGGCGCACTCTGGGGCAATCTGCCAACCCCACCGCTACGGCGGCGTACCCGCAAACGGGGCCCTGGCGACCGAGAAGGGGCGGTATAACTCCCATCGGCAAACGTCGGGAGGAAACTCCCGGCCGTCGCGGACGCCCCCAGAGAGCCAAATCAGACCCACTAGTACCGCAAGCCCTGACGAAGATGAGCGCATTGGTAGGCATCATACTACCCGCAACACCGAGCCCAGTAAAGTGTTACGTACGACCCACTGGAACCCCTTATGAGCATTGACTTTGGGCTGACGGTGGCGGCATTCTACGACCTGAATAGGCAGGCTGAACCCCTGCTGAAATGGCTCATAGGTTAATGTCCCCACCGCCCCCGTCTCGTTAAAACCCTGGCAGGCCTCGAGTAACGCTTCCTGGTCGTCCCACCTAGGTGGTTGCGTAGGCTTGGTTGATCTATATCCCAACTTGCACCGATCTGGCTCTGAATCCTGGCGCTCATAAGGCCCAGGGTCAACCCTCGCATGGACCTCACCCACGGAAAGGCACCCATGGGATCGCGACTGTGAATACGCACTGCGACCAGGAATAACGAACTCGAGTGGAGATCCTTTTTACATGGAAAATACACCACACACACCGATGGAGAAGATGACTGAGGAGGCAGTCTTTGAAAGCGTCACGCACTTTCTAGATCCCCACCACCGTCGGCACCTGCGAAAGCTCATTGCTCGAGCATGTTCCAGTCTGGACCTGACGGCATGGAGAAGGAGCGACCGCACTCCAACCCACTAGAGCTGCTGAAAACCCTAGGTACTCGGGCTAATGAGCTGGTCCAAAGGATGAACGACCAGCGGCACGTGGACATCCCGATGAAGGACCTAGCCTGAGCGTGGTAGCTCTGCAGGCGCTTATCCTTAACAGCTTTGACAAGCTGCACAACAGGTCGATCGGGACCGCCACCATTGGCACCCAAACAATTGCGAAGCCGTCTCTCACCGGCACTAAGAGGCTGCGCGAGTCTCCGCAATTGGCTGAGCCTACAAAGAGACAGAGGAGCACAAGACCGAAGCAAAAATCAACCCAACCTCGAGCTGCCGGCGCTGGACCAGGGCGAAAACCCCCTCTGAACAGTTGACCATGGTGCCACCCCCAGCCGCCAAAAAGCAACCTCAAATGGCAGCAGGTGGGCCCCAAGGCAAGGAAGAGAAGGGAGCCGCGCGAGCGCGAGCCAAGACCGGACGCGATTATAATCCAGCCCCAAGGAGAACTCAGCTATAGTGACATCCTTCGCATGGTCACTAGGCGGCAGGACGGAATGCTGGCAGGAAGTTGGCAAAAACGTCAACAAAATCCGAAGACGGCAAAGGGCGAACTGCTTCTAGAGCTCAACGGAGCGAGCAAAAGCAACACGGCGAAACTCAGGGATGACGTTAGCGCGGCACTGGGACTGCAGTCGGGCATTAGAGCGGTGACAGAGGAGCTGGGCGTGGAGATCAAGGATCTTGACAGTCTGGCCACGAAGGAGGACATCGCAGAAGCGATAGCCACAATGTTGGACGCACCCAGCGTAGACATTGAGCTATTAAGAGCCTGAGGCCATCCTTGCTGGTACACAACTGGCAGTTGCATGCCCTGCCCCCGGTTCATGCAAGAGCCCCTGCTGAACGCAGGAAAGCTCAAAGTCGGCTGGACGAACTGCAGAATCAGGGAAAGGTCAGCCCAAAGACGCTGCTATAGATGCCTAGGAGTTTGGGCATGTCGCAATCAGGTGCAAGAGCGCGGTGGATCGCACCGGATGCTGCCTCAGGTGCGGCGCAAGTGGCCATAAGGCCGCAACCTGCCAGAGCGATCTACGCCGCTTCATCTGCACGGCTAACAAGGGCAAGGACACGGATCACTACGCGGGTAGCAAGAGATGCCCAGCAGCCAAAGTTGTGGGGTCCAGCTTGCCGCCGCAATGATGAAGCTATTACAGCTCAACCTAAATCACTGTGCTGCGGCTCAGGACCCGCTAAGCCAAACAGTGAGAGAAATGGCGGTAGACCTTGCCATTATCAGCGAGCCATACCGCCCCAAGGAGTCCCCGGTATTCTTACCGGATGACACCAAAAAGCCGCGCTATGGCTTTGCGGTACCACACCCATGCAGGCCACCAACGTAAGCCCGGAGGTGGGATTCGTACGCGCAAAAGGTTGAAGGGTCTGGATGTACAGTGTCTACCTCGCTCCAAGCCTGTCGCTCGCCGAATTCACAGGTATCGTAGAAAACCTAGAGGCTGATGTCAAAGATCATCACCCAGTGGCTATCGGAGGCGATTTCAACGCGTGGGCAGAGGAATGGGGAAGCGCCTCAACGAATGCGAGAGGTAGGGTCTTGCTGGAGACCATCGCACCCCTGGACATAGCGCTCCTCAATCAGGGTGTGCAATAGCAGTGTGTCATAGCAGACGCGCCTAGATGGAAATGCTACCGCGCGGATAGGTTCAACACTGCGCTGTTTTCGAACATGATGTCAAACCTCGTGACGCATGGTAACGCGGAGTGCATGGCCAACCAAGTCATGGAGAGCATCGATGCAGCATGTGCCGCCACCATGGCCCAGAGGAAGCATTATGGGCGCCACCACCAGCCAGTCTTCTGGTGGAACGAGGGCATTGCCGAGTTACGCCGGGAGTGCAACCACGCACGTCGTCGCTACCAGCGCTCGCGGGGTAGCACGGACTTTCGCAAATGGCAGGCCACCGTTAGAGACTGCCGGAGGGCTCTGAAGGCCGCTATTAAGGAAAGCAAACGCCAGTGCTTTCTGACGCTATGCGATTCTGCGGAGCAAGATCCATGGGGAAGGGCTTACAAGCTGGTTACGAACAAGCTGTGCACCAAGAAGCAGGGACCCCCTTCGACCCCGACATGGCCAGATGCATTGTGGAGGAGCTTTTCCCGCGCATGTCGGATCACATCGAGGAGACCCCTTGCCTAATCCCACCGCTGCAACAGGGCCACATCGAGGAGGTGACTCGAGGAGGTCTCAACTGCAGCCAGGAGCATTAGCCCGAACAAAGCCCCGGGCCGGATTCTATCCCGAATCGAGCCCCTCATACTAGCCCCTTTCCCTGCGCCCGGAAATCTTCGTGAAGCTGCTAACCCAGTGCCTTCGCGAAGGAGTCTTTCCTACGCGGTGGAAGACGCAGAAGCTGGTGCTCATTCCAAGCCAGGCAAGCCGCCAGGGATGGCGTCGTCGTATAGGCCAATCTGCTTGATAGACACAGCGGGCAAACTGCTCGAGAAAGTGGTGTGCTCGCGACTGGAACGAGCCATCGCGGATGCTGGTGACCTATCACCGCATCAATACGGCTTTCGCAAGGCCAGATCCACGATTGACGCCGTGGGTAGAGTGGTAGACATTGCATCTAGGCACCGCTGGCACTCGGTGGAAAGGCGGCTGCAAGGAGTACTCGCCTAATGGTCACGCTGGACATCAGGAACGCGTTCAACACGGCGAGATGGGAGCTGTATCTTGAGGGTAGGGGAGGTTTAATACACCCATGTACCTTCAGCGCATGGTACGAAGCTACTTCGAGAAAAGGCTGCTCTTGTACGACACTCATGTTGGCACGGAGCAATACGAGGTATCTGGAGGCGTTCCGCAGGGGTCGGTATTGGGTCCCTTACTGTGGAACGCAATGTACGACGGCATACTGCGACTCAGACTCCCCCACGGAGTGCATGTGGTGGGCTTTGCGGACGACGTGGCTGTCCTGGTAGTGGCTAAGGACTTGGCCGCAGTAGAGACGACCTGCAACCAGACGATTGCGCTTATACAGCAGTGGCTAGAGCTGGTCGGGCTTGAACTCGCACCTCACAAGACCGAGGCAGTGCTGGTGTCCAGCCGGAAGAAAGTGGAGACGGCCAGCATCACAGTGGCAGGCACCCTAGTGTCATCAAAGCGGGCTATCAAGTACCTTGGCGTCCTGATAGACACACGTCTCTGTTTCGAGAGCATCTGGCGTACATGAACACAAAGGCGGCATCCAGTAACAGAGCGCTGTCGAGGATAATGCTGAACACCCGAGGACCCAAGCAATGGCGACGACAGCTTCTATCGAGTGTGACGAGATCGGTGATGCTCTACGCGGCGCCAATCTGGACAAAGGCACTACAGACAGCGAGCTACACCAGAGGCCTGGCAGCCACTCACCGACCCTTCACTTCGAATAGTCAGTGCCTTCCGAACAGTCTCGGACGATGCTGCTCACGTGATAGCGGAATAGCACCATTTGAGTTCCTAGCGGAGGAGCGGTGCACCTACCATCGGGGATACGCATGGCAGAGGCATGGAAGCAGCGGACAAACGGGTGGTGCGCAAGGTTTGCAAGCAGCAGAGCTCCCGGAAGTGGCAACAACGTTGGGATAGGTCCCCAAGGGTCGTTGACTCACCAACTCATCCCATCCATCGAAGCGTGGGTTGTCAGAAAGCACGGCCAGGTAAATTTCTACCTAACTCAGCTACTTAGCGGCCACGGCTGTTTTCGCAAGTATCTGCACCGCTTGGCATGAGGACACACCAGAGTGCTCATGGTGCGGACACAACGTGGAGGAGGACGCCGAACATTCAATATTTGCGTGCGGCAGGTTTACGGCGCAGCGTCACCAGCTGGAAGTAGCCCTGGGTGGGGCGATATCCAAGCACAACCTGGTGCAGTACATGCTAAGGTCCCCAGGTAACTGGGAGGCGACCAGTAACTTCTGCGGCTGCGATTATGACGGAACTGCGCGCGCTGTTGAGCGCCAGAGAAGGGAGCAGCAAGGCTAAGCGACGCCTCCACTTGTGTGAAGCATTGCTTCGCGGCCGTACCACACTTGTCGGGCTCGCATAGTCATGTCACCTTATTGTAAATAGTAAATAAGTAAAAGTAGATCAATTAAATAAATGGAATTAAAAAAAAAAAAAACACGCATAGGCAAGCAAATCGTTTTGCAGACGAAATATATTAATTGCTATCGTGAATTGTAAGTGTGTGTAAGTAAATGTAAAGACCGTTTGCGTTGAGTTTTTCGGTCAATCGGTCTTTTGCTGACTCTCATTGTGCGCGAAAGCGTTTCTCGTTCCGCTCTTTACGCACTGCTCATTGAAAGAGCGACATGCAAAGAGCTCAACGAAAAGCGCTCAACAGAAAAACATAAATAAAGACAGCAAGAGTCTCTTGCTCAGAGCGAGAGCGAGAGAGTATGAACTTTTTCGGTTGTGCTCGCAACGAGATCGCAAGAAGAAAAACGGTCGACAGTTATTTGCGAGCTCTGCTTGTTTAGCGTGTGTGCACTGGCGGATAACGAGTTAGAACGGCGTGACAAATGTTGCAAAAATAAGTTAACTGATAAAATATTTTAAAATTCCACATAATCATCTCCTTACATATATTTCGCCTATGTAAGTGTGTGTAAAAAGTAGGGTTGCGGCTACAGAAGCAACTTGTTACATTCCTCTCGGTTTTTTAAATCGTGTGCCAAAGACTCGGAATTCCGGCCCGGAATTAATGTCGCCTTAATGAAATAGAAATTGACAGCAAAAAATTGGTAAACGTTTGACCCTCGCGCATCCAACTCAAAAAATATGCGCTTTTAAGCCAAGTTAGTTCGAAAAGTAACTGGCTGTCTTACATGATCATTTTCTAAGTATATTTCACAAATCATCGAAAAAGTGATTACGTAATATATGAACAGCCCCAAATGTGCTACAACTTTATGTCGGTCGTTTAGAGAATATCAAAGTTTAATTTTTTCAAATACAAACTGCTCAAATTGTGCAACTTGTAAATTCCCTTTAAAAATATGTTTCTCTAAAAAGTATAAATGTTAATAAAAAAAATTGCAGCTCAACCCTACTAGTCAGTTTCGAAAATGTTTTGCTGGCAGAACATGCCATCGTGTAAACGAAGTGCACAGTGCATGTCTTTTGCATGTTTTTTGTTTGTTTTTGTGAATATGGACCCAAGTAGGAAATTACTAACAGTCGGATTGGTAACTCTTGTTGCAGCGAATGTGGAGGTGCGAATTTTATTGCATTCCCATCAACATTTTGTTGGACCTAAGATCCATAGTAACTCCCTCTTCTCGACGAGCTTTTATTCACTTTTCGATGCTTGAAATCTACGCTGACGAAATACAGAACACTTGTACAACAAAATGGCAATTGCAATACCATCTGCTGCTTTTCCAGTATTAATCGGTATTTAATTTTTTCTACTGGGTACCGCTCGGCATACAGCCTTAGCATACATACATACACTTTGTGCTCGAAACAATTTCTTATCGGTTTCATACGAATACCATCCCTTAATTTGCTAGCTCACACTTTTTTCGGATCTGAGTACTAGGCTTAAACATACTTAATATCGTATATATCAAAACCGTATAAGACCAAAAAATAAAAATACTTTAGGGCGTTGATATGCAATGACACCAAGCTGACAAGCCCCAAGGATCCCAGGGAAACACTCAGTCCTCCTCCCACCCAACCGACCGAGGGGCGCTGCTGCATTACGCGCAACGCGTGTACCGAACCGATCGCGAACATGCAGGAAAGATAGGTGTTGGACTATTATTTAAAGAAAATTAAAGATAAACATAACGCTAACATGCTAAGTTACAAAAAAAAATTATTAAGGGAAAGGCATGTAAGTATTAGAGCATTCAGAAGAGGAAGTGAGGGAATTATAATATAATTATAGTATAGATAGTTATATCCTCGTTCGTTCTCTTTGTAGGGACCAGACTTGTTTTTTTCTTGCGCTCCGCTTCTTTATTTTATTAATTACAAACAACCGGTGTTTTGGCCTAATAAATTCACTAAATATCTTCTTAACTGATTGGCTATACAAATCCAAGGGTGCATGCCTAGTAATTGTGTAAAAACACAACGTATTTAATAAATTTGTGCGTCGGTTAATTGTGTTTGTGTTGCTTTCCATAAGTACGTATGTAAATACATTTAGCCGCTCTATTGTTTTAGCTTTTGTCTATCACTCTCTCTCTATCACCCAAACTTAAATGCGTGTTCTTTCTCTTTGGCTCTTGAAACCTTCTGTGCAGTTGCGCTTCTCACTCACAAGCTGTTGCTGCAGTTCTCTCATTTTTTTCGATTTCTTTAAGCATAGCTTTTTAACAATTGTTGCACTGTGGTTTAATTGCTATTTGCAAAACAATTAAATGCGTAATACAAGAAACAGATCACTCACGATCAGCCGAACAGCTGCTGGCTTTGCGACAGCGTCGAACACACAAAAGTGCGCAGGTATTTGGGGGATGCCATTCTACAACGTTACGGACTGCATTATAGTTGTGAGGAATGCCGTGCAGTTGAAAACGACATTCGTTCGTTTACAAGGCACTCGAGGAGTGGGTTCAAAGAGCTGATCGTAGGCTCTAAGAAGCAATATGAACGGCTCTTGGCCATGGACACTCAATTCAGCAGTTTGCAGTTGCTGGCTGAGTTTTCGCGGCGCAAGAAGTCCACTCCGCGGGACTTGCAAGTGCAAACTGCCTCACTGCCGCCGGCATCCAAAAAACTAACTTCGACCACTACGCCAGTGCAGCAGTTGATTTCGTTTGCCACCCAAGGGCAACGATCGCTGCTGGTGATGCAGATTCAGTAGCCGAATACATCACCGCGGAGAACAACGAACGAACGAGAACAACGAACAACAGGAGCCGACTGTAGCGTCCGTGTCCGTAGAGACCGTATCAAAACCCATTGCTATCCCATCCATTACGAACCCGCCAGTTGATGTACGTCCGGGACCACCGGATATTGCCATCACAAGTACCGCACCTATGGTGCCAAAACCACTGGTGGGTGTCCCACCAAAGCGGCAAAGTTTTTGTCTCTCGGCTGGTCCCTGACCTCACTTCTAATGTTGTAACTGCTTTTATCCAAAGCAAAACAAAGGCCGTTCTGCCAAATTTTGGGATCGAGCACTTGGTTGTAAAGGAGTACAAGGCTAAGAAGAAGAATAGGCCCCTATAACTCTCCCCGACAGTCAGACCAGTGCTCCATCCTCATCTTCCCGCTCTACTTCCACCCATCCAAAATACTAGTTTCCTCTCTTTTAGTTACATACCAGAATGCTAGAGGCTTACGTAGTAAGCTCAGTACTTTTATCTGGAGAGTTTCACATATTTGTTCCATATTATTATGTTTACTGAAACCTGGTTAAAGCTGGACATCCTTAGTTCCGAAGATTTGGCAGATCGGTACACAAAAATTTAGAAATGACCGTTCGTCTCGACGTGGAGGAGGGGTCCTCATTGCAGTGAATTCTAATTTCCCGTCGCAACATTTCATATTCCAGGTTAAACAAGACCTGGAATTCCATGACATAAAACTGATTCTTCCAGCCTTTTCTATTTTCATTACATGTTCGTACATTCCACCGTCTTCGGATATCTCTATATACGAGCAGCACCTGTCTGCTTTACTGTTTCTTCCTCGCTATCGGATAAAGACCATATGATAGTTCTGGGTCATTTAAATTTGCCAGGTACTGTTTGGTCTTCGGTAAACGAGTCTAATACCCTTGTGCCCATATAACGACATGACTTTATTGACGGCTTGCTAAACCTGTCCCTGTCTCAAGTCAACAATGTGAAAAATTCCTTGGGTCGATTGCGTGATCTGTGCTTTGTCTCGGATCCGACCATAGCGTTGTAAACCCGAGCCCTTCTGCTCACTATACCTAAAGACGAAGTATTGGTCGATATTGGAAATTCTGTATTGGATCGATCGTGCAAGCTTTTAGAACGTGTCCGCTGCTTTCGTAATGCCGGAAAGTGGCGACAAAGGTCGTTCATTAGACCAATTATTATTTTATTATGAGAAGCGTAATCAGTGACACTATTGTACGCTGTGAGGAACTATCTCAAGCTGAGGTAGGCTCAGTCCGTCCAGGATTTTTACCTTTACAAGAAATTTGTAGATCGCTGGGAACTTTAAGCAAGGGGGCTTGGCCGTGAGACCGAAAGAAGAGCTGAGGTGGCGCTATGTTACCGTGTGGTTGGCGTGTGGGGCAATGTTCGCGCTGGCGAATAAAATGCTGACGATGGAGTTCTTGGTTAAAACTGTATTTTTATTGGTATTTATATGTTGTTACCGGTAAGTGTGGCGTTTGGGTATCCTTTGCGCGGGGCTGATGGACTGCCGTTACTCTTGGCCGATGGACTGCCTAACTGTGTGATTGTCGGCGGATGGACTATTTAAAGCCGGCACCTGGTGTGTGGGTCTGCTGAGTCCGCAGTTCCGTGCTTGGTGTGGGGTTTTTGATTAGTGGGTTAAGGTGTGGGAATGAGTTATGTGGAGTCAGTGGGTTTGTGGTGGGGCTCTTTTTCCCGATTTCGCATCGCGGAAATCGATGTGGGTTGGATTTTGTGCTACGTCGACGATCTAACGGTGGGTCAGTGGGTTGTGAGTGATTGTATATCGAAGTTATCCGCTATTCCTAAAATGCTACAAATTTTTTAGAGTTCACCTCTTTTATAATTAAAGGCTTCCAGAGTAAATATTCAGAAGGATGTTATTTACACCGATTTCACTAAAGCATCTGACTCTGTAAAACCATTCCCTTCACCATACTTTCACATTTTAGGCTTCCGCTCAATCTTTTTGAAATTGATTTCAGCTATCTATCTATGTTTCAAAGAGTCCTCTACGAAAACCCCTTGTATTCACCTGTTCAGGTTACTTCTGGAGTACCACAGGGCAGCCATCTAGGCCCACTACTTTTCACACTCTTTATTAAAGACCTGCCTTTAGTATGAACAAGCTTCCGAGTACTAAATTATGCGGATGATATTAAACTCTGTGTCCATTACAAAGACATTTCATTTTACTCGCTTGCAATTCGATCTCAATTACTCGACGCCAGGTCAATGAAAGAATTGTATATAACAACAATAGAATCCCTTCCATTACTAAAGGACTAGGCATCGATATATCCATATATATCAATTACGTATCGAAAGAATTGGAGGTCAGTCAAATACCAGTAGAGCAAAAGTAAATGTTCTAATAAAATCCCTTCACGGCGGACTTACGCAAAGAATTGAAGCATTCATACTGCCTCAGATAATTACTGATCAACCAGCTCAGGCACTCGAACATATCAAGCAGGTTCCCACTCAGCAGATCCGAATTTCCATTAACCAGGAAACCTTTGAAACTGCAACCAAAAAGATTCCACCAGACACCTGGAAAAAGCTATGTGAACTTTATAAACGAGTATGAAGGACTAGGACATAAAGATAGTCCCAGCATCACAAGTTCCATAGAGACACTATTTTATTCCACATCACTATGTGCTCAAGCCAAAAAAGCACCACCACAAAACTTCGAGTCGTGTTTAATGCGTCATGCAAATCAATTAGCGGTAAATCGTTGAACTACATTCTGCACGCTGTACCCACAGTTCAGAGTGAGCTTATTTCCATACTATTGTGGTTTCGTATGTATGTACGAATGTATTTATGTATGTATGTATTCACAGCGGACATCAAGAAGATGTACCGACAAGTGTGGATAAGCCCGGAGGATCAATTTCATCAGATGATAGTCTGGAGAAACAATCCATCTGAAGACATTAGGTTATATCGCCTAAAAAACTGTCACATATGGGACAACATCGGCTCCATTCCTGGCAACCAAATGTTTGAATCATTTGGCAGCTTGGAGTGTAATTAGATTTCCGATAGGATGATTTCTATGTGGATGACTGTCTCACTGGTGCAAATACCATCACAGAAGCAATACAAATTCAACAAGAGCTTAGTAAAATATTGTTACCTTCCGGTTTCAAATTACGCAAATGGTGCTCAAACAACGACCAGCTCTTACAAGGAATCCCCAAAGATGACATTGTCAGCAAAGTCAATATGGGCGAAACTTTGTAACAATACAGCATAAAAACTCCAGGCCTAATGTGGACTGCGTGGACGAACAACAAAGGGCCAAGCGACACATATCACCAAACTTTGAGAGTTTAAGCTCGATTGGGACGATGAACTGCCATCAAAACTCCAACAAAAATGGAAGGAATAACGGGAAGACCTACAAACGTTAAATTCAATGCATATTCTCTGGCGCATATATGATAGAAAGGTTCCAGTCACCCAGGATCTACATACCTTTGTAGACGCATCAGAACGAGCCTATGGCGCAGCAGTTTAGGTACGAGCCACTTACAAAAACAGGTGTCCCTACGACTACTTTGCTCAAAATCTCGAGTGGCACTCACCAAACGCGCCAAACAATCCCTACCACGTCTAGAACTGTGCGCTGCAGTTTTAGGTGCCGAGCTCTCACCAAACGACTTAGAAGGGATCTTCATATGAGCCCTGACACAGTATCAGGAAGTGTCTAGGCTAATTCCACCGTTGTACTGTCCTGAATAAACTCATCGCTATCGACATATCATACCTTCGTGGCAAATCAAATTGCCAAGATCCAGGCACTGACTAACCAACTACAATGGCGTCGTGTTTCGTCAGCCAACAATGCAGCCGATGTCCTTTCAAGAGGAATCACAGCAAGCAAGTTAAAAAATCACAGCCTATGGTTATACGGACCATTATTCTTGCACGGATCAGCAAATAATTGGACAAAACACCCATCATTGAACACAGCAATCTTGAGAGAAAGGCTAAGCATGTCAGCTTGCCAATCGCACCTAGCTCTCTTGGAGAAGAGTTATATGCATGCAGACACAGCAACTCGTTCAACAAACTCCAACGAATTGTAGCGTACATGTTTCGCTTCTGCTACAAAACCACAGAGCGCCTGCAAAGACTCTTTTGCGGGAGGAGACTCCTTTGATTCAGGAGAACTGATCATGCTCGCGCTACGATTCTACGAACATGTCGAATTCACAGCAGATTTAAAACAGTTAAAACTCTATAAGACAATGGATAGAAAAATTCGATCATATCGTTATCTTCTTACATATATGGATGATGAGCTAATCCGGGTTAGCTCATCCAGATAAGGCATACATTGCTGTATTTTGTTGTTTCTCCACAGAGGCCGTACATCTGGAGCTGGTAAGTGACTTGACCACAGATGCATTCTTGCCAGCAATCCGACGATTCCTTAGCAGGCCCGGGAAGTGCAAGACTATTCATTGCGACAATGCCACAAATTTCGTTGGCGCAAACAACAAGCTAAATGAATTGAAAGAAGCAATATTCAATGAAAAGGCACATTCTCTAATCACAAATCATTGCAACAAAAGAAAAGTGGATTTTATATTCATTCCTCCCCGGGCCCCATCATATGGCGGCCTATGGGAAGCTGCAGTAAAATCAGATAAGAAACTGCTAATCAAAACCACACAAACACAATCCTTGACGCTTTAGGAACTGAACACGGTCATAATTGAATTTAAACAATTCTCGATTCCCGAATTACCGACTGCGCTCACGTCAGGTCATTTCCTGATCGGCGAACCTTTAACCACAGCACCTGACAACACTGATCGTCAAGAAAAACCTTGGTTAAGCGCTGGTAATGGTATCACGCTTTAAACATGCATTCTGGAAACAATGGTCTACGGAATACCTCCACGAACTACAATTTCGGCACTAATGGAAAACCACCAAACGTAACCGAATGCTTTTTAATTTTGGTGAAGGAAGACAACCTTCGACTAATGAAGTGGCCAATGGGTCGCATCATCAAAACTTATCCTGTGCAAGACAACCACGTACGAGTGGTTGATGTCAAAACAGCGTTCGGTATATACGCCCCATCAGTCGTCTAGCCCCATTATTCTCCGAAGAGGTAGCAAAAAAACGCTCCAACAACGCGAGTGAAGACTTTACGGAAACAGAAGAACCACCAATATAGCGGAACAGGATCTTGTTACCTTCACTAACATTAATATTGTTAGTTTTACTCTCATGCTTCCATTAGCATTATCATATCACAATCAATTAATGTGACGCAATTTGCAAACAAGCATGGAGTATTTTACGAGAAAACTTGGCACCTCAATAATAGTTACGTCTGAATGGACCATGATCATATATTATGATTTAGACCCCTATTGGAAGAACATGCAAGTAATGTCTGCCGGAATGTCTTTAACTAAGATATAATGGGAAAAGTAAGAAGCCATTTCTTTGTTCTTCTCGACTTAAAATACGCTAAGGAAATGGCACAAGTAATTAAAAAGGTTAAAACTAACGAAAAACTTTCTATTACATCTATTTAAAAACCAAACATCCATTATTGACTCCACAATAAACGTGGTTAGAAAGGATAAATTAGCCACGGATAATCGCCTAAAAATGTTGGAACAGTAAGTGACAACTATCAACAGAGAGAGAGGATCATATCACCGCGATCAGATCATCTACCTTAGTAAAATGGCTTTATGTGCAAAATTTGTTTTCAATTTTTCTTGTTTGTTTTGAAAATGCAGTTCTTATCTCTTATTTTTGTGCGCGGTTACTGTAAATTCTCGTATTCTTTGAACTCCATTCGTGGTTACCTTACCTTAAACCGTTACCGTTACCTTAAATAAGAGATAAAAAGTCGAGCTGTACGTAAAAAAAATGGTTATATTATATGTTCGTTCATGTTTATTAATGTTTTAAGAGTGGCTGTGTTAGCATCTTTTAAGTAAAAGTGACAAGCTGATTGATTTAGTACGCAAGCACTCAATTTTGCATCAAACCAGCGCAAATATTACATAAAATGGCAATTTTAGTTGAAAATGCCTCGTGGTACTGAATTTTCTAAGAAAGAACAAGGAAGGATCAAGGGAATGAAAAATTGTTTCACTAATGAATCGACATCGAAATACTATTTCGAAATTTTTAAAAGATCCACATGGTTACCACATAAATCGTCGCCTTGGTCCAGTACCAACAATCAGCCACCGGACAAAACGGCACATGCGTCAGTTAGCAACTGAAGACATGATGAGCTGCAACAAAATCAAAGCAGAACTCGGTTTAAAATCACCAGGCAACGTGTGAGCCAAATTTTGAACAAAATTTTAACCACTCATACGAAAACAAAGTTGGGAAACCCCGTTTAACTAAACGGCATAAAGATTCGCGCATGGCTTTTTATGAAAAACACAAGTTCTGGGACATCGAATTAAAAAATATAATTTTTAGTGATGAAAAAAAATTCAATTTATACGGTCCAGATGGCCATCATAAATATTGAGGGATCCGCGTCATCCACGGGCAACTTGTCACAAGCGGAACCATGGCGGTGGATCGCTTATGATATCGGCCGCCTTTAGTGCTAAAGGAAAGTCTCCAATATGCTGTGTATCCGGTCGAATGAATTCTCAAGCATATACAGAACTATTGGAAAGTGAACTTGTTCCATTTGCTGAGCATTTTCATGGTGACCAATGGACATTTCAGCAGGATAAAGCACCAATTCATGTTGCCCGGGCTTCAATGGGTTTTTTTAGTCCTACAATATACCATTGATGAAGTGGCCGGCAATGAGTCCGACTTAACTCCCCATTGAGGATCTGTGGGGCATCCTTGCAGCAAAAGTTTATGCCTGTACAAGGCAGTACGACAGCTAAAATGATTTGAAAAAAGTTATAATTGCAGAATGGGCCAAGATTGATTTATCAACTCTACAAAAATTTGGCACGATAAATGCCCCGCAGGCTGCAGAAACTTCAGGATCATGAGGACAACTGCATTAATTATTAAAAAGAGTTAATTTATTAAAATACTTTTCCCCTGAATTTTTTTTCGATAAAAAAATATGTTTTGCCCATATAACCATTTTCTATGTGAAACATAGCCATATAACCATTTTCTATGTGAAACATACAAACCTTTTTTTTGGTATTTAAAAGTGTATATGAAATTTGTTTATGCCTTTTGTTTTGTAGTTATAAGCAGCCAAACAAATAAAAATATAAAATAAATCAGAAAAATAGGTGTTGGAAAAAAAACGCCATTCAAAGCATTGCACATATAGCCATTTTACTAAGGTAACTCAGGCATACTTGGGACTTATAGCTCAATTAACACTACTTACAACAAGTCTCCAACGTATACAATCTGAAATCTCCGAAGTATTGATCAGTATTCATCATCGGAAAATAAGCCCAAAAAAATCTGCTAGACCAAATACGGGAGCATTTTCCACCAGATTAAATGTTGCCATCAAACAGTGTGCAAAGGATCTCCTTTAACCATTAAGCTGAAAGAAACTGGTCTACTTTCACTATCTCCTATCTCCTCCGAAGACTGAAGAGATTCCACCCTAGTGATCTCACTTCCCGTGCCATCCAATAACCATTAAAGTTTTGTAAATAATTGTATATAGTCAAGGCCCATTGTACCATATCTCTTTTCCCGGTTATGTTCAAATGGCATTGAACGATTCCGCATTGAAAATCAAGAATTAAGGAATTGTATGTTTAGGAACTGTTGCTGATGAAATTAATGCGTGTTTAAAAACATCTCCAGAGAATGTGGCATTGTTTGCAAAAACAAATTTGTACTTTTCTATTTGTAGGTTTCCCAAGAATTAAGGAAGTATGTATGTATGTATGTATGTAGGAACTGCTGCTGATGAAATTATTGCGTTCCTGCTTCAGCAGATTTGTTTTCCAGACAACTGTTAGACCGTTAATGTAAAGAATACTTCGAAGGAATACTTGATTCAGAGTGTGTTTCCAAATCTATACTATAAATTTGTAGAGCAAAAATCTGTGCGTATGCAATTATCTCCGAAACGCGTGCACCGAATTGCATGCGGTAAACAACAAAAATCTCTAATTATACCCGTACTCGAAGAGTAAAAGGGTATTTGTGGTAATTGCTGTCTGTCCGTCTTGTTTGTCGCCCATTGCTCGGCGGCTAAAAGAGCTAGAGGGGCCAAGTCTTTTTCCAAGCTGATGTGATATCTCACTCCTAGACAAATGTTTCAAAATTTCGCCCCGCCCACTTCCGCCCCCAAAAGGGCGCACATCTGTGGCGTCCACAATTTTAAAGATAACAGAAAACGAAAAATGCAGAATCATAGAGAAAGACTATATCTATCAGATGCCCAAATCTGAATCGGATCGGATCATTAATATAGCCACAATAGAGAAAACCATACGAAAAAAACTTAGCTCCCTCTCTTTCTTTGGTTTTTTTGTATTTTGTGTCGCCTGGATCTCAGAGACTATAGGAGCTAGAGCAACCAAACTTTTTGCCAAGACTCCTGTGATACCAAACCTGAACAAGTGTATTTCAAAATTTCTTCCCGCCCCCACAAAAGACGAAAAAGACTAAAAATGCAGTATTGTAGAGAATGACCATATCTACCAGATTCCCAAATTTGGTTCAGATCGGATCATTATTGTAGCCACAATGATCAAATGAAGTGTCAGCTGCGAGCTTCCCCCTTCCCCTTCGGCGTAAGTCATTTATGGGGATGATTTTCGCTACTTATTCTTTTCAGCACGCACACTCACGCTCAAACATGCTGCCTCGTGCAGTGTGCGTGTGTTGTCGTGAGAAGTGATGTAGATGAAGTAGATGACTGATGTAGCAAAAAAATGTAAATGTAAAAACTTATAAAACATTTGAAAGTTCCAGATAAATCACATGTGTGCTGACTGAGTACGGGGTATAAAAAGTAGAGTCGCGGCAACAGAGACTCCGCACGTTCTTTCTCGTTTGTTCTAAAAATGTGTGTTTGAACACCTATTTCATTTCATTTTGGGTCATCCTGTCAAAGATCATTTTATGATAGATTTTTTTTTTTATAATTTTTTGTGTTAGTATATTTGTTATACCCGTACTCGAAGAGTAAAAGGGTATATTGTATTTGTGGTAAAAGTGGATGTGTGTAACATAGAGAATGAAGCGTTTTCGACCCTTTAACGTATATACATTCTTAATCAGCATCAATAGCCGAGTCGATATAGCCATGTCTGTCCGTATGTCTGTCTGTCCGTCCGTCTTGTTTGTCGCCCATTGCTCGAAGGCTATAAAAGCTAGAGCAACCAAATTTTTTTTTCCAGACTGATGTGATATCTCACCCTAAAAGTGTTGAAAATTTCGCCCCGCCCACTTCCGCCCCCACAAAGGGCGCACATCTGTGGCGTCCACAATTTTGAAGATAACAGAAAACGAAAAATGCAGAATCATTGAGAAAGACCATATCTATCAGGGGCCCATATCGAAAAACATCGTTCCCTCTCTGTCGCACTCACACAAAAACGAGTCGCTTTGGTTTTTCGTACAGATGAACGCCTGGATCTCAGAGACTATACGAGCTAGAGCAACCAAACTTAACAGCGTCACATCACGTCCCTTCTCTGTTTTTTATAACATTTTGTGTGAAAAATTGTTTTCTGAAAAAATAGCGATTTGTATAATACCTGTACACGAAGAGTAAAAGGGTATATTGTATTTGTGGTAAAAGTGGATGTGTGTAACATAGAGAAGGAAGCGTTTCCGACCCCAAAAAGTATGCTGCATATACTTGAACATATGAAAAAGCCGGATACTCCAAATTTAAACCACAAATTTGCATCGAGTGTCCTTGTGATTTATTAACAGTCATAGCAAAAGCAAGACAAATTGGAAATTGTAGTCGTTTGAAATCAAATGCCATGTCAGTCGGAATCATCGGAATTCTGTGTGTAAAAGTGGCACCCCCGGACGATCAGCTTCGTCTTTCGCGTTCCCGATAAAAATATAATTGTTCGGTGTTGTCGAAAGGTAACAAAGAGTCAGCTCGCTGGTATATTTGACATTGAATCTGAATAAAATATACGATAGAATGAGAACAAACGTTTGTGGCGCCAAAAGATGTCATTTGAAAAACTCGAATTATATCTTCGTATATTGTTCAAAAAATGATTAGACTAAGGCGTAAATCCATTAAGTAATGTGCTCAATGGTTGTGGTGGGCTCCCGAATTCAGGCAATTTCACTTTTACCAGTCGCACAGCAAATCCCATTTGCTTCACCTTTAAATCGATATGCCGGATAATGGCGACAACGGTCGTTTATTGGACCAATTATAATCTTCATATGAGAAGCGTAATCGGTGACGCTATTGTAAGCGAATGCAACACCTTGTAGATTTTGTATATCACGACGTTCATTGGCAGTTGTTGTTGCATCATTGTTAAGTTGATTTGAATGGGACCCTGCTGTGCGTAGACGATAATTTTCATTGCGATTTGTAATGTCTTGGCTACTTTCACGGCCCAAATTTAATCGTCTCGACATTTAACTTTACAAACCACAATGGTTGGTTTAAAACACATTTTCAAAAGCAACAAATATTCTTACACAAATCGAAATTTTTTCAGAAAACAATTTTTCACGCAAAAAGTTATAAAAAACAAAATCTATCGTAAAATTTGATGTTACAGAATGACACCAAATGGGGTATATTGTATTTGTGGTAAAAGTGCGTGTGTGTAACACACAGAAGGAGGCGTTTCCGACCCCATAAAGTATATATATTCTTAATCAGCATCAATAGCCGAGTCGATATAGCCATATCTGTCGGTCCGTCTTGTTCTTCACTCATTGCTCGAAGGCTATTAGAACTAGAGCAATCAAATTTTTTTCCAGACTGATGTGATATCCCACTTTAAAAAAAAAAACACAATTTTGAAGAAAGAAAAAAACGAAAAATGCAGTATCGTAGGAAATGATCATATCTACCGAAGATTCCCGAATTTTGTTCAGATCGGATCATTATTGTAGCCACAATGATCCAATGATCAAATGAATTTTCAGCTTCGATTTTCCCCACCCACACACTGCTTACACATTCTGCCTCGTGCAGTGTACGTGTGTTGTTGTGAGAAGTGATGTAGATGACAGATGTTACAAAAAAAAATGTAAAATGTAAAAAACTGATAAAACATTTGAAAATTCCACATAAATCACATGTGTACTGACTGAGTACGGGTATAAAAGTATAGTCGCGTTCACAGCCACTCCGTACGTTCTTTCTCGTTTTGATTAATTTTGAATTCTTGAGGAACCTATAAAAAAGTACAAATATTTTTCTACAAATTTATATTATAGATTTAAAAATGCCACAAAAATCACATGTGTATTGACTGAGTACGGGTATAAACGTAGGGTCGCGTTAACGGCGAGTCTACACGTTCTCTCTCGGTTATGTTGCGTTTGTTTGATTTCAAACATGATCTGTCTATCGTGTGAACTATCACCACTAGCAAACAACAGAATACTATATGTTTGAAATAAACAATGCAAGGCTTGTCGAGACTTTTCAAGTCATTTCCGTAAAAGAAAACCTCTACAAAGTAATTTGCATAATAAAACTTTGTATTATTAGATAACTGCTAATGAAATGTAACCCCATATCGTTGATGTCCATATTAGTTAATTTGTTGATATATAAAATGTTGTTTAAACTCAATAACTTTGTGAAAGTGTAAACAAATATTCTGTTTTTGACGTAACGCAACTATCGATAGGTAACTGATGTCAGGGAGGGTAAAAAAGCTATTTGAATGGGAAACATTTCTTCGATTAATCATTGAAATGTGTTATTGTCATTCCTTTTATCGAAATTTTGCATCACTCGTTTGTACTTGTTTACAAAAAAAATAGTAGAAATACAAAAATAAGACAAAACAAAGTTCTTAAAGCCATATTTACATTTAAAAAATATCTAATACTATACAAGTACAAAAGCATTTGTTCAAAACAATTTAAGTCTTGTACATATATCTATATAGGTATGATTATACATTCATTAATGTTGTATTTAGCTTCCTAAATTGTGAGTTTGTAAACAAAAAAATTACAATTACAATTACTAAAAAATGTCAAAGATATGATTATTTAGTTGCTTAAACATTGCTTAGTAGTATGTTATATTAGTGATTGCCATTTAAACATATATTTACGTATATTTACTTGTGCATACAAGCATTCGCATATGCATATGTGTGTATATGCGTTAGTTATTTACATTTTGTATAGCCTTGGTAAGTGTATTTTGATGTCATTAGAAAGCATATCCGACCACCTAAACTACATATTTAGACTGTATGTACGGTGTGTACGAATAAATTTGGCGCTTACTGTATGTATGTACAAAGTAAAATACTTTTGAGGCACATTTCGTTAAGCATACATAACAAACAAAATTTGTGAGGCCTCTGTTAAAGGACTTAGCTGTTTCATATGTGTTTTAAAAGCGTCTATTGGTTCAGTTAGTATATGCGAGATTTATTGTGGTGTGTACGATAGCGAAAGGTTCGAGTTAGGAATACGACGAGTCAGTTTAAGAGTTAGCTCGATTCAAGATTCAGAAGCGAGGCTTCGACTGTATCGCGACTGTTTGGTCAAGAGAGCGAAAGCGGTAAAAGCCGAATCACATAAAATTACCGAGGAGTCTTTCTTAGCTTATAATACCAATTTACTCTCATCCATCTATTACACAGTGGTCGGTTATGCCAATAAATTAAAAATTTAAATAAAGTTAATTTTTTGTTTAATTTTTGTGAAGTTATCATCTCACAAATATGTTTTGCGATATTCCCATCAATACACAACTTTTCTGTCCATACCTAAGAACATTTAAAATGTACAAACCGGGCATTGCAAACCTCTTCCAGACTCGGAGTCAATCATGCAGGTTTCTTCCGACCTAGTCTTGTAGGGTGGGCAGGCTCTATCGCATTGCAGGCGTCGTTACAAATTTTGAACAGACGGGAGAGTTTGGCAAAAGGTAGTCCTAGTAGCGGGTCCAGTTTGTCCGCCTAAGGTTCCGGAATTGGACTGGACTCAGTATGGAGAATGAGAATAACGTACCTGTGGTCCGAGAAGAAGTGTTCAAGGGCCCCTACTACAGGATACTACACATGTTGTTCTGTATCTTATGAGAGGCAAGCATGGGGTCCAAAACCTCTTTGCGATTTTTTAGTAATAAAGGATGGATCACAGTTATGCCGATGTTTTTCGCAGTCTGCGATGCGCGCCCTTAGGGCGCATGTGGAGGAAGGTCTGGTTGGTCGTGAACCATGTATGTCGAGTAGATTCTGAGTGAGCTCTCCTTGCCTTTGAGGCTCGCCGCCGTGTGATCTTCAGCGAGGTGGCCCAGATCTTGGTCTTGGTAGGACGTAATTTGGCAGTACCGCCGCCTGCACTCCGCCCGACTACCAGGAGTAGGAGAGTATAGTCGTACTTCCACCGGTTACAGGCGGCTACGGGTTGCTCGTGATCGCCCGTATCCTAGAAAAAGAAGCATGGCCGCTTTAGATCAGGGCAAGCCTTAGTTTAGAGACGGTCGTCCGTCAACGTGTTAGTTCCCTGTCTCACCCGAATGGCTGACGGCCCTATAAACTATATCTAAAACAATTCTCACACCATCCCCCGTTCTTAGTCGTTCTTCGCCGGAGGTCGCACACTTACATATGTTTGAATGATTAGCGGTTGCACCACTGGAATGAGTGGGTTTAGCAACTGAAAATAAATTGTATCATGCCATTGATCCATATTCTGCAATCTGATAGATATTTTCTTTTCAAGGAAACTGCGTTTTTATTTTTCTCTTATCCTTAAATTTGTGGATGCCACAGTTTTTTGTCCTTTTGATGGTGTGAGCGGGGGAGGGAAATTTGTATATATGTAATTAGATAATATATTGCAAGGATTGATTTTTAAACATTTTATAAGTGTTTAAACTAAAAAGTGATGAGCATGTAAGAAGAATGCTCGCTCTGTGGGTTCTGTTCTTATGGTCACTTGACGCTATTTTTTAAAAATATTTATACAATTATTTTCTTCTATTTATAGGGCAATTAAATCTTTTCAGGATCTTTTATACTTGAACCCCAATTTCGCATGTGCTAATGATGTTCATTTGCGGTTGGGTTTCATGCTGAAGCATTGCGGTGAATATCACAATGCCCTAAAACACTTGCAATTGGCGCTGCTATATACGCATCCATCGACTTTTTCTGAACTTCATGGTAAGGGATATTCATTTATACTATGTTTATAAGCAGTATTTTTATACCCGTACTCGAAGAGTAAAAGGGTATATTGTTTTTGTGGTAAAAGTGGATGTGTGTAACATAGAGAAGGAGTAATTTCCGACCATATAAAGTATATATATTCTTGATCAGCATCAATAGCCGAGTCGATATAGCCCCTGTCTGTCCGTCCGTCTGTCCGTCTGTCCGTCTTGTTCGTCGCCCCTTGCTCGAAGGCTAAAAGAGATAGAGCAACCAAATTTTTTTTCCTAACTGATGTGTTCTCACTTCTAGAAAAAAGTTTAAAAATTCCGCCACGCCCACTTCCGCCCCCACAAAGGGCGCACATCTGTGGCGTCCACAATTTTGAAGATAGCAGAAAAAAACGAAAATGCAGAATCATAGAGAAAGACCATATCTATCAGGGACCCAAATCTGAATCGGATCGGATCATTAATATAGCCACAATAGACAAAAACATACGCAAAAACTTCGCTCCATCCCTTTCGCACTCACACAAAATCGAGTAATTTTGGTTTTTCGTATAAATGAGCGCCTCGATCTCAGAGACTATAAGAGCTAGAACAACCAAATTTTTTGCCTAGACTCCTGTGATATCGCTTCAGTGCAAGTTTATTTCAAAATTTTGCCACGCCCCCTTCCGCCCCCACAAAAGACGAAAATCCACAATATTGAAGATAGCAAAAACAAAAAAATGCAGTATTGTAGAAAATGACCATATCTACCAGATTCCCGAATTTGGTCCAGATCGGATCATTATTATAGCCACAATGATGAAAATGAATTTTCAGCAGCAATCCCCACCTCCTCTTTGCGGCGTAAGTCAATTATTGGGGTTGATTGTTGCTGCAGATTCTCTCACACACGCACACTCACGCTCAAACATGCTGCCTCGTGCGGTGTACGTGTGTTGTTGTGAGAACTGATGTAGATGATGTAGATGTAGATGTCGATGACAGATGTAGCAAAAAAATGTAAAATGTAAAAACTGATAAAACATTTTAAAATTCCACATAAATCACATGTGTACTGACTGAGTACGGGTAAAAAGTAGAGTCGCGTTCGAAGCGACTCTGTACGTTCTTTCTCGTTAGACCCGTATCCGACCGTTTCCAACCCCCGTAAAGAATATATATTATTATTAAGCATCAATGCCCAAGTCGATACCCATGTCTGTCCGTCTCTCCGTTGTGTTGAGCGCCAAGTTTTCAAAGACTATAAGAGGTTATATAATATCACAAGCTACAAGTGTATTTACGAATTTTGACCGGCTTCTTCCCCTACCACATAAGACGAAAATTGTGTGGCGTCCACAATTTTGAAGACAGACGAAAGCGGAGGATGCGTTATTGTAGAGAATGACCACATCTATCAGAGGGCCGAATCTGTATCGGATCGAATCATTATTATAGCCACAATAAGGAAAACCATTTAGAGATCCATCGTTCCCCTTCCGACAACAAAGGAAAATGCAGTATTTTTTTGAAAATGACATCTACCAGTTGCCGAGTCTGGTTCCAATCGGATCATGAATGAAGAAATTAATTTTCTGTTACTACCTTTCTTTTCCTTCAACCATGCACCCACGACTGATTCTCTTTCTTGCTCACACACTCTGCCTCGTGCAGTGTACGTGTGTTATTGTAAGAACTTATGTAGATGTAGATGACAGATGCAGCAAAGAAATGTAAAAACTTATAAAATATTTGAAAATTCCACAAAAATCACACTGACTGAGTACGGGTATAAAAGTAGTGTCGTAGTAGTTTCTCGTTTCAAATTAATTTAAGTATGCAAGTATAACACATCTTGTTATTATCGGCCCATTTTTGAAGCAAAAAAATTAATGATTTATTTTTTGACTGTACCTAAATGAAATTTATATTTAACTAGACAGGCCAAGTCACGCTTTACTGTGACATATTGTTCTAGCTTGGGTGAGAAGTGAGCCGAATAATCTTCTTCTTCTCTACTATATGAAAATAAGTCGGGTTTTCCTTTTGACGCATTAACTCCAGAACGCACGAAACGATTTCCACGGTTTTGCATTCGTTGGAAAGGTCTCGGCTCCGTGAGGTTTATAGCAAAGAAAATTCACGAAAAATTTCAACAGAAAAGCGGGAAAATGTATATACTACATACAGCGCCATCTCTGATACAAAGCATGTACTAAAAACCAATATTTTTAAGTAGGCGCCGGTGCGTGATACATTGTTTGACAGCTACTCATTGTTCTCTGCTCAGTTAATTTCATGTGACAAACCGGTATTGTGTTCACTGTGAAAACGAAATTTAAAAAAAAGTTATTCGTTTCCTCACATTTTAAATTGGAAACCATCAAATCAATCACGTGTATTGTGAACATTTTTATTCAATTTCAACAGCAGGCATTTGTCTTTAAGGTGGTAAGTTAAACTGTGTAAATTATGTGGATCGTGCATTTGAGGTTAAATTCACCACTCTGTCCACAGTCCAAAATGCCTAAAGGACGACGTGCGAACATCGGCCGCCGCACAAGACATGCAAGTCAGCAACAAGTGTATTCACAGAAGAATAAAGAAGAAAGACAATATATAATAAGAGAAAATTCCCGATTGGGACAGCGCGTGAGGACACGAAGATCATTGGCATCATACAATCGCTTGGCATTCCAATATGATCCCACTGCGAACTACAGTGATGATGGAAATTTAGATATTGGATCAATGACGACTATATGCCGATATTGCAATGCGTTAAAGTTCAAAAAAGAGAAACGGCTGGATTGTGCTGCGCAAGTGGAAAAGTCAAACTGGATCCATTACTTACACCACCACAGCCACTGAAACCATTGTTCGATGGAAGTGATCCCGATTCCAGCAATTTTCTTCAACAATACAATACAACAATAATACAATATTAATATTCTTCATACAATAACTGCTTTCGCATGACTTCCTTTGGAGCTAATATCATTCGAGAAGGCGGCATCATGCCGACTTGCAAGGTAAAAGATACAACACACATAACCAATCACTCACACCAACACAATGAATTGCAAACATGTAACAACTACATATACACTACACACTACACCATCACACGATCAGAAGTTACACCGTATTCTTCAAGAATTGATTGTTTGCCATTACAGATACAAGGACAAATATATCATTTGCATGGTTCAATGGTGCCAACACCAGATGAACCGCATCAATTTCTGCAAATATATTTCATTTCGTCGATGGTGGATCAGCTGAATGTGCGGTGCAATATACAGGAACACAACAGTTAAAGAGACGAATTATTGAACAGTTGCAAGCATTTTTCACGCTAATAATGCTGTGAATAATAATACTGGTGGTCTATTCTTCCTGGACGCACCTGGAGTGAACAGGGAAAAAACATTTGTCATTTCATTGATTTTGACCACTATTCGATCAAGATGTGACATAGCTTTGGCGTTAGCATCATCTGGAATTGCGGCGACTCTTCTAGATGGCGGTCGTACTGCACATTCTGCGCTTAAGTTGCCACTCAATTTAAACAAAATTAATACTCCAACATGCAATATTTCCCGATCCAGTGCAATGGGAAAAATTGTTGATGCAATGTTTGGGATGAGTGCACAATGGCACATAAGAAATCACTTGAAGCACTTAACTTCACACTGAAGGATCTTTGGCGAAATAACAACATCTTTGGCGGCTTGATGATATTATTGGCAGGCGATTTAAGGCAGACGTTGCCAGTAATTCCCCGTGGAACGCTTGCAGATGAATGATGAATTGAATGCTTGCCTGAAGGCATCACCTTTATGGAATAACGTAAAAACATTATCGCTAACCACTAATACCTGGTCGAAATAAATATTGGGACACTCACTTATCATAGATATTATTAACGAGAAAGAACGTATGGAGTCGCTGTGAACGCGACTCTACTTTTATACCCGTACTCAGTCAGTAAACATGTGATTTATGTAGAATTTTTAAATGTTTTATCAGTTTTCACTTTTTTGCTACATTGTCATCTACATCTACATCATCTACATATGTATTTTCTCACAACAACACATGTGCACTGCGCGAGGCAGAATGTAGGAGCAGTGTGTGAGCGAGAGGGAGAATCTGTAGCGACAATCAACCCCATAAATGACTTACGTTGAATCGGGCGCGGGGAAACGCTGAAAGGGCGGTATTCCCCCTGCTGAAAATTCATTTCATCATTACAATCATTAGCTACAATAATGATCCGATCTGAACCAACCATCTGGTATATATGGTCATTCTCTACAATACTGAATTTTTCGTTTATTTCCTACCGTCAAAATTGTGGATTTTCATATTTTGAGGGGGCGGAAGGGGGCGTGGCAAAATTTTGAAATACACTTGTTCAGGTTTGGTATCACAGGAGTCTTGACAGAATGTTTGGTTGCTCTAGCTCTTATAGTCTCTGAGATCCAGGCGTTCATTTGTACGAAAACCAAATCGACTCGTTTTTTTGTGTGAGTGCAAGCGAGAGGGACTGATGTTTTTCGATACGGTTTTTCTATATTGTGGCTATACTAAAAAATCCGATCCAATTCAGATTTGGGAACCGTGATAGATATGGTCTTTCTCTATTATTCTGCATTTTTTGTTTTCTGTTATCTTCAAAATTGTGGACGCCACAGATTTGCTCCCGCTAGCTCTAATAGCCTTCGAGCAATGGGCGACAAACAAGACGGACAGACGGACAGCAAATACCACAAATACAATATACCCTTTACTCTTCGAGAGTACGGGTATACAAATTTTTAAGAAATGGTAAGCATTTGTAACGACACACAATTTTTTTGAATGTATCTGCATTTCAAGAAAAGTAACGGCAGGTTAAAAAGATTATATATTGTATTCAGGGACTTTTCTGACCCAGTTTTGTGAGACGTGTTTTTTCTAGTACGAAATAATTATTGGTACAACATCAGGAAAGTGGTGCTAATTGACTGTGTATTCAAGTTTTTTTTCGTAGTTAAAGGTGAGTATTTTATTCTTTTATCTGTGAACAAGTAAATTTAACAATCAAAGGCTAAATAAAAGTTCATTTAATACAGTTCCACACGTAAATAAAGTAAAAAATGGGGAATGGAGTAAAGTTGTCGGAGAATATGCAAAAAACTATCCTTAATCTTCACAGCGAAGGGAAAAGCATTGAGAGAAATAGCCAATATTGCGGAAATAAAGCAAGAATACTGTCAAAAAATTAAAAAACCCGTCAGGATATAATAAAACAGTAAAACCGGCCGACCTTGCTTAGTGTCTGAGCGAACAAAACGACAAATAATTAATTTGGCTTTAAATACAGCGACTAGTTCACGGGATATTAAGGCTAAACTGTCTCTTGACATCAGTACCCGTCGTATTCAGCAAATTTTAAGTTCAGATAGTAACATTAAGTATGAAAAATGGTACGCAAACCTATGCTTCTGCCAAGGCACAAAAGCATCTCGTCTGAAATTTGCAAAAAGTAAAAATTTGGACAAGTGAATGGGAGAAAGTTATCTTCAGAGACGAAAAAAGTTCAACTTGATGGTCCTGACGTTAAAATTATGTACTGGAACGCCGTGAACGCAATTTCGCAATTTTAGGTCGGCTCGCTTAGGTATGGGCTGCATTTGGACACCCCGGAAGATCCCCTGTATGTTTTGTATCATCTCGAATGAATTCTCAGCTGTACATAAGCCTCATAGACGACCTATTAATACCGTTTAGCGAAACATGTCGGGATAAAAGTTGATTTTTCAACAGGATAACGCTGCATTCCACGTATCCAAAACCACAAAACAGTTCTTTAAGGACCGAAAAATAGATCTTATGGGGTGGCCTGCATGTATTCCCGATTTAAACCCAATCGAGAATGTTTCGGAAATGCTTGTCCAGCAAAGTTTATAGCAATAGGCGACAATTTGAAAATTTGGTGCAGCTCAAAAAGCCAATTATCGAAGAAAGTGCCAAAATCGCCGAAAAAACGCTCCCAAATGTAATTCTATCAATGCCTAATCGCTTGGCTGAAGTTATTTCAAAGCGTGGAGGCAATACCCACTATTAAATATGAAAACAAATTTATTTGTTCTAATTTTGGAATTTTAAAAATTATTTGTATTTTAGTGTACCAATAATTATTTCTAAGGCAGCAAAAAAATAAGGACCTGAATTTTCTCAAAAGGATCAGATATTTAAAAAAATTTATTTTATTTCAATTTTCTCTTTATACTTGCGAATAAAATTTTAAAAAATAATAGATAAGCAAATACGATTTACTTTTAAAGAAAAAATTGAGTGTCCCAATATTTATTTCGACCAGGTATGAGAGTTCAACTGAGTTCAACTTCAAAATGATCAAAGTGCTGCACAATTTTCCAAACAATTGTTAGCTGTTGGAAATGGAAAAGTCCAGTTGATGCGACATCTGGATTAATTACTCTTACCAACGACTCTTGCCGATTTTGTAGACTCTCAATTAGCTCTTATTGCAAATGTTTTCCCAAACATTAGTGACAATTATCAGAATTATGCTTGGTTAAGTCAACGAGCAATTCTTGCCGCAAAGAATAATGATGTACACGCCCTGAATTTCACAAGTCAATCAAAATTGCTGGCGATTTGGCGACATACAAATCTGTTGATTCCTTAACAAATCCCTGATGATGTAGTAAATTATCCAACGGAGTTTTTGAACTCTGTAGTTACCAGGATTTCCACCACATAACTTGCAACCCAAAGTTGGTACAGTTATTATGATATTGCGTAATTTGAATCCACCGCGACTTTTGCAACGGTACTCGACTTTCGGTAAAAAGACTTATGCCGAATTTGATTGAGGCAACCATTATTAACGGAAAGTACGCAGGTGAAAATGTATGTATTCCTCGAGTACCAAAGATTCCAACTAATCTTCCGTTTGACTTCAAACGATTGCAATTTCCAGTTTGCCTTGCGTTCGCAATGACAATTAACAAGTCGCAAGGCAAATCGCTTAGTGTTTGCGGGATAAATTTAGAAAATCATTGTTTTAAACATGGGCAGTTATACGTTGCGTGTTCACGAGTTGGGGAAACCATCCGCTTTGTTTGTGTTAACGTCAGACCAAAAACAAAAAATGTGGTTTTACCAAAGAGCACTTCAATGAAACGGATAATTTGCGAACACGTATAACGCTTCGATTCAGTATTTACTTTGGATTCACTTTCATTTACTTAGAGAAGTTCAACTAAATAACACTTCATTATACCCGTACTCGAAGAGTAAAAGGGGTATATTGTATTTGTGGTAAAGTGGATGTGTGTAACACACACAGAAGGCGTTTCCGACCCCATAAAGTATATATATTCTTGATCAGCATCAATAGCCGAGTCGATATAGCCATGTCTGTCCGTCCGTCTGTCCGTCCGTCTTGTTTTTTCACTCATTGCACGATTGCTATTAGAGCTAGACCAATCAAATTTTTTTCCAGACTGATGTTATATCTCCTCCTAGAAAAGTGTTTCAAAATTTCGCCCCGCCCACTTGCGCCCCACAAAGTGCGCACATCTGTGGCGTCCACAATTTTAAAGATAGCAGAAAAACGAAAAATGCAGAATCATAGAGACAGCCTATATCTATCAGGGGCCCAAATCTGAATGGGATCGGATTATTAATATAGCCACAATAGAGGCAAATGTACGAAAAACTTCGCTCCCTCTCTTTCGCACTCAAACAAAATCGAGTCGATTTGGTTTATCGTAAAATGAACGCCTGGATCTCAGAGACTATAAGAGCTAGAGCAACCAAACTTTTAAAAACTTTGTGATACCAAACCTGAACAAGTGTATTTCAAAATTTCGCCCCGCCCTTCCGCCCCCACAAAAGACGAAAAATCCACAATTTTGAAGATAGAAAATCGAAAATGCAGTATTGTAGAGAACAACCATATCTAACAGATTCCCGAATTTGGTCCTGGATCGGATCATTATTGTAGCCACAATGATCAAATGAATTTACAGCAGCAATTCCCCCACTCCTCATGCAGCGTAAGTCAGTTGTGGGGTTGATTGTCGTTGCAAATTCTCTGCACGCACACGCACACTCACGCTCAAACATGCTGCCTCGTGCAGTGTACGTGTGTTGTTGGAAGAAGTGATGTAGATGAAGTAGATGTAGATGACTGATTCAGCAAACAAATGTAAGATGTAAAAACTTATAAAAAATTTGAAAATTCCGCTTAAATCTCATGTGTGCTTTGACTGAGTACGGGTATAAAAAAAAGTAGAGTCGCGGCAAAAGCGACTCCGTACGTTTTTTTCTCGTTTTTGTAATCGAAATGAATTCATTACTGTTGTGAAATGAAATAAAATTTTTTCCTTTTCAAATATAAAACAAACAAAAATTGTTCTTCATCTTTTTAATCACCAAACGAAATGTTACATAAAACGAAGCCATCTGGTGGCGAAACGGAGTTCACCGGGTTTGCTAGTACTCATTAAAAAAATGTATTTTTAAAATAATTGGAGGGTATAAAATACCCAACATCCCGTTCCAATTTCCGTCATCATCAGTTGATCGTCTCCCATTCCTTCTTTCGCAACGGACTTAAATGCTTTTCCCGCACGGATTCCCAAAGAAAAACTTTAATGCACCACAATACTCGCAAACAACGTTTATTTGCCCAACGCCAACGCTAGGATGCAAGGTGTAATCATTGCTGTAATCGTATCGAAACGCTGCTCGATTCAAATCTCTTGTTCCGCGTCGCAAAGGTATCTATTTGTTGACCTCTGTTGTTTTGCTCGACGATTTTGCATTTCCAACCGAGCCGTTTTGTAGTGCCTCAATTTGCTTCTTGTGCCCCGAGAAGCACGAAGTCAATAATGCCATAGAAAACGCAGCGCTGTTCACGTGCAATTTCTTGTTCTTCTTCAGTCCTTTCATTTTGCAGTGTTTCGTATCCTTCTTGCAATACGGCTTTGTTGGAAAAGATTCGATCGTCTTGGTCGCGGCATTGTTAAATAAACTTCACTTCACTTCAATTCACCTAAAATTTTTATTTTAAAACTCAAATTTTCAACCATTTATTCATGGACAAAATTACTTCAGCTGTTCGAGATGCGTGTTGTTATTCCAAGACTGATGCGTTTTTAATAGTTAATCGAACGTAGTTTGGCTTTGTTCAAACTAATGAAAGTAAAAACATATCTGACATACATCTATTTTGACATACATGTCGACTCAATGTGATTGAGAATCCGAATTCGAGGATTTCTTTTTGTTGTACCACGTTTTATAGTGACTGACGTTTTTACAGTCTTTCCTATATGAATATTGTGGCTCTAAGCTACCTACTACACTTGGTCTGCATGGTGGCAAAAAACCATATTCGAATGCACAATGCTCAAAATGAATTGAGTGAATTGAATACAAAAGCCAAACTGGCTAGTGAATGGGAGTGAATTACGTACAACTCTGTCGCACAAAGAATAGAGAAAACGAGAAACGAATCGAATGAAGTGAGAACACAGAAACTGAGACGCTTCGAATGATTCGAGTTGCAAAACAAAACAAAACAAAACTCGGACTACAAATACATACACAGACTACGTACATGCATACAGACTTGTCGGCTTATTTTATTAAAAAAAGGTGTCCATGTGTGCGTGCGCATGGACTTCACTTTTCGTACGCAACAACTCGAATTACTCAATTACACGACGCATTGCCAAAGTAATTTTTCTTTTCGCTTCATTCGTTTCTCACTCATTTCGTTCAACGTCTCAAGCTATGTACAAAAGCGCGTACGGTTTCATACTCATACAATGTCGTTTCATTTCTTGCATACCACTCGACTCGTTCCAATTCAATTCGAAATGCATTCAAAAAGCGTATGTTGGGGTGGACTCATGCAGATGTCTACTACCTACCCACCAATTTTCAGGCATAATGGTACAGCCGTTCTTGAGTTATAAATTATTTAACTAACATGACTTTTTTTTTATATATATAGATTGTCAAAAGGCAAGAATTTTGAAAATATTCACTTAATACTGAAGATTTACTGACACTGTACGTATTTTTTTTGATCAGCCTGATATTGACTCTGAAGTAAAAAAAATTGATCTACTATGTTACTATCTGAACTTAAAATTTGCTGAATACGACGATTGCTGATGTCAAGAGACAGTTTAGCCTTAATATCCGTGAACTAGTCGCTGTATTTAAAGCCAAATTATTTATTTGTCGTTTTATTCGATCAGACACTAAGCAAGGTAGACCGGTTTCTTCTGTTTTTATGTTATCCTGCCGGGTTTTTTAAATTTTTGACAGTATTCTTGCTTATTTCCGCATATTGGCTATTTCTCGAATGCTTTTTCCGTTCCCTGTGTAGATTAAGAATAGTTTTTTCATATTCTCCGAACACTTTACTTCATTCCCCTTTTTATACCCGTACTCGAAGAGTGAAAGGGTATATTGTATTTAAGGTGGTATTGCTGTCTGTCCGTCTTGTTTGTCGCCCATTGCTCGGAGACTATAAGATCTAGAGCAACAAAATTTTTTCCAGACTGATGTTATATCTCACTCCTAGAAAAATGTCTTAAAATTTCGCGCCGCCCACTTCCACGCCCCCACAAAGGGCGCACATCTGTGGCGTCCACAATTTTAAAGATAGCAAAAAACTAAAAATGCAGAATCATAGAAAGACCATATCTATCAGGGGCCCAAATCTGAAACGGATCGGGTCATTAATATAGCCACAATAGACAAAAACATAAAAACTTCGCTCCCTCCCTTTCGCACTCACACAAAATTGAGTCGATTTGGGTTTTTCGTACAAATGAACGCCTGGATCTCAGAGACTATAAGAGCTAGAGCAACCAAACTTTTCTGCCAAGACTCCTGTGATACCAAACCTGAACAAGTGTATTTCAAAAATTTCGCCCCGCCCCTTCCGCCCCACCCAAAATATGAAAATCCACAATTTTGAAGATAGAAAAAAACGAAAAATGCAGTATCGTAGAAAATGATATCTATCAGATTCCCGAATTTGGTTCAGATCGGATCATTATTGTAGCCACAATGATCAAAATGAATTTTCAGCAGCGATTTTCCTCTTGCCCCGCCCCTTGCGTCGTAAATCATTTATGGGGATGATATTCGCTCACACTCACACTCACGCTCTGCCTCGTGCAGTGTCCGTGTGTTGTTGTGAGAAGTGATGTAGATATAGATGACAGATGTTGCAAAAAATGTAAAATGTAAAAAAACTTTTAAAGCTCCACATGAATCACATGTGTACTGACTGAGTACGGGTATAAAAGTAGAGTCGCGTTCAAAGCGACTCCGTACGTTCTTTTCTCGTTTTACTTTATTTTTACGTGTGGAACTGTATTAAATGAACTTTTATTTAGCCTTTTGATTGTTAAATTTAGTTGTTCACAGCTGAAAAAGAATAAATTACTCACCTTTAACTACGAAAAAACTTGAATACACAGTCAATTAGCACCGCTTTTCTGATGTTGAATTAATAATTATTTCGTACTAGAAAAAAAACACGTCTCACAAAACTGGTCAGGAAAAAAAAAAAATACAAAATATAATCTTTTTAACCTGCCGTTACTTTCTTGAAATGCAGATACATTCAAAAAAATTGTGTGTCGTTACAAATGCTTACCATTTCTTAAAAATTTTGAAAAATATCTATGATAAATGACTGTCCCAATATTTATTTCGACCAGGTATTTTCTTTTATACCGTTATCTTATACGATAAATCATTTTATTTTATTGAATAAAAATACTCAAAGTATAAGGGAAGAAATTATAAGTATTAGGTTTTATGTTATGTTAAAACTTACGTAGATGTGTGTATTATTATGATCATGTATGTACATATCCATGTTTTAATATTATTGAAAAATTAAAATTAATTGGTATATATATATTTTTTTCAGTCAAATTTCAAATTGCTCATCTGTATGAAGTTCAAAAATAAGCATAAGGCTGCAAAGAAAGCCTATGAATTTATACTCAATGAAAAAATATATCATTGAAGTTAAAAGCTGATGTTTATAGACAACTTGGTAAAGTTAATATATCAATATTAAAGTTCGTTTATATTTAAAAAACAAATATTCCTCAAAACTGTTTCTTAAAATGGGAGGTACAACCGATGCGTGGTTGTGGTTGGATTGACTTGAAATTCACTTATTTTAAGTGATAATATGATCAATTCCATTCTGCTCTCTAGCAGTATTATTAAACTTTATGCAAAAAAAAAAAAAAAAATGCACCATTGTGGTTTTGTAAAAGCCTTTTCTCAAATTTTGACCAAACGCAACAAAATATAATTCAAATAGAAAAATTACTTTTAAATTTAATTCCTATAAACTAATAACAAAACCAACATAATTTAAAGCAACATTTTCGAATGAAAAAAATATCTCAAATTTGTTAAAAAGGTGATTCAGAGTGGTCATGCTTTATTCTCTGATGAGATTATTAAAAATAGCACAAAGTCAAAGAAGGTCTTCACTGTCTTTTTTGTCGGTCTTCAAAGTCTTCACTGGGAAGGTCTGCTGGATGGATGATTGTAGCTTAAGAGTGCGATTATTTAAAAAAGTGTCATTTAAAAAATGTTAGGGTCTCAAATTGTTCCTTTTAAAAAAAAAAAAAAACAATCGCTTAAAGTTTTAGCTCAATTAGAGGTGCAGACTTGAGATTAAAAGTTTAAAAATGAAATCTTTTGACCATTTTTGTTTTGCTATACCTTATACGTAGATTGCTATTTAAGTTTTTGGCCTAAGTATGAAAACCCCAACTTAGGCGTCTTAAAAAGGGTTTTATTATTTTTCCTTGATGATTAATAAACTTTTGCATTCGAATAACCAATTAGACACCTCTAAAACAAGCATTTTGAATACATCAACCGCTTCTTCTGGCATCAAAAACCGTTGACCGCGTAGTTTATTCTTGAAATTAGGGAACAAGAAGTCATTGTTTGCCAAGTCAGGACTGTACGGAGAATGACCAAAAATGCCTTTGCCTGTGCCAAAAAATGGTTGTACAGCAATCAAAATTAACAGTTTTTACGTTCATCTAAGGGCACTGTAGACACATGACTGCCGTAATGCCGAAAAACAGTCGAACATTTGCTTCTATGTGCTTTGCGAGCGAACAACTTTTTGTTGGATTTGGTTCATCTTAGAAGACTCAAACAGTCAATTGTTATTTTGTTTTCGGCTCGTATGAATCGTATGAATATATCAGGATTCGTCCCTTGTGTACGATCGTACTTTTTAAATAATTTGTTTGCACCCATCGACCAACACAGTTTTTTTCTGGATTGTTAAATTATGTGAGACCAACGGGAGACCAACGGGAACGAACACACCTTTTTACACCCAGGTGATCATGGAACATCTTATTAATGGACGTCATACTTTTTTGTCCAAGGAAGCCTCTATCTCACGGTATGTGACATGAAGATCTTTGTTAATCAGATCTTGCACAGCATCGATATTTTTTGGCACCACAATGATTTTGGACGACCTTCACGGAATTCGTCGCTGAGTGTACAGCGACCTTTAAAAAGTTCTTTACAAAGCTAAGGGAAGGGGCTCGTTCGCCGTATAATAATTTTAGTTAATCGATGCATTCTTGTCTACCTAGTCCACGCCGAAGGTTGTGAAAAATAATCGCACGAAAGTGTTCAGAGCCTAATTTTATTTTTCTGCCGGTAAATGGTTGAGTTATTGTTATTGTTATCGCAAACGTAGTCGTACATTAAAAAGTTGTATGTATGTAGGTGTAGATGTGTAATTGATTGTATACGGTACATGAACCGTCTACAGGTTTGTCCCCTCAACTAGCACTTAAACCAGTTGGACTGCGGAGTGGGTTTCCTTTTGAAGAAAATTGGATTGCTCAGGAAGAATGTGTATAGACAGTATGTTGTTGTGGTACAATACTGACTCTGATACTCATTCTTCCCGAGTAATCAATTATACCACATCACTGTGCGCTCAAGCCTAAAAGCACCACCACAAAAATTCAAGTCGTGTTTGATGCATAAATTATTTTATGGGAATAAAATAATTTTCCGAAAATTTAAGCTCACTTGGCTTGGTGTCGCATGGGCCACTTAATGGTGCAGTAAAAAAAAAATTAAACATAACATTAATTTTGTAGTTTATTAAGATAATTATTTGGTTGCAGAAGGTAGGGTATTAGGAAAATATAACTAAATGGTGACTTAACATACATTAAAATTGTATTAGAAGGGCCGTGGGCGTCACTGCAGTGCGTAGGAGAGAATGCTCATTCGACGACTCCGAGATGAAAGAAAACTTATAAATCCATTTCCAGGTTATTGAAACGATCTCAAAACTTCGATGCCTTAAAACCGGCACCTAAAAAATCATCATCTAAGACTGATGATCGGATGGTTTAGTTGGTTAAAGGCGACCCGTTCAAGTCTTCCGAGACGATTTACAACGAAATTGAGAATATTGTATTATCACGCACCGTTCGGCAACGATTGGCAACAATATCAAGCCTACCAGGTAGGATTGCTCGCAGGGTTCCTTTGCTTCGGTCGGCAAATTTACAGATCAGGAAAAAATTTGCATTAGATTGTAGAACCTGGTGCGAACCGGAGGTTGAGAAAAAGATGGGTAATATTCTCTGGACTGATGAAACCAAGTTAAATTTATTTGGGAATTATGCCAAAAGGAATGTTCGTTATCCGAAAGGCAAATAATTTGATCCCATCCACATGTAAAACTGTGAAACATGCAGGTGCTAGTCTAATGGTATGGGGCCGCTTTTCATGATGTTGGTCCGATTCATCGTATTGACGGAATAATGGACAGATTCGTATACAAAGATCTATTGGAGACGGTGATGCTACCATATGCCGAGGAAAATATGCCACTTTTATGGAAGTTCCAGAAGGATAATGACCCGAAGCACGCCTCTCGACATCCGAGAGCAAAATGTGAAGGATTTTGAGTGGCCAAGTTCGAGAATCTCTGGGATGAACTCAAAAGAGAGGTCAGAAGGACTTTTGTCAAAATAAAATCATCTTATGGATATTGTCCAAAGAGTATGATACAACATTCAAATTGGACCTTGTCGCAAATTAATATTCTCCATGCCAAGACGAATGGAGAAAGTCCTGCAAAATAATGGCGGATATACCGAGTATCAATTTATTATAAAACAATACAAAAATAGTAAAATATCGATTTAATTTAAACATTTATCTTCGTACACCTATTATTGTGTCCAGCCAAAATTGGCGCATTTAAGGAAATTTATGAAACTGTTTTTACTTTTTGTTCAAAGACAATTTATATAAGTTTTGAACAAACTTTGATTTTTTGAGATTGGAGAAAATGTGAATTAAAAATACAAAGTAAAAAAAAAAAAACCATAAGAGTATACACCAAAAAAACGAGAAAGAACGTGTTGAGTTTCCATTAACGCGACACTTATTTATACCCGTACTCACATGTTAGTTTCTGATTTATGTGGAATTTTCAAATGTTTTATCATTTTGTACACAACATTTTTTGCTGCATACGTCATCTACATCTACATCAGTTCTCAACAACAACACACGAAGCAAAAGTTGGTTAACAGTGTGTGAGCGAGAGAGAGAATCAGTAGCGGCTATCATCCCTAAATGGGCCTGGGGGAGAACTTGCTGCGGAAAATTCAGACAGACATGGCCATATCGACTCGGCCATTGATGCTGATCAATAATATATATACTTTATGGGGACGGAAACGATACCGCACAAAAATTGTAAATTTTAGCTTATTATATCACAGACGGTAATCTGAAATAACAAATTTTTCCTTTTTAATATTTTAGGTAATTTTAAATATTTCGATTTTATATTTGCAGGATGGATGTACCACTGCGTAGAATGCCTAGGCGAAAAAAAAGAACGTGAATCAGGCGCATTGACTTTTCTACAAAAGTCTATTGATGCTGATCCGAAAAGTGGCCAGTCATTATATTTGTTGGGCAGATGCTTCGCAGGAATAAATAAAGTCCATGATGCCTTCCTTGCATATCGAAACTCTGTAGAAAAAAGTGAAGGAAATGCGGATACCTGGTGCTCGATTGGGTAAAGTTATGCTTATTTCGACTTTTATAAACAAATTAAACTAAATAACATTTCAAGCGTTTTGTATCAGCAACAAAATCAACCGACGGATGCACTGCAAGCTTACATATGTGCTGTCCAATTAGATAAAGACCACAAGGAGGCTTGGACAAATTTGGGAATTCTTTATGAGAGCTGTGGTCAACTACGAGATGCCTATGCCTGTTACTTAAATGCAACTAAAAAGTATTGTTCCAGGTAACATTTTTTAAACCCTAACACAAGGGTTCAATCTAATTTCGCATCGAGTAGTTAAGTTGCACTTCGTCCTTTTTGTAAAAATAGCAATTTTGAAAAATTTGTTGTAGAGTAGAAAAAGAAGAATCTTTAACTTGTAATTATAAGGCAGGCTCCTACGAAAAGTTAGGTGCTCCCGCATTCGTAAAACATAAAACTTTTCCGTTTTAAAAACGGCAACATTTCTGCCCGAACGAAAAGTAAACGGCTTTGTATACAATAAATCAAATCTTAATTATAAAAAAGAAAAAGAACGTGAGGTTTCGCTGTTAACGCGACACTACTTTTTATACCCGTTCTCAGTCGGTATGATTTACAGTGCCGCTCAACTGAATAGGTTTGACATCTTTTTATACCCGTACTCGAAGAGTAAAAGGGTATATTGTATTTGTGGTAAAAGTGGATGTGTGTAACATAAAAGAAGGAATAATTTCCGACCCTATTAAGTATATATATTCTTGATCAGCATCTATAGCCGAGTCGATATAGCCCTGTCTGTCCGATCGTCTGTCCGTCCGTCTTGTTTTTCACTCGAAGGCTATTAGAGCTAGAGCAATGAAATTTTTTCCCATACTGATGTTATATCTCACTCCTAGAAAAATGTTTTAAAATTCCTCCCCGCCCACTTCCGCCCCAAAAAAGGCGCACATCTGTGGCGTCCACAATTTTAAAGATAACAGTAAACTAAAAATGCAGAATCATAGAGAAAGACCTTATCTATCAGGGGGCCCAAATCTGAATCGGATTTGATCATTAATATAGCCACAATAGAGTAAAACATACGAAAAACTTTGCTCCTCTCTTTCTCACTCACACAAAAATCAAGTCGTTTTGGTTTTCCTATAAATGAGCGCCTCGATCTCAGAGATCATAAGAGCTAGAATAACCAAACTTTTCTGTCTAGACTCCTGTGATATCGCTTCAGTGCAAGTTTATTTCAAAATTTTGCCACGCCCACTCCCGCCCCCAAATGACGAAAATCCACAGTTTTGAAGATAGAAAAACCAAAAATGCAATATCGTAAAGAATGACCATATCTACCATATCTCGAATTTGGTTTTAGATCGGATCAGTATTGTAGCCACAATGATCAAATGAATTTTCAGCAGCGAGTCCCCTTGCGTGGGGTGGCCCCCCCCAACAAAATATAAATTTTTATTAGGGTTGATGGCAGTAGCGGCTACTACTGATTGTCTCACACTCACACTCACGCTCACAGACTCTGACTCGTGCAGTGTACGTGTGTTGTTGTGAGAACTGATGTAGATGTAGATGACAGATGCAGCAAACAAATGTAAAATGTAAAAACTGATGTAAAGACTGACTGAGGGTATAAAAGTAGAGTCGTGTTTACAGCGACTCCGTACGTTCTTTCTCGTTTTTATATTGTTTGGTATTCCCCATAAACAGAAACAGTGCTACCGATCTTTAAATTGCAGTCCATATATTTTGTTTTGATATTTTAAGAAAAAAGCCCCCAAAAACACCGAAAAAAAATAGCACCATGAGCCTGTGTTTTCGTGAATACCCTGTATTTTCTTGGAATTGATTTTTTAGAAGGCACGTGTTCATTAGTTTTTGACTACGATTTGTTTCAGTCATAAAAGTTTATAATAATAGTTACAATGGGACGTGGAAAGCACTACACTGCGGAGAAGCGCGATCTTATCAAAAAATTGATATTAGATGCAAAAACTTACAGAGAAGTTGGTAGATTGGTAGGATGATCGATCCTATAAAATGATTAAAAACGCCATAAACTATGAAGAAAAAAAAACTGAAACACGCGGACGAAAACGATCTGTGACCCCTCTTCATGTCCACAGACTGATTTTTTTCAGAGCAAGAAGGGTCACTTCAAGCCTGCTACCGAGCTTAAAAAAAAAAATCTTAAAATAAAGTCGACGGACCAAACAGTTCTCACATATCTAAGGCAACATATTCTTAAAAGCCTGCAGCCCAAGAAAGGTACTACTTCTAGGGCCAAGGACCATGCAAATTGGAAATCCCGAAAAATGGAGAAATATTGTACGGTCAGATGAGTCCAAAGTGGTTATATTTGGTGGAAAGGGATCCCGATTATACCGTAGACGACCAAAGAAGTACCCAGTACACCACAACAACTTTTAAGCATGGAGGGTGTAGTGTAATGGTATGGTCCTGCTTCTCCTACTTTGGAGTAGGTCCAATACATTGAATAAAACAATCATGGATCAGCACGTGTACGTGAATATCATGGAGACAGTAATGCTGCCCTTTGCAGAATATGAAATGCCGCTCGTATGGGTCTTTCAACAGGATAATGGCCCCAAACACACCAGCAAGAAAGCAAAGGAATGGTTTAGCGCAAAATCTGTGAACGTTTTGGAGTGGCCTGCTCAGCCTCCTGACCTGATGCTCATCGAAAATCTGTGTTCCGACGTTAAGAAGGCAGTTGCTGCTTCCAAGCCAACCACTATCGGATCACTTTGGGAAGAAATTAAAGAGTCCTGGTCAAAAATTCCCTAAAACGAACCCAGGACTTAGTTGATTCTATGCCAAGACGTTGTGCAGCTGTTATTACCAATAAAGGGCACAGTACTAAATATTAAATTATGCATATAGATTTAGTATTAATAGTTCAAAGTGTTTAACTAATGAATTCGTTACTTATTGCTTATTTTTTTAAATTTGAAATCAATTTTTGAAAAGTATTTTTTTTTTGCCTAGTTTTGTCAATTTCACTAAAGTTTCTTAAATAACTTAAAAACTTTTAAACAAGATATTTTTTTCTGCCCATGTTTGTAAGAGTCACCCATTTATAAAAATGTGTTTAAAGTTTCCTTAAAGTTAAAAATGTGAGTTGGGCACTTATTTAAAAATTGCTTGTGAGGGTGGTGCTATTATTTTTTTTTCAGCTGTATGTATATCTGCAAGTACGTGAACAAGGTAGTAACATGGGTGTGTTCGGAGTTGCTGCCAAAAAATTAAAAAAAAAAAAAAAAGATCACTCATTTCAAATGGGAGGCTATGTCAGTAGTAATGAGGCGATGTGGCTTATTTTGTCATTTCAATACATGAAAGACATATACTATACTATAGTATATTCAGTTCTAAGGTCAGGGTATGTGGAAAGAAAATATAAAAATTTCAACGCGAAATGCGAAAACCCAATCCTATAACCAATACACGCACAGTTTGTAGGTACTCAGTACACACGCACGTCTACGTCACTACGACACAAAAACCCCAAATCTGAAGTCGAACCTGTTGAAGACAATACAGACATACATTTTTATGTCCGTGTGACAGAAATGCTGGATTTTCTGTCGCATGACGTCATGAGCGAACATGTTCAAAGGGATTCTGGGTTCCCGAATCCGAATTCAGCTGCGACAAATTCGTTTGCAGGCGGTGACCAATCTATAATGTATTTGTTCTGTGGTATAGTATAGAAGCTGTTTTAACTATCTAGGTAGAACGTTCTCTATCCGCAACCTGCGACCCGTCCGAGCCTGATAGGAACCAGATCGAACCTTCTGGGTAAAGTTACAAAAAATGAGTTGTGAATTGGAAATTAGTATTTAGTATTAGAATAATCGGGATCTTATTTCAAAACGGGATCAGCAAAACAGTTTACATCACCGTGTTAAATTACAACTTTTTTGTTTGATTTTTTTTTAGAATACCACCATATTTCGCAGGGAAGAATCAATACCCATAAATAAAGACGCCATTGGATTTTCTAAAGGTTTATCACAACGCATACAATTTTTGGATATTCAACTCGGCCAGGCACCTCTACCAAGTATTACATCAAAACGGCGACAGCTTTGTTCGATTGAAGAAGCTTGGAATCTTCCAATTTCATTGGAAATGAATTCCAGACAACAACAAACAGCTCAGATGCAGCCGCGACAGGTAACGAAATACCTACACATATATTCATAAAATGTAAACAAACAAGCAAACAAACATATCATTTACGTTGAATGAAACCAAACGTAATTTATACACTCGCCACTTGATTTAGACACCCAATTAAGTCAGTTTCCCATCGCCCACTGCTTACTTTTTGTACAAAAACATCTTTTGTTGCAGAATCATACAGAAAACCCATTTCTATCAGAGGCCCATATCTTAATCGGATCAGATCATTAGTATAGCCACAAAATATAAAACCATTTGGTGAAGCATCTTTCCCTCTCGCTCTCTCTCAAACACCAACGAGTCGACTTTTCCTATTCTTCCATAAGAGCGCCTGATCTCAGAGACTGCAAAGCTAGAGCAACCAAACTTTCTGTCAAAACTCTTGTGATACCAGTTCAGTACAAGTGTATTTTAAAATTTCACCACGACCCCTTCTGCCCCTTAAAAGACGAAAGTCCGAAATTTTTTGAAGAAAAGACAATAACGATCTGGTTCAGATCGGATCATTATTATAGTCGCAATGATAAAATTAATTTTCAGCCTCCGAATTTCACATAAATCACATGTGCACTAAGTACGTGTATAAAAATAGTGTCGCGTTAACGGCGATTCCACGCGTATAGAACGCGACGACGAACTCTAAGACGAATTTCTAAATGCCATATCTGCTTGTTCCTTTCCTGAAATGTTCCGATAGGAGGCATAAGATAGCATTTAGTGCATCATTTGGGGTGAGGAAAGCCCAACTGATACATAGGGCGCCAGTTCTCAAGAAGATTATTGCAACGTCTTCCGCATATGCCGCTACTTTGCAGCCCTCCCTTCCAGGTCAAAGATAACCTTGTTGACTGCTATGTTCCATAGAAGGGGAGACAGGACGCCATCTTGCGAGGTGCCTCTGTGGGCATACAGTGATAATGTCACCATCCTGCATATGAAGAAATGATCGATGAGCGTCACCAAGTACCTTCCACCCCCAGGTTAGCTTCTTGTATGACATTGTTAAAGGCTCCCTCAATATCGAGAAAAGCAATTTAGGAGTATTTTATTAAATGCAGAGATCTTTCTACCGAAGAAATCACTTAATGATGTGCCGTATCCGTAGATTTTTTCCTTTACGGTAGGCATGTTGGGTGCCTGACAGCATCTGAGAATTATTAGTTGTCCTAAGTGGGGAGTCCGACTAGTCTTTTAAAAAATCTTGAAAATAAAGGACGATAGACTGATTATACAAAAGTCCTTTGCGGTTGAGTAAGACAATCTTAGCATTTAACCAAGTTTTGAGGAATTTTCCCCACACATGAATCCAGTTGACAGCCATGTCTCCTGCCTTGATGATTTGTACGGGTTAAAGCTGCTCGTCTTGAGTGGCACATCGGTCCATTGTGGGGGATTAGGTACTATTGTTGTAGGAAGTTTTTCCCAGTTGGCTTTCTTGTGGTTAATGGAGTCAGTAGGTTTTGCGATCTCGAGGGATAGTATTGTCTCGATATACAGTCATGTGAAAAATAAGAAGGACAGTTGGGCATGCTTCAGAAAATCTAATATATAAAAATAAGTCGGGCATTTTTTTCTTATTGACGTATCATTAACTCCAGAACGCACGAACCGATTTGCACGGTTTTGCATTCGTTGGAAAGGTCTTCAAAATTGGCTCCGTTAGGTTTATAGCAATGAAAATTCAATGAAAAATTTCAAAAGAAAAGCGGAAAATGCATTTTTATTATCTACTATATACTACATACAGCGCCAAACCAATATTTTAAGTAGGCGCCGGTGCGTGATACATTGTTTGACAGCTACTCATTGTTCTCGGCTCAGTTAATTTCATGTGACAAACCGGGATTGTGTTCACTGTGAAAACGAAATTTAAAAAAGTTATTCGTTTCCTCATATTTCAATTTGGAAACCATCAAATCAATCACGTGTATTGTGAACAGCAGGCATTTGTCTTTAAGGTGGTAAGTTGAACTGTGTAAATTATGTGGATCGTGCATTTGAGGTTAAAGTGGACAGAGTCCACAGTCCAAAAATGCCTATAGGACGACGTGCGAACATCGGCCGCCGCACAAGACACATGCAAGCCAGCAACAAGTGTATTTACAGCACTTAAGCGAAGAAAGACCAAATATAAGAAGAGGAAATTCCCGATTGGGACAACGCGTGAGGACACGAAGATCATTGGCATCATACAATCGCTTGGCATTCGAATATGATCCCACTGCGAACTACAGTGATGATGAAAATTTAGATATTGGATCAATGACGACTATATGCCGATATTGCAATGCGTTAAAGTTCAAAGAGAAACGGCTGGATTGTGCTGCGCAAGTGGAAAAGTCAAACTGGATCCATTACTTACACCACCACAGCCACTGAAACCATTGTTCGATGGAAGTGATCCCGATTCCATCCATTTTCTTCAACACATCCTTGAATACAATAACTGCTTTCGCATGACTTCCTTTGGAGCTAATATCATTCGAGAAGTCGGCTTCATGCCGACTTGCAAGGTAAAAAGATACAAACACACATAACCAATCACTCACACCAACACAATTAATTGCAACACGTAACAACTACATATACACCACACACTACACCATCACACGATCAGAAGTTACACCGTATTCTTCAACAAATGATTGTTTGCAATTAAAGATACAAGGACAAATATATCATTTGCATGGTTCAATGGTGCCAACACCAGATGAACCGCATCAATTTCTGCAAATATATTTCATTTCGTCGATGGTGGATCAGCTGAATGTGCGGTGCAATATACAGGGAACACAACAGTTAAAGAGACGAATTATTGAACAGTTGCAAGCATTTTTTCACGCTAATAATGCTGTGGTTAATATGTTCAAAACAGGATTGGAACGAATGCCATCGGATACGCACAAATTTGTCATAAGAGCGGATTGTACACCAACAGGTGAACATGTGCGAAGATTCAATGCACCCACCGTTATTGATGTTGCTGCAATTATTGTAGGCGATCAAACTAAGTCGCGAGACATTGTCGTTCAGCGAAGATGCAATATCATGCTTCGTGTAAACGAGACACATCGTTTGTACGATGCGTTACAATATCAATCATTTATTGGTAGGGGCAAGACGGATACGACATCACGTTGAAGATGGTCGATCAATTCAGGTACAATATTCACACAATAATTATTGCTATTATTGGTTTCCATTAACAATTCATTTAATTTGGCATTTTCAGGCGTATCAACGAATAAAAATCTAAGCGCAATGAATTACTATGCGTATCGTATGATGATTCGTACACATGAGGAGAATGTCATTCTAAAAGTGCCGTAGGCTATTCCAGCAATTCGCTGTCGACATGTATGTTAAAGTCGAGACCGAACGTTTAGCGTTCATCCGATTCAATCAGGCAAAGCTACGATCTGAGGACTATATACACTTGCGTGATGCTATTCATTCAGATGGTGATGTTCAAAATATTGGACGTCTGCCGATTCTCCCATCATCTTATATCGGAAGCCCACGCCACATGCACGAATACGCTCAAGACGCTATGACGTACGTGCGAAATTATGGAACTCAGATTTATTTATTATGTTCACATGCAATCCGAAGTGGACGGAAATTGAACGTGAGTTGGAACCGGGCCAAAAAACCGCAAGATCGCCATGACATAATCGCCAGAGTATTTCAGCAAAAACTCAAGGTTATGATGGATGTGCTTACTAAGTATCGAGTTTTTGGTGACACACGTTGTTATATGTACTCGGTGGAATGGCAGAAGCGTGGACTACCGTATGCTCATATCCTAATTTGGTTGTTGAACAAATTACGTTCAAATGAAGTGGATGACATCATATCAGCTGAAATTCCTGATCCAGTCACTGATCCCCACCTACACGACATTGTGACGACACAGATGGTGCATGGACCGTGCGGTGCATTAAATCCATTATCGCCTTGCATGGCTAATGGAAAGTGCACAAAACGATATCCGCGACCGTTAGTTGCTGAAACAGTCACGGGGAACGATGGATATCCAGTTTATCGTCGGCGTTCAAGAGAAGATAATGGTCGAACTATCAAAGTTAAAGTTCAAAATCAAGAGATTGAGATCGGAAATGAATTCATTGTACCATATTGCCCGCTCCTATCACGAATTTTCAAAACACATGCAAACGTTGAGAGTTGTCATTCGGCCAAATCAATCAAATATTTGTGCAAGTACGTCACAAAAAGGCAGCGACATGGCTGTGTTTGGTATTGCGTCGGAAAATGCGAATGACGAAATCAGCAACTTCCAAATGGGCAGATACGTCAGTACCAATGAAGCACTGTGGCGATTATTATCATTTCAAATTCATGAAAGATATCCCACGGTTGTACATTTAGCAGTGCATTTGGAAAATGGCCAAAGAGTTTACTTCACTGAGGATAGTGCGGCACAACGAGCTGAGAGACCACCATCGACAACATTGACTGGCTTCTTTGCAATGTGTGAAGCAGATCCATTCGCAGCGACGCTGATGTACGTTGAAATGCCCAAGTATTACACTTGGAATCAATCAACAAAGAAATTCCACCGTCGCAATCAAGAAACCCCAGTTCCAGATTGGCCACAGGTGTTTTCCACTGATGCACTAGGTCGCATGTATACTGTTCATCCTAGAAATGATGAATGTTTTTATTTGCGACTGCTGTTGGTAAAATGTACGTGGACTAAAATCATTTGCGCATTTGAAAACTGTGAATGGCCGCCCATGCCAAAACATATAGAGAAGCATGTCAACTATTGGGTTTGCTGGAGAACGATTCTCATTTGGATTTATAACTTTCGGATTCAGTTGTTTCATCAAATGCGTACCAAATACGAACGCTGTTCGCAATTATCATCACCACATGTTTTCCTTCACAACCAATTCAATTATGGAACAAATACAAAGACGACATATGTGAAGATATCTTGCATCGCTTGCGCATTCAAACGAATAATCCTGAAATCCAAATAACCTATGAAATCTACAATAAATAAATAAATAAATAAATCTTGACTATTGCAAACAAGCTACTGATTGAAGTAGGAATGATCGATCGATGCACGATGCATTCAACCAAGCATTAAATCGAGAGCTGCAATACAATGTTGATACATTGCAGGAATTCGTTCGAAATAATGTGCCGTTGCTGAATGAACAGCAAAAGCAAGTATACGAAACATTAATGCAAGCGGTGGACAATAATACTGGTGGTCTATTCTTCTTTGGCCACTATTCGATCAAGATGTGACATAGATTTTTGGCGTTAGCATCATCTGAATTGCGGCGACTCTTCTAGATGGCGGTCGTACTGCACATTCTGCGCTTAAGATGCCACTCAATTTAAACACAATTGATACTCCAACATGCAATATTTCCCGATCCAGTGCAATGGGAAAATTGTTGATACAATGCAAGCTCATTGTTTTGGGATGAGTGCACAATGGCACATAAGAAATCACTTGAAGAACTTCACACTGAAGGATCTTCGGCGAAATAACATCTTTGGCGGCTTGGTGATATTATTGGCAGGCGAATTAAGGCAGACGTTGCCAGTAATTCCCCGTGGAACGCCTGCAGATGAATTGAACGCTTGCCTGAAGGCATCACCTTTATGGAATAACGTAAAAACATTATCGCTAACCACTAATATGAGAGTTCAACTGAGTTCAACTTCAAAATGATCAAAGTGCTGCACAATTTTCCAAACAATTGTTAGCTGTTGGAAATGGAAAAGTCCCAGTTGATGCGACATCTGGATTAATTACTCTTACCAACGACTTTTGCCGATTTGTAGACTCTCAATTAGATCTTATTGACAATTTTTTTCCCAAACATTAGTGAGAATTATCAGAATCATGCTTGGTTAAGTCAACGAGCAATTCTTGCCGCAAAAAGAATAATGATGTACACGCACTGAATTTCACAATTCAATCAAAAATTTCCGGCGATTTGGTGACATACAAATCCGTTGATTCCATAACAAATCCCGATGATGTTGTAAATTATCCAACGGGTTTTTTGACCTCTCTGGAGCTACCAGGATTTCCACCACATAACTTGCAACTCAAGGTTAGGTTAGGTTAGGTAGTATTGGCTGTCGGCTGTCCTAAGCCCGACACACATAGGCCGGTTTCGGCCCGTTGTGGTACCATCGAATCATATTTCCCTTCCCTGCTGTGAGAGACATCCTGTCAGCAATTATCCCATCCGGCTGCGCTAATAAAATTCGCTATCTTTCTGGGACACATATTGGACATTAGTGATATGTCTGTGAAAAAGGGCGAGCCCAAGTGTTGTAGCCTTCTTCTACTGAGAGACGGCAGGAGCAGAACAGGTGCTCCTCTGTCTCCTCCTCTTCCTCATCTCTACAGTTGCGGCAGTAATCATTATATGGGGCTCCCATGGGTTCCTATTAGCCAGTGTCCCGTGAGGGATCGAATGACCGTGCTGCACCTTTTTCTGCTTAGCTTGCAGAGCTCGGTGGTGCGCTTCTTGTTTATATTGGGCCACGTTTGTCGCGTGATGCGACATCGTGATGTGTTTTGCCACCGACTGTCGTCTAGTCGCATGAATTGCTCTTTTATGATGAGCTTGCAGGTGGCCATAGGCATACATGTATCCTCTTTGTCGTGGAGAAAAGGAGGTGGTAGTGCCAGCTCTGGCCAGTTCATCTGCTATGCAGTTACCTTCAATTTCCTGGTGACCCGGGACCCATATAAGGCTAATAGCAAACTGCTGGGCCATCTCGTGAAGAGATTTGCGGCATTTTGCTACGGTGGCCGAGTTTGATGTAATCGCATTAAGTGATTTAATCGCAGCTTGGCTATCACTGTAGATGTTTTATATGGGTTGCCGAAAAGGCAAACTGATTGGATGCAAATCAGAGCTTCCCATATCGCTGTGACTTCCGCTTGGAAGACACTGCAGTGATCCGGGAGCCTGAAGGAGTGCCTTATGTTTAGTTGCTCGGAGTAGATACCTCCTCCTACTTTGTTGTCCATTTTGGAGCCATCCGTGAAGATTTGAATGGCTCCACCAGGACCCGGAGTTCCCTCAAGCCAGCTATCACGGTGAGGGATATCTATTTCAAAGGGAGTTTCAGTAAACTCCATTGGAATGCAGTAGTCCGTTTTGTTGGGACGTTATTGTTGTCGTTTAGAATGGATGAGTGCCCCATATTTTTGCGGTACCCATTGGTCGGAGTCTCTAAGACGAATGGCTGCCATGAGTGCCTGAGCCTTACCTGCGAGGTCAGGTCTCTGGAGGCACAGGACAGCGTTTAGAGCATCATTCGGAGTGGTGCGAAGTGCTCCACTGATGCAGAGTGCGGCAGTTCTTTTTACCTTGCCGAGCATTTTGGTGATGCACTTTTTTGATAGGGCCGGCCACCACACCGTGACTCCGTAGAGTAGAGTAGACTCCCCACCTTAGACCAATGGCTTTCTTGCAGGTGTAGAGAGCTATCGTAGCCTTCTTCACTCTTTTCTTTGATGTTTAGGTTCCAGTTGAGCTTACTATCAATTACCAACCCCAGGTAACTAGCACTATCACTGAAGGATAGCCTGCATTCGTTAAGCATTGGTGGGTTAAGGCGGGGAATCTTGTATTTACGAGAAAATAATACAAGTTCCGTTTTTGAGGGATTTACTCCTAGACCGCGCGATTTTGTCCAGTCTGACAGTTTCGCGAGTTTTGCAGACATTAGGTCGCATAGTGTTTGAGGGAATTTTCCCGAGAATATTATGGCAACGTCATCCGCGACTTTGCAGTTCCCCCCATCCAGGTCACACAGAATCTTGTTGACTGCTATGTTCCATAGAAGGGGAGACAGAACCCCACCTTGCGGTGTGCCTCTGTTGACATACCTTTTGACTGAGTGGACGACCCCATCGACGACGTCACCGTCCTGCATATTAGCAATTGATCGATAAGCGTCGCCAAGTGATCGTCCACCCCAGGCTCGTCAAACCTTCCGTGATGGCTCTTGGTATGACATTGTTGAAGGCTCCTCGATATCGAGAAAGGCAATTGGGGAATATTCCTTTGAATAAAGGGATTTTTTTCACCGAAGTGATTACCTCGTGAAGTGCCGTTTCTGTGGATTTTCCTTTCCTGTAGGCATGTTGTGCGTCTGACAGCATCTTTGGATTTATCGTAGTCCTTAGATGTAGCCCGACTAGTCTCTCAAATGTCTTGAGGAGAAAGGACGACAGACTGATTGGTCTGAAGTCCTTTGCGGTGGAGAGCGAGGCTTTTCCCGCTTTGGGAATAAAGACAATCTTTGCCTTAAGCCATGCGTCAGGAATTTTCCCTACTATGAGTATCTTGGAAAATATACTTTGAAGCCAGTTGGTTGCCATGTTTCCTGCCTTTTGGCTCACTGGAGCTAGTCCACGTGCCATCGTTACGTTTGAGGTATCCCACTGGGGTGGTAGTTTTTGAGAGGATCTTACGCAGCCTTGCTGCCTCCGATGTTTCCTCTATTTCTGAGCAAAATTTTTGCCACGAGGCTCTTTTTCCCTTTCTTGTTTCTTTTTTTTTTGTAGAGTGTTAGACTGTGCTTGTCGTCGTCCCAGTGTACCTCCTCGTTGGCGCTTTTGGCTTTGTTAAAGAGAGCCCTGCTACTCTTACGTAGGATATCTATTTCTTTTGACCACCATGGGGGTTTCTTTTTCCCCCCTCGGTTTTGGAGCGGGGCATGCTGCCTTGAATGACTTGTTGCATGCTTCCGTGAATGTGTCCACTAGACGATTTAAGTCATCTTGAGTGTCCGGGCACCGTGGTGCCGTGATGGGGAGCAATTCCTCCATTTTTTAATATATCTATCCCAGTTGGCTTTCCTGGGATTGATGAAATCAATTCGTTTTGGGCACTCGAGCCTCATGATTGTCTCAATGTACCTGTGGTCAGAGAAGGAATGGTCCTCTAGGACTTTCCAGCTCTCGATTAAGTCTGACATTGCGTGAGACACTAGAGTGAGTCAATGACCTCCTGTCGGTTCTTTATAATGAATGTGGGGTCGTTACCCCGATTACAAATAACCATATTAGAGTCAAGGATAAAGCTAAATAGTGACTCACCCCTCGCATTTGTGTCCGAGCTCTCCCATTGTGTGTGCTGAGCGTTGGCATCGCAGCCTATTAAAAGGCCTATGTCCGAACTTTCGCTTTCGCTGGTTAGCGCGCGTATAAGTTCTCCTGGAGGATCGCTTTCCTCGTGCGCCATGTAGGACGACACCAACCTCAGCTGTGTTCCTTGCAGCTCTAGGCTAACTGCCGTGTTGTCGCCGTTGCTATAGATATGGAGCAGAAAGATATTAAGGTGCTTTCTAGCAAGAATACAGGTGCGAATTTTACCTTCGTTTTGAGCAGAGATTAGCTTGTACTCCTTCGTCGCTAATCCACAGACCTTGTCACCAACTACCCAAGGCTCCTGGATTAGGACTACATCACCTCCGCTCTCATCCAAGCGGAGTTTTAGGGCAGAAGCTGCTGCTTTACAGTGATGGAGATTGATTTGTAGTACCCGAAGGGACATTATCAGGTTTCTCCACTGTAATGTCGGCGTCAGTGTCGTCGACGATATCGTCGTCCTCCCGACACATGGCCTCAAAAATCCTGCATCAGCATGGTATCAGAGGAGTAGCCGTCCAGTTCCGGCTCCAGCTCGCAGTCGGGTGCTTCGATCTCCGAGGCAGCCTCCTGCTCGACTGGGTTGTTGACAGGACGCGCCTCGGCCGCTGCATCCGACTTTTACACCTTTATGGTGACTGAACTGAAGCCGAAGTTCAACTCTCCTCTAGCTGCCTCTATCGGGGCCAGCGTCTCCTTATTGAGGACGACCACCGCTTGGTTCGTGGGGCCTGTCGTCCTTTTCTACCTTCACTACCTTCCAGTCCGATGATTTTAATGGTGCCCTGATACCATCCCATGTCTTTGCAGACTGATGGGGGCCGGGCTGGGGGCCGGAGCTCGGAATCCAGCAGCTCGAAGCAGCGGTCGGCCAGTGCCGCTTCCACCCACTTCCACTGGTTCCTGGGGATCCTCTCATCCGCACTGCCTTTGTCAAGGACGCCGATAAGCGTCCTCTCCTTGGCAATCTGCGCGAATGAGACATTCGGCAGCACTCTGGAGCGTTTCGGGCGGGCCCCGGTGTCTCCTGCGAGCGCTGCCTCTTAGGTTGTGTGGCCTCCTTCTTCGGCGCCTCCTTGCCGAAGTTGGGGAGCACCCTAGAAGCCCACTCAACCTTTTTGAGCCACTGGTCCGATGGGCTGGACGTCGTCGTAGCGCTCTGCCTACGGAGGATGTTTCCAGCCCTCCGTCTTTCGGCATATGTGAATTTTTGTGCTAGAGCACTGGTCGATGGGGACTCGACCCCTGCCACCTTACCAGCAGGCAGAGCAGCCGCAGGAATGCATTTCCGCTCTGCCAAGGTGTTGGTTTGGGGGCCAATTCGCCACCCACCCCAGAACTGGAGGATGGGACCCCTTAGGGTTCGCCCCAGCGCTTGTCGCTAAGCAGGATTTGCCTGCTATGTGGCGGGTTGGGCCAGGCCTTTGGGCCGCTGCCTTTCCCTGTGAGGGATTTCTCCCGGTTGGCATTTGGGGAGCGCCAAGCTCAGTTTTGTTTGTGTTTTGTTTGTCATCTTCCATTCTGATCCCACGAGATGCAAAGAAGGGGAAAGGTCCGTCCGGGCAGAGATGCGCGTTGCCCGGATAAGGCATACTTAGAACAGGGGGCAGCCAAGTCCCTGAGCACACCGTTATCGACTGAGCTAGTTTTTATACCGGGCCCCAGCCAGGCTGACTCTCGGCACGGTCCGTATGACACACTTAGTCCGGCCCGGTGTGAGGTGAGTGTGGGGGTTGGGATATGGGTAGGTAGTGTGTAGGGAAGGGAAGTGTGTGAGCTACTTAAAGGAGGCGGCACCACAAGCGCATCGTCAGTGTTGCTGCGTCGCGAACACCCGCTGGCTGTCCGGGACTGCTTATTTTCGGTACTCTCCCTCAGACTCAACTGAGTTGAATTTCTTTGGGATGCCCGCTTATTCACAGCTAACCTACCCAGTAGGCCGCTCGCTATCCGCAACCTGCGACCCGTCCGGTGGCCTCATAGCTAGCCCCCTCTGAGCCACCTCAAAGCTCAATGAGTACCAGACCAACTCAAAGTTGGTACAGTTATTATGACATTGCGTAATTTGAATCCACCGCGACTTTGCAACGGTATTCAACTTTCGGTAAAAAGACTAATGCCGAATTTGATTGGGGAACCATTATTAACGGAAAGTACGCAGGTGAAAATGTATGTATTCCTCGAATACCAATGATTTCGACTAATCTTCCGTTTGACTTCAAACGATTGCAATTTCAGTTCGCCTTGCGTTCGCAATGAAAATTAACAAGTCGCAAGGCAAATCGCTTAGTGTTTGCGGGATAAATTTAGAAAATCATTGTTTTTAAACATGGGCAGTTATACGTTGCGTGTTCACGAGTTGGGGAAACCATCCGCTTTGTTTGTGTTAACGTCAGACCAAAAACAAAAATGTGGTTTACCAAAGAGCACTTCAATGAAACGGATAATTTGCGAACACGTATAACGCTTCGATTCAGTATTTACTTTGGATTCACTTTCATTTACTTAGAGAAGTTCAACTAAATAACACTTCATTTTTGTAATCGAAAGTCCATCTAAAGTCAAGAGACCCCAAAAAGTTCCATGCCTATCGAACAGAGATATATCAAAGATGATGATGGTCGCTAAAACACAAGAGGAGCATCAATTATTGTATGAGGCTGCCCGTGTGTATGGTCCACAGCGACCATCATCATCTTTGATATATCTCTGTTCGATAGGCATGGAACTTTTTGGGGTCTCTTTGGACTTTTAGATGGTTACCTTTAAGTATTGTTCATATTTTAAAAGGGTTTGCGTCCACAAATTAATTTTTTTGAATTTTGAGAATTTTTAAACAGGTCTTACCTCACGAATTTCCACATATTTTTCTCAAGGCTTTAGAATATTTTTGAGATTTTCCCCGTGTTTCCTATTTAATCGTATGTTTTACTGCATTAGCATTCATTTCCTTGACAAACGTCAATGTTTCGGCAATTTTCCGATACGAAAATCCATTATTTTGGACGTTTTTCATGTCCATGGGTACCTGAGTACTACTATGCACGTTCCTTCCGTCCGTATTATCTGAACTTTGCTTTATGGATGTTTTTATATCTAAAATTACTAAAACTACTATTAATAATTAAAAACTAAAAACCTCTGAGAAAGATGATTTTTTTACGAAATATAACCTGTTTTCTTTTGGGTGTCCCTATTATTTCGCACAGCCCAAAGTCAATGATATACCGAATAAAATTTTTTTATTATTTTTTACCATTACACTTGGGTTTTACTTTTTTTTTTTATGTTGTGCAAACATAAATCAACTAATGAAAATTAAGATCAGCTCAAAAATCCTAAAAACAGCAATTTTTATAGAGCATTTTCTGGAGCATGCCCAACTGTCCTTATTATTTTTCACTGTACCTGTACCTTAGTTCAGAGAAGGAGTGGTCCTCTAGGATTTTCCAACTTTTGATTATGTCTGCCAGTTTGTGACATACTAAGCTGAGGTCGGGTTTTTTGATAAATGTAAGGACGTTATCACGACTACAAATTACCTAGTTAGAGTTTAGTATGAAGCTGAAAAGTGTCTCACCCCCTCTCGATTGTATCCGAGCTCCCCCATTTCAGTGTTGTAGCCGTTGCTAAAGTTATGGAGCAGAAAAATGTTTAAGTGCACTCATGCAGGAATGCAGGTGTAAATTTTTTTGTTGTTTTTTTATCTTTCCTTCTTTTTGTTTTGATCTCTCATTCTGTTTCACGAGTTGCAAAGAAGGGGTAAGACCCAGAGATTCACGTTACTTAGAACAGGTGGCTGTCAAGTCCCTGAGCTCTCCGTTACCGACTGGGCCCCTAGCCAGGTTTACTCTCGGCACGGGTCGAATAACACTATTAGTCCGGCCCGGTTTTAGGTAGGTAGTGTGGGCTACTTATGATAGGTTGCACCACAAGTGCATTCAGAACCATCTCTCAGAGACATTTGCTTGGAATGGCCACTTATTCACAGCTATGTAGGGCGTTCGCTATCCGCAACCAGACATCCATCTCAATGGAGGACTCATATTTTTATCCATTCTATTAAATTATATTCTATTATATTATATTTTTCATATTTTCTTAAAGTATTTTTCGTGTAGCCTTAATCGATATTAAGTTTGGCCGGACAATAAAAATGAAATGAAAATGATACCAGAATACTATAACCCAATCTGTTTCATGAAAATGTCCTAGGCCAGAAACTTAAAATGTTCAGCTCTTTTAGAAAAGCAGCCGATTGTATTTTGCTGAGCAGAAGCGAAATTTTAAATTCTGCCGGTACTCGAACAAGCCTTCTAAAAAAAATAAAAAATTCAGGCAGGCTCCGGTTCACGCCGAAATGAAAAGTAAACTGATTTTTATAAAACAAAACAAATCTTACTTGTAAAAAGGAAAAATTAGATGACTCATTGATGCATTGAAATAAATTGACAGAGCGCCTTGAAATGAAAAGTACGACTTTTGGTTAAAAACGTAAAACGCAAAAGTAAGTGAAAACCAGAGCCTCCTTGAATAAAGAGAAATTCAATATATGTAAGGGAGTCAAATGAAGGACGATTATATGGAAACTAATAAAAATTAAGATCAGCTCAAAATTTCTTAAAATGGCCATTTTACAGAGCATTTTCTGAAGCATGGCCAACTGTCCTTATTATTTTTCACATGACTGTATATAAGGGAGTCAAATGATGGACGATTATATGGAAACTATAAACTAAAATACGAGAAAGAACGTACGGAGTCGCTGTAGGCGCGACTCTACTTTTATACCCGTACTCAGTCTGTACACATGTGATTTATGTGGAATCTTCAAATGTTTTATCAGTTTTTACATTTTACATTTTACATTTGTTTGATGACAGATGCATCTATATCTGCATCAGTTCTCACAACAACACACGTACACTGCACGAGACAGAGCGTGCGAGTGTGAGTGTGAGAGAATCAGTAGCAACAACCCACAAAATAAATGTATATTTTGTTATGGTTTTGTAGCGGGGGGTGGGGCAGCTCGCTGCTAAAAATTCATTTCATCATTGTGGCTATAATAATGATCCGATCTGGACCAAATTCTGGAATCTGGTAGATATGATCATTCCCTACCATACTGCATTTTTCGTTTTTCTCCATCTTCAAAATTGTGGATTTTCGTCTTTTGTGGTGGCGGAAGGGGGCGGGGCGAAATTTTAAAATGCATTTGTTCAGGTTTGGTATCACAGGAGTCTTGGCAAAAAGTTTGGTTGCTCTAGCTTTCATAGTCCAGATCCAGGCGACACAAAATACAAAAAACCAAATCGTCTCGTTTTTGTGTGAGTGCGAAACAGAGAGAGCGAAGTTTTTTCGTCTATTGTGGCTATATTAATGATCCGATTCAGATTTGGGCCCCTGATAGATATGGTCTTCATCTATGATTCTGCATTTTTTGATTTTTGTTATCTTTAAAACTGTGGACGCCACAGATGTGCGCCCTTTGTGGTGGCGGAAGTGGGCGGGGCGAAATTTTGAAACACTTTTCTAGGAGTGAGAAATCACATCAGTCTGGAAAAAAAATTTAGTTGCTCTATCTTTTATAGCCTCCGCGCAATGGGCGACAAACAAGACGGACAGACAGACCGACAGACGGACAGACAGGGCTATATCGACTCGGCTTTTGATGCTGATTAAGAATATATATACTTTATAGGGTCGCAAATTATTCCTTCTCTATGTTACACACATCCACTTTTATCACAAATACAATATACCCTATTACTCTTCGAGTACGGGTATAATAAGAAATATAAGAAATATATTTTTGTATTTAGTTATTTTATCCATGCTCTTCAGAACATGTTATGTTCATGGTGGTTGCCGGCTGTCGCACGAGCAACGTTGCGATCTGCTGCTGCTGATAGCCCAACACATTTCAATGCAGAAATAATGGGAGCCCAGAAATGCCTGGAAAAGCGCACCCAGACGTAGAATTACATTCTTTTAACTTTTTTTACTTGTAACAAATTTATGGCACGTGTTGCTAGGATCTGTTTTCAGATCTGAATACTTGGCCTAACTATGCCCAGTATTTCCGTCGTGACAACCCAATTGTCGGTGTACTTGATCTGCCAAATTCTCTAAATCATATATTTATATAATAAATGTACTAAATCACGTCTTAAACTTTCCTTCAAATATATATTTTCAGGGGCCACCTCCGCCATATCCGCACAGTCACATAAGTGAAAGTCCCACGCCTGCCAAACGTATAAAGGAAGACGCTCTAAATCCAATCTACAATCGATCGGGACAAGACTGCCAAGATATAATACATCAAAGCAAAGCACAATATTTACAATTTAACCAAAATATAATAAGTGAGCAATTTTGATTACCAGATATCCCCGATTAAAAATATAGCTGTAATTTTTTCCTTCAATTACACCATGAAACTGCGTAAAATCCCTGGCATCAAACTGACTTTCCTGATAACCTTGGGCCTCAAAAAGAAAAAAATACAAAGTTTCAATACAAAACAACGTTCCCTGTTATGCGTCGTATATGTGAGCTTATGATGTATGTGGAACTTCTAAACATTTTATCTGTTTAAATTTTTTTGCTACGACTGTCATCTGCATCTTTATCTACATCTTCTCCGCCAAAAAGCGCACGTACACTTCACGGGCAGTGTGTGAGCGAGAGAGAGAGAGTGAGCGAAGGGGGTGTCGTAGAAACTGAAAATCAATTTAATCATTTTGGCATAATAATAATTCGGTATATAATCCGTAGATATGGCCATTCTACGATACAGCATTTTCCGTTTCTTTCTGTCTTCAAAATTGTGGACTTTCGTCTTTTGTGGGGGCGAAAGGGAGCTGGGCGAAATTTTGAAATACACTTGTACAGAAGTGATATCCCAGGAGTTTGGACAGAAAGTTTGGTTTCTCTAGCTCTTATAGTCTCTGAGATCTAGGCGCCTCTGATAGATATGGACTTACTCTATGATTATTTTTCGTTTTCTTTTTTTGATTTTTCTGATTTTTTTTCTGTTATCTTAAAAATTGTGGACGCCACAGATGTTTGCTCTTTTTTGTGTGGGCGGAAGGGGGCTGGGGCGAAATTTTTAAATAAAATTGTAGGAGTGAGATATCACATCAGTCTGGAGAATACCAAAAATACATTATACCCTTTTACTCTTCCAGTACGGGTATAATAATACCCATCTTCACCTTGCCAAAATAAGATAGGTTAACGCATCATATGATCGATGCGTTTCGGATACAGGCTGCAGTTGATTGCTACGCCGATGTAAATCAATATCTCGGTTTTCTAAATCTTCACCCACGACGACAATAGCAATAAAACGTCTCGCGTGTTCTCCTAGAGGCTTCTTATCAGCATTGACGACAATTCTGTGGTTATGCGGCATGCGGACCAATGCCGTCGTGAATAATGCATCCAATTCGTTATGTTGATGGAAAAACGTTTGGAGTTTTTCCACAATTGGTCTTTTCACTGAATTGTTGTGTGCACAACCCTGATCGACTTGTCCTGCTAAATCTCCCATAAAAGAAATTTGCAAAATTGTGCAGTCACTATCCGGAGTCGGCAATAAGAAACCTGTTAGATGATATGTTTGACCCTGACTCTTGAAAGTTGGTCGAAAATTGTTTTGAATAACTTTTGTTGCGCCAAATGGAAGTCATCTGAAGGCAATTATTATATTGCTGGATATGAAAAAAAATGATTCGAATCTGGCCCATTTCCGGAAACCAATGAATGTAGTGGCTCTGGTGGCGATACCAATGGTATCAATTTGATTTGACCGCTCGCGCAACACAATCCAGGAGCTTAATTTAATTATTTTATTTTTTTTTTTAAGCCTTGCATTATTGGCCACACAACGTTCATTGGTCCAATATCAACGATTTGCTGTGAACTGTAATCGATTACCACGTTATAAATAAATGAAGCTCGATAGGGACTAGAAGCATGCAACATTTCTATGTCGTTGATTTCGATTCCATTGATTCCGTTCAACTTCATTCCTCGCTTCGCGTTAATCGTCGGTTTGATGTGCTCTTTTATGTATATATGTGACTTGCAGAATTGCGAGTTCTGCCACATAAGCCTGTACGTATAGTTGCTGGCATTTTTAAAAAACGAAAATTTCTTTGTAAATTAAAGAAAACTATTGAAACGCATCTTAGGATCGAAGTGTTTCGTATACAAAGCTATATTTTCTATTGATATCACTCTGTCAATTTGTATAGATAGACTTTCGGCGGGATGGATTTGGAAAAATTGGTTAAGGCAACAACAAATATTGATTTTGTATAACCAGTTGGGAACGGTTGGCGAAATCGCTCCAGCCGTTCATGCGTGATGCCGTGATCAAGGGAAATAGGCAATTATTTGTATATATATAGATCACAAAGCATTGCAATAAATTAAATATGTTATTATGTTATTATTATGTTATTTTGATGAATTCTTACTATTTATATTTACGATATATTTACTCTGAACAGTTACGCCCAAAAAGGCCTCTGATATGTTTAATAGAGAGCTATAGAAAACAAAATTATTATTTGTTCCATATATAAGATATTTGATTAATATAACCCCTCGTTTCATAATATAACCCCTCGTTGCACTGAAAATAACAGAAAACTAAAAGTATAGAATGGAGAAAATGGAGAAAACCATTTCGAGAAACATCGTTCTTTATCGCTCGCCCTCACACACAAACGCCCATTCGACTTTGCCCATTCGTACAGATGAGCACCTGAATCTCAGAGACTATAAGAGCTACAGCAACCAAAATATGTCCAAACCCCTGTGATACTTCAGTGCAAGTGTATTTCAAAATTTTGCCCCGTAAAGAGGAAATTCCACAATTTTGAAGAAAAAAACGAATCATGCAGTATCGTAGAGAATGATCATATCTAAAAACTGATAAAATATTTGAAAATTCCACAAAAATCATACCGACTGAGTACGGGTATAAAAAGTAGAGTCGCGTTCACAGCGACTCCGTACGTTCTTTCTCGTTTTTTTTTTTTTTTTGATTTGATTTATTGTATACAAAGCCGTTTACTTTTTGTTCGGGCAGAAATGTTGCCGTTTTAAAAACGGAAAAGTTTTATGTTTTACGAATGCGGGAGCACCTAACTTTTCGTAGCAGCCTGCTTATAATTACGAGTTAAAGATTCTTCTTTTTCTACTCTAAAACAAATTTTTCAAAATTGCTATTTACAAAAGGACGAAGTGCAACTTAACTACTCGATGCGAAATTAGATTGAACCCTTGTGTTAGGGTTTTAAAAAAATGTTACCTGGTACAATACTTTTTAGTTGCATTTAAGTAACAGGCATAGGCATCTCGTAGTTGACCACAGCTCTCATAAAAGAATTCCCAAAATTTGTCCAAAGCCTCCTTGTGGTCTTTTATCTAATTGGACAGCAAATATGTAAGCTTGCAGTGCATCCGTCGGTTGATTTTGTTGCTGATACAAAACGCTTGAAATGTTATTTAGTTTAATTTGTTTATAAAAGTCGAAATAAGCAAAGTTATGATTACCCAATCGAGCACCAGGTATCCGCATTTCCTTCACTTTTTTCTACAGAGTTTCGATGTGCAAGGAAGGAATAATGGACTTTTTTTATTCCTGCGAAGCTTCTGCCCAACAAATATAATGACTGGTCACTTTTCGGATCAGCATCAATAGACTTTTGTTGAAAAGTCAATGCGCCTGATTCAAGTTCTTCTTTTCGCCTAGGCATTCTACGCAGTGGAATCGAAATATTTAAAATTACCCAAAATATTAAAAAGGAACACTTTGTTATTTCAGATTACCGGCTGTGATATATTAAGCTAAAATGTATAATTGTTGTGCGGTATTTCTTTTTTCAATATTTCAACTTGATTAACTTGCGAAAAGTAGCCATAATGAAAACATTAATTTTCAGCCGCAAGCTCTCCCCAGGCCCATTTAGGGATGAAATTTAAAATTTAAAATCCAACCATGGTGGTTGTTTGACAGCTATACCTTATATGTAGATTGCTATTTAAGTTTTTGGCCTAACTATGAAAACCCCAACATAGGCGTCTGAAAATGGTTTTATTATTTTTTAAAATATTCTCCTGATAATTAATATACTTTTGCATTCGATTAAACCAATTTTCACAGCATTTTTGAATGCATCAACCGTTTCTTCTGGCGTCGAAAACCGTTGACCGCGTAGTTTTTTTCTTGATGTTTGGGAAAAAGAAAAAGTCATTGGGTGCCAAGTCAGGACTGATGACCCATCAAATCGACGTTTTGGTCAGTCAAAAATGCCTTTTTCTGTGCTGGTGAGTGGGAGCTCGCATTGGCATGGTAAAGTGTCTTTTTGTTCATTTTTCGAATTTACCGAAAACTTTTGGCAAACAAATGCTTTTATACCAATCAGAATAAACTTTTTTACGTTTCTCTAAGGCCTCTGCAGACACATGACACAAGTGAACAACGTTTGTGGGATTTGATTCATTTTGGAAGACCCAAACAGTCGATTGTTGTTTTATTTCGGGATCGTATAAATATATCCAGGATTCGTCACCTGTGTATATGTATATTATATACACTTTTTTGAAGCACCACGATCGTACTTTTTGGATCATTTCTTTGCACCAATCGACACGCGGTTTTTATACCCGTACTCGAAGAGTAAAAGGGTATATTGTATTTGTGGTAAAAGTGGATGTGTGTAACATAGAGAAGGAATAATTTCCGACCATATAAAGTATATATATTCCTGATCAGCATCAATCGCCGAGTCGATATAGCCCTGTCTGTCCGTCCGTCTTGTTTGTCGCCCATGGCTCGGAGGCTATAAGAGCTAGAGAAACCAAATGTTATTTCAAGACTGATGTGATATCCCACTCCTTGAAAAGTGTTTCAAAATTTTTCCCCGCCCACTTCCGCCCCCACAAAGGGCGCACATCTGTTGCGTCCACAATTTTGAAAATTACAGAAAACTAAAAATGCAGAATCATAAAGAAAGACCATATCTATCAGAGGCCCAAATCTGAAATGGATCGGATCAGTAGTATAGCCACAATAGAGAAAACAATTTCGAGAAACATCATTTCCTCTCTTTCGCACTCACACAAAAAACGAGTCGATTTGGTTTTCGTATAAATGCGCGCCTCGATCTCAGAGACTATAAGAGCAAGAACAACCAAACTTTCTGTCAAGACTCCTGTGATATCGCTTCAGTGCACTATGGTCCAAGAGGCCGATTTTTTGGCATAAAGTCGAAATTTGTATGTGAAAGTTTTGTATTTTTGATTTTAAATTCTTAAAATTAATACATCATACATATAAAAACTAAAAAAATAAAGCTTTAAACGCTTCCCTAAAACTTTTGTGAGCTTTCAAAAGTACACAATCGATCAGCTACTTCGGATTAAGAAATCGACGACACGTTGTTTTGTTTACGTTTGTGCGTAAAATCAAAATTCTTTGTCAGAACAAACTGAAGTTAATAATGGAAATTGAAGATCAAGGCATGTAGTTTTTTCACTGTATATAGTCGATTTATGTGTAGTCTTAGTTTTTGCGCTGTGTTCACTGTCCAATTTATGTGTATTTTTGTAGAGAATTAACATGCGTGCCCGGTGTTTCGTGGAATAAAACTAACGAACCAGCTTCTACCTGAAAAACTAAGTACGTCAGTTTGTACACATAAATGTCGTTCTTTACCGCTAATTAACAACTTTTCCCCGTTCGTCCCCTTTTCTCACAATTCAAGAAAATTTAGGGACGTTTTTTCGTAGCGATCTCTTCGATATTTGGCGCAGCAACAATTGTAAAATATCATTTGTGTCTGCTTGGATTTATAAAAACATGATCAATTACCACGCAAAAGATTACAAAAAATTAGAAATAAATAAAAAAATAAGTTCTTTTGAATCGTTTACAAAAGAAAAACTTTCCAGATGTAACTACACCCTGCGACAAAAAAAAACCGCACTCTGACTTTTCATGCATTTCTGACTTTGGAAGCCTGATGTTTCCCCAAATCTTTTTCGATTCGATATTTTTTTTTTTTTTTTTTACTTAATCATTTTTAAACATCAAAGTTATTAAATTTGTTTGTATCATAATTTTATAGTGAAAGAAAAATATTTTTGTCAATCACACCGTTTTCAACGGTTATTTAGTAACTTGACTATAAAAAAGTAAAATGAAATTAAAATATATAAACGTGTTTTTCCAACAAAACCTAAATTTTTTCCAATGAGTTTATTTTTTTTTTCTATAAAGTTATGACAACGCAAATGTATTTCAAAATTTATTTTTCAAATTAATATTTGGTAGTACCACCCTTGGCCTTTATGACACATTTGATCCTATTGAGCATCGAATCGTATAAAACCTTCAGGTATTTTTCCGTTATATCATCAAACCATACTTTTTTCTATAGTTTCGCGTAGCTCAACCATAGATTTCGGCTTCATTTTTTCTATATTTTGGAACCCATAAGGGTCCAGATATTTTTAATCGGATTGAGGTCGGGACTGTTACCTGGCCAATCTAAGGACTTAATACCCAAATTCGGCCTTTAAACTGTTTACCCATCGGTGGAGAATAGTCAAAATTAGTATAATGCATTTTAAAAATATCAAACGACGAAGAATAACTTAGAGAGCGCGCTAGATGACAAGGTGCAGAATCGTCCTGAAAGATGGGATCATCTTCTCTCTCAGTAACTGATTCCATACTAGGCTCAACGCCACTGAATAATTAATAATAATAATAAGATTATGTTTAAGATATTTAAGTCATTCCTAAAATAAATGTAACTAATTTGTCTGAATTTAGAGTCTTACTAAATTTTTCCTAATAATACTAACAAAATTGTTTGTATGGGAGGTAAGAGAGGGCGTGGTCGCACAGACTCAAAATTTTTTATACCCGTACTCGAAGAGTAAAAGGGTATATTGTATTTGTGCTAAAAGTGGATGTGTGTAACATAGAGAAGGAGTAATTTCCGACCATATAAAGTATATATATTCTTGATCAGCATCAATAGCCGAGTCGATATAGCCCTGTCTGTCCGTCCGTCTGTCCGTCTGTCCGTCTGTCCGTCTGTCCGTCCGTCCGTCTTGTTTGTCGCCCATTGCTCGAAGGCTAAAAGAGATAGAGCAACCAAATTTTTCAGACTGATGTGTACTCTCACTCCTAGAAAAAAGTTTCAAAATTTCGCCCCCCCACTTCCGCCCCACAAAAGAGCGCACATCTGTGGCGGCCACGGCAACACAAAACGGAAAACTAAAATGCAGAATCATAGAGACAGCCCATATCTATCAGGAATTCCAAATCTGAATCGGATCGGATCATTAATATAGCCACAATAGAGGCAAATATACACAAAAACTTCGCTCCATCCCTTTCGCACTCACACAAAAAATCGAGTCGATTTGGTTTTTGTATTTTTGTGTAGCCTGGATCTCAGAGACTATAAGAGCTAGAACAACAAACTTTTGGCCAAGACTCCTGTGATACCAAACCTGAACAAGTGTATTTCAAAATTTCGCCACGCCCCCTTCCGCCCCCAAAAGACGAAAATCCACAATTTTGAAGATAGAAAAAATAAAAATGCAGTTTTGTAGAGAATGACCATATCTACCAGGTTCCCGAATTTGGTTCAGATCGGATCATTATTGTAGCCACAATGATCAAATGAATTTTCAGAAGCAATTCCCCACTCCAGCAACATAAATCATTTATTGGGGTTGATTGTGGCTGCAGCTTCTCTCACACGAACACTCACGCTCAAACATGCTGCCTCGTGCAGTGTACGTGTGTTGTTGTGGGAACTGATGTAGATGATGTAGATGTAGATGTCGATGACAGATGTAGCAAAAAATGTCAAATGTAAAACTGATAAAACATTTTAAAATTCCACATAAATCACTGAGTACGGGTATAAAAAGTAGAGTCGCGTTCGAAGCGACTCCGTACGTTCTCTCTCGTTTTTTCATGTTCTACGTTCTAATAAAACTAAATGCGCGAACTTTGAGGGCTGTACGTCAATTTTTAGAGTTTATGCCAAAAAAATCGACTTTTGGACCATAGTCCAGTGCAAGTTTATTTCAAAATTGAAATACGCCCACTCCCGCCCCCCCAAAAACGAAAATCCACAGTTTTAAAAATGGAAAAAAACGAAAAATGCAATATCGTAGAGAATGACCATATCTACCGGATTCCTGAATTTGGCTCATTATCGGCTCATTATTGTAGCCACAATGATCAAATGAATTTTCAGATTCGAGCTTCCCCACCCCCTTGCAGCATAAGTCATTTATGGGGATGATTGTCGCTATAGACTCTCTCACACACGCACACTCACGCTCACAAATGCTACCTCGTGCAGTGTGTGTGTTGTTGTGAGAAGTGATGTAGATGAAGTAGATGTAGATGACTGATGTAGCAAAATAAAAATGGAAAATGGAAAAACTGATAAAACATTTGAAAATTCCACATAAATCACATGTGCTGACTGAGTACGGGTATAAAAAAGTAGAGTCGCGGCAAAAGCGACTCCGTACGTTCTTTCTCGTTTTTTTTTATAATTGTTAAATTATGTGGAATCCAACGGAAAGACACATTTTTTATTAAACCAAACCAGGTATCTCACGGTATCAAACGTGGTCGTACATTGAAAAGTTGTATGTATGTTTGTATGTATGTAGGCTTAGCCCATAAAACTCCAAACTTTTTTATGCAAATAACCATTTGGTCCTAATATGGCTGGATCATCTTTGTTAATCAGTTCTTGCACAGCATCGATATTTTTTGCCAGATCATCTGATTTTGGACGACCTTCACGGAATCCGTCGCTGAGCGTATAGCGATCATGAAAAAATTGAGTGTACTAATCTTTTACAAAGCGGTATACAAATTTTAGTTCATCGATGCATTCTTGTCTACTTAATCCACGTCGAAAATTTAGAAAAGTAATAGCACGAAAATGTTCATGGCCTAATTCTATTTTTCTGCCGAGGAAAATTTTTGTTCTTACGTTAATCGATATCAAACGTGGTCGTACATTGAAAAGTTGTATGT
>CM019042.1:31181783-31285456 GCA_009664405.1 Drosophila bifasciata
TGACTCGGTTGCACCGGGAAATGACCTGAGTGCTAGTTTTGAAATTCTGGTAAGTTGGTGGGAATCGTGTTGGTGGGAAACTCTGCGGAAATGGGGCGTGTGTGTTGCTTCCGCAAAGATCGATCGGCGTACAGTGCCGGGTGTATGGTGTTCGTGATTTGGTTTGTGATTACAAAATAGGGTACGTGGTATTGTGTTTTGTATTCTTATATGACAAAGTAGCTTAGTGCTATGAATATGAATATGTATATGAATGTAACGGACCCGGGTTCGTTACACCATGAAAGATACTGTGGTCAGCCGTATCCATACAGTTTACCAAGATCGAACGGCATTTTTCAGCCCTACGTTAATTGAAAGCTCACTGCTTCAGGATCTTCGACTAGTTAAGCCGGTGTTCTCACCAGGTCTGACGGAGTCCCCGCCAATGTACTCAGGTATTGCGACGACGCTCTGTGTGGACCCTGCTTAAACTATTCACCCTATCTTAACTCCTCATGTTTCCCTCCGATCTGGAAGGAATCGTTTATCATTCCTCTCCATGAGAAGGTAGTAAGTCTGACGCAATGAATTACAGAGGTATATCAAAATTATCCGCTATTCAAAGATGTTTGAGAAAATTTTTATCCCCGCACTTGCAACATCTCTGCAAAATCACTTATATCTCCAGCTCAGCACGGATTTATAAGGCGACGATCAACAACTACAAATTTACTAGAGTTTACCTCTTTCATTATTAAAGGCTTCCATGGTAACATGCATACGGATGTCATTTACACCGATTTCAGTAAAGCATTCGACTCTGTAAACCATTCCCTTTTAGCACAAAAACTTGACATTTTAGGGTTTCCGCCCAATCTTTTGAAATGGATTTCAAGCTACCTTTGCTCAAAGAGTGCTCTTCAAAAACTCCTTGTCTTCACTTGTTCAGGTTACTTCTGGAGTACCACAGGGCAGCCATCTTGGCCCCCTACTTTTCACACTCTTCATTAATGACCTGCCTTCAGTATTAACAAACTCTCGAGTACTAATGTATGCGGATGACGTTAAACTCTGTGTCCAGTATAAGGACACTTCATTTCACTCTCGCTTGCAATCCGATCTCAATAATTTTCAGTCATGGTGTTGTGCAAATAAATTTACACCTGAATGCCTCGAAATGTAAAAGTAATGACATTTCATCGCTCCAATATTGTTGGCTCCTTACACCCCTTTGCGGTGGTTCTCTTTTGAATTACATTGGTTGATGATCTTGGTGTTAAGCTAGACCAAATAAGTTAAAATTTTCTGAACATATTTCTACCATGGTAAATAAAGCCATGGGAGTGCTTGGGAGTACGGCTCGTGTGTATGGTGCCCTCAGTACAAAGTACACCAAGACCGTATAGAATCAGTCCAGAAAAACTTTTACTTTTGCTCTGCGTGGCCTCAACTGGGATGAAGGTGTGAGACTGCCTTCTTACTCTTGCAGATTGCACTTAATAGACCTTCCATCCTTACTTAATCGTAGAAAAATGCTTGGTGTGATTTTCATGCACAACTTGATCAGGGGTGACATCGAAAAGCCCTGACTTGTTGAACCGCATAAACTTCACGATTCCTATTAGATCCTCTAGAAATTTTATTCTTTGTACCTTCCACTGTGTAGATCGAATTATTCCTTGCATGAACCGTTTCGGATCTTATGCTCGGATTATAATTCGTTCTACCATATAATAATATCCACCACTAAATCCCTTCGTCTACTTAAATCACTAATACTAACATACCTTGCACGTAATTAGTAATATTCTTTTTGTAACTTTGAATGTTTAGCGTTTGTTTTTAGCCCAAATTTTTCCTCGAATATTAGTCTAACACCTATCTTTCCTGCATGTTCGCGATCGGTTTCGGTACTCGTGTCGCGCGTCATGCCGGCCGCGCCCCTCGGTCGGTTGGGCGGGGAGGGGGCTGCGTATCTGCCTGGGATCAGCGCGTAAAGGCTTCGGCTTGGTGTCGCATGGGCCACTTGATGGTGCAGTCATTGCACATCAACGTCCTAAAGAATAAAAAACTTGATTAGGGTGACATTGACAGCCCTGACTTGTTGAGCCGCATAAACTTCACGATTCCTATTAGATCCTCTAGAAATGTTATCCCTTTGTACCTTCCACTGTGTAGATCGAATTATTCTTGCATGAACCGTTTCGGATCTTATGCTCGGATTATAATTCGTTCTACCATATAATATCCACCACTAAATCACTTCGTCTACTTTAAATCACTAATACTAACATAACTTAAACGTAATTAGTAATATTCTTTTGTAACTTTGAATGTTTAGCGTTGTGTTTAGCCCAAATTTTTCCTCGAATATTAGTCTAACACCTATCTTTCCAGCATGTTCGCGATCGGTTTCGGTACTCGTGTCGCGCGTCATAAACCGCTGGTCGGTCGGTTGGGCGGGAGGAGGGCTGCGTATCTGCCTGGGATCCGCGCGTAAAAGGCTTCGGCTTGGTGTCGCATACATTTGATGGTGGTGCAGTCATTGCACATCAACGTCCCAAAAGAAAAAAAAAAAACTTGATTAGGGGTGACATTGACAGCCCTGACTAATTGAGCCGCATAAACTTCACGATTCCTATTAGATCCTCTAGAAATGTTATTCCTTTGTACCTTCCACTGTGTAGATCGAATTATTCCTTTGCATGAACCGTTCCGGATCTTATGCTCGGATTATAATTGTTCTACCATATAATATCCACCACTAAATCACTTCGTCTACTTAAATCACTAGTACTAACATACCTTGCACGTAATTAGTAATATTCTTTTTGTAACTTTGAATGTTTAGCGTTGTGTTTAGCCCAAATTTTTCCTCGAATATTAGTCTAACACCTATCTTTCCTGCATGTTCGCGATCGGTTTCGGTACTCGTGTCGCGCGTCATGCAGCCGCGCCCCTCGGTCGGTTGGGCGGGAGGAGGGGCTGCGTATCTGCCTGGGATCCGCGCGTAAAGGCTTCGGCTTGGTGTCGCATGGGGCCACTTGATGGTGCAGTCATTGCATCAACGTCTAAAGAATAAAAAACATTTGATCAGGGGTGACATCGACAGCCCTGACTTGTTGAGCCCGCATAAACTTCACGATACCTATTAGATCCTCTAGAAATTTTATTCCTTTGTACCTTCCACTGTGTAGATCGAATTATTCCTTGCATGAACCGTTTTGGATCTTATGCTCGGATTATAATTCGTTTAACCATATAATATTCACCACGAATTCACTTCCTCTACTTAAATCACTAATACTAACATACCCTTTCCGTAATTAGTAATATTATTTGTTGTGTTTATCTCTAATTTTCCTCGAATATTATTCTAGCACATATCTTTCCTGAATGTTCGCGATCGATTCGGTACATGCGTCATGCAGCAGCGCCCCTCGTTCGGTTGGGCGGGAGGAAGGCTGCGTATCTGCCAGGGATCCGCGCATAACTGGCTTCGACTTGGTGTCGCATGTGCCACTTGATTGTGCAGTCATTATACACCAACGTCCTAAAAGTATATATTTTTTTTGCAAGCCATGCCACATTCTTTTTGCTATAATTTAAAAAACCGCATGTAATTTGGTGCACGCGTTGCGGAGATACATGCATACACACAGATTTTTCTATATATTAATAGAATAGATATATATATAGTTTCGAAAGGTCGTTGAACTAGTTGAACTAGATATCGCGTGCCTCTGTGCTTTGCTTCTCTTCTTAAGGGCAATGCACTTCGGCCGTAAGCCATTCGGGTGAAACAGGGGGAATCACGGATGTCTGGCTGTGTTGCCATCACTGAACACTCGGACGGGGTAGGGGTGCCTCGGCATAGGGCATGCCCCGGTGGTACAGTGGTACCATAAGCGGACTGTAACCGGCCGTAACTGTACACACCGGAAGTGGAAGTACGACTATACTCTCCTCGTGAGGGCGACCGGTAACATTTTTTTGCCAGGGGATGCTGGCTAATGGTGGTAGGGCGGAGAGAAGCAAACTCTCAGCGAAATTACGCCAATCCTAAGCGGACTCTAGTCCTAGGTGAAACATTATGCGCTGATGGATGCATGGCCGGGGGGTGCTCGGTCGCTAGTATGCGCACTCTGGATACCTGTCGACCACCAGTTTAAATCAGGCTTCCCGTGGCATGCGGGCTATGTCTCGGGTGACTAACCCCTTCCCGCCTACTCGTGGGACCAAAATTCCAAATAACTTAAATATTTAAAATACATCGCAAAGAAGCTCGGTATTCCTCTTTAAAGTACCGGAGGAAAAAGACCATCCTCAACATCAAGGCCTGGGAAACCAGGTCCAAAGAAGACGGGGAAGGAGACTCATTCGGTCCACCGTCTGTAAGCAAAAACCGCTGCGAGGAGGGCTCCGATAAGCTAATCGGGCCCATCCACGTCAGGGGGCACCGGGGGAAAATCGCGGCTCTGGAGCAGAGGCTCTGGGCCTGCTCGATCATCCCGGAATTTCAGCCAGCCAAGCGGGCAAAAGCGCACCTGACCAATAGGTCGTTTGCGGAGGTGGCAAGGGCCAAACCTAATTGGTGTCCTAGATAGGGTCGCCAGGAGGGGTAATGTCCCTGGCGATAAATGACACTTGTTGGAGGCAAGAGATCCAGTACCGCTTTCTGGAGGAGCTTGCCGACAACGGCGGACCTCCGCTTAAATTTGAGGACGCCGAGTGTAATCAATACGCGGGAAAAGCCATTTCCTGCCAAAATGCTCGCTCGGATTCCCTCTACATGAAGGCGGTGGCATTGCTCAAGGAGAGGTCTACCCAGGAGCCAAACTAAAGGCCGTGAGCTGGGAAGATAACCCGAGCAGACCGAGGGCCCGGAGCATAGAGTCGGTTAAGCCCGCAGAACTGGGAGAAGATCATCAAGGTTCTGCAGGTCTGGAACCCCCACCTTCCTACAGCCGATTGGTGTAAAAAAAATAAAATGAAAAACTTATTAATTATGGAATTGTCTGTTGTCTGCGCCAAAAAAAAAACTGCAATGAGCAGATCACCCACGATCAGCCGAAACTTCCTTGCTAGCTGCGGGGAACTCTTGCCGTGTGGGGGATGCCATTCTACAACGTTACGGACTGCACCATAGCTGTGAGGAATGCCGTGCGGTTGAAAACGACATCCGTTCGTTTATAAGGCAGTCGAGGAGTGTGTTCAAAGAGCTGATCGTAGGCTCTAAGAAGCAATATGATCGGCTCTTGGCCATGGACACTCAATTCAGCAGTTTACAGCTGCTGGCTGAGTCTTCGCGGCGCAAAGAAGTCCACTCCGCGGGACTTGCAAGTGCCAACTGCCTCACTGCCGCCGGCATCCGAAAAACTAACTCCGACCACTCCGTCAGTGCATTTAGTGGATTTCGTTTGCCACCCAAGGGCAACGATCGTTTCTGGTGATGCAGATGCGGGATCCGAATACATCACCTCGCCAGAATCGACTGGAGCGTCCGTGTCCGTAGAGTCCGTACCAAACTCCATAGTTATCCCATCCATTACGAACCCGCCAGTTGATGTACATCCCGTACCACCGGAAACTGTCTTCACATTCTCCATACCGAGTCCAGTCCAGTTCCGTAACCTCAGGCGTATAAACTGGATACGCTACTTGGACATCCTTTACCAAACTCTTCCTGAGTCCCCACCCAGGAAGATATCTCATGGGAGACCACGACCGTCTGGTAAAGGTTTTTACCGACGCCTGCGTCCTGTCAGAGCCTGTCCACTCGGCAAACCCAGGGTTCAGAAGAAACCGTCATGGTGGATTCCAATGCTGGGAGAGCTCCGAAAATTCTTACGGAGACTCTTCAACAAAGCGAAAGCTCTCAACGTTGAGCAGAACTGAACCGAGTACAAGGTCAGTCTGTCAACCTACAACAAAGAACTTGAACCGAAATCGAGAGCAACTCCAAAGCTTCGCGCTTACGCAAAGTACCCTCGAAGTCAACTCCAACTTTGGGTTATCTGAGGAAGGCCGACCAATCCTGGACGACGTCCAGTTCCGAGTCGCTAAACCTTCTCCTCTACACATTTCCCAGGCTGCGCTGTAAACAGACCAACCTACAGCACCTCCTTCCACTGCCTCAGGTTCCATTCTGAACCTGTTAAGTCAGGAGAATATATCCTGGGAAATAAAAGCTTCAAGCCTAAAAAATCCGCGGGATCAGACGGCATCATCCCAGACCAGCTGATCCAAGCCCGACAAAGAGTCATAAATTGGCTCAAACGGATTTACGAGGGGGTTTTCTCCCACGGACAATCCCGGAGAAATGGCATCAGGCCACAGTTGTCTTCATACCCAAAGCAGGGTCTTTCCATATATTACGTAATTACGTTTTCGATGACTTTTGACCCCCTCCCCAACGTGGTAATCATAAGTAATCATTAAAGGAACAAAAAAAAAAAAAATTAATAGTTTCAATAAAAAATCCTTAAAACATGATCGTATTCATCGTCCATCGTAATATATGGACAGCCCCCAAGCTCTCGCACAATGAGAGGGTGAAGAAGGCCACAGTAGCACTCTATACATGCAGGAAAACCATCGGTCTGATATGGGGCATGACCCCGCATATAGTACGATGGCTATACACCGCCTTCATAGCCCTGGACAAGAAAACTGGTCTCAATAAACTCACAAGAGTCCAACGCATGGCAGAGCTATGCATAACGGGCGGAATACCCAGTACCCTAAGCGAACCCTCGATACCATGCTGTACCTTCTACCTGTATAACTTATGGGGAAAAAGGTTGCAACACTCTCCGCTCTCAGAATGAGAGAATCCAACCTGTGGAAATAATCCGCGGTCGGCTACTCGGAAATCATAACAAAACTCCCGCAACTTCCAGGGAGGACAGACTACTGCATCCCTAGTGACACCTCTCGACGCCTTTCCAAGTATCCATCCCGCTTAGGAAGGCTTGGGAGAGGTGCGAACCTGGACCTGTAAACGCGATCCACTTATACACTGATGGCTCAAAGTAAGACGGCCGCGTGGGTGGGGGCGTCTACTGCGACGAGCTCAACATCAGTCACTGCTTCAGACTTCCGGATTACTGTAGCGTGTTCCAGGCAGAGGTCGTAGCAATCAGGGAGGAGACCTCCATCGTCTCCAAAATCTCCTTAGACGGACATCCAGTGTGCGTCTTCTCAGATAGCCAAGCAGCCCTCAAGGCACTTGGCTCAATATTGTCGAACTCAGCGACCGTCCATGACTGCCGAAAGTCTCTAAATGAGACCGCAGAGCAGCTAGATCTCTTCCTAATATGGGTCCAATGACATGTAAAACTTCAAGAGCGATCTGTCCATATCGTTCAAAAAAACGATCGGAAGAGCTAAACAAACTTAGCAGAGCACATTGCTCCGCCGTTACCCGAGCCATCACGGGGCACTGGCAGATCGGCACACACGCTGCAAGGCTGTCGATCCCTCACAACGTCTTCTGTAAAAGTTGCAGGGTCTCTATCCCTGGGGTCGGTGAACTCCGTAGACCATCTTTTGATAAAGGATTCTTTATTATACCCGTACTCGAAGAATAAAAGGGTATATTGTATTTGTGGTAAAAGTGGACGTGTGTAACAGAGAGAAGGAAGCGTTTCCGACCCCATAAAGTATATATATTCTTGATCAGCATCAATCGCCGAGTAGAAATAGCCATGTCTGTCCGTCCGTCCGTCCGTCCGTTCATCTTGTTTGTCGCCCATTGCTCGGAGGCTATAAGAGATAGAGTAACCAATCTCTTTATCCAGTCTGATGTGATATTTCACTCCTAGAAAAGTGTTTAACAATTTTGCCCCGCCCACTTCCGCCCCACAAAGGGCGCACATCTGTGGCGTCCACAATTTTAAAAAGATAACAAAAGATAACGAAAAATGCAGACTCGGAGATAAATAAATTAAAAAAGGGCTCAAATCTGAATCGGATCGTATCATTATTATAGCCAAAATAGAGAAAACCATTTCGAAAAACATCTTTTTCCCTCTCGCTCGCGCACTCACACAAAACGAGTCGATATGGTTTTCGTAAAAATGAACGCCTTGATCAATAGCGAAAATGCAGAATATAGGCGCTCACATGGCACCGACGTGGCAACCAAGCAAAGACGTTTTAGAGCATATTCGTATACTCGTGGATATAAATCTTTTCTCTGTGCCCACCAGATCAAAGGGGTCCTGCTTCCTATTCAGGTACTCTTCCGCTAAGTATTTATCTACCTCTATAATGGCATCATCCGTGTTGTTGCTTGGCTTTTTACCTTGGTCGAACTGCTTGTCATACTCGTCCCAAATGCAACTTTTGGTTGGCGAATTTTCGTCGGTTTTGATTTGGGATGACAGATCATCACTAACATTTTCAACCAATAGTGTTTGAGCGATCGCGCACCTTTTTAGAGCTGAAACTGCTTTTTAAAGCATTCTTCGGACTTAAAACCCCGTTTTCTAATCTTGAGTCTAGTATGGTGCTTTCCGCATACAAAATGTTTTTCCAATTCCCAAATCGTATGGTCATTGCCTCTCTCAGTTTTTCTACGACTTCCTGTAGAACCTCATTATTTTGGACACTATTGGCAATCGATTGCTGCAGTAAGGTGGCCATAATAATAACCTTTGATAAGGTGACATTATTCTCGGCAGAAACTTCGGCTGTAATTTCAAAAAATGGCATCAGCATCGGCAATACATCCTCTGTCATTTCCCTGTCTGCCGGGTCAATGCAAGTTCTGGGCGTTGAAGTGAAACTGCCACCATAACTACATCTTTTAAAACAGACGGGCGCTGAAACATTTTTGTATGTTGAGTTCCAAGGTGTAGGAAAATCTTGACCTCACTTCAGCTCAGGCAGCTTTAATTGGTTTTGGATAACTTTAAGCTTCTTGAGTCGGATGAGCTTCGATTGAAAAACTCCACAATTGCTTTGGCTTTGACCCTCGCACTGTCAATTGGTCCTAGCGCTTTTGTACAATAATATTTAAAGTGTGGGCAAAGCATGCAATATGGCACCAATTTCCCAATTTAATAGCGGATACGATATTAGCAGCATTATCTAAAGCAATAGCAATAATTTTATTTTCAATTTTCCATTCAGCTGCAAACTTCTGGAGAAAAGGGGCAAAGATTGATGCTTGTGTGCCTTTCACCGAATGCTTCACAAAGCCAGCATATACGAAGATTGTAACATTCTCACCTGGTCTATAAAATGCACGATTTACAGCCATGTAACTTTCATTGGTGAGCGATGTCCATCCATCGTCGTGGAACAACCTGCAGATGCTGCACCCATCTTCTTCTTTCACATTTGCAAACAAATTTACTGTGTATATTTTGAAGAAGTACATTAGACAGCGTTTTACGTGTGGGCATCTTGTATCCAGGGCAATGCGAAACATCCTCCATCAGCTTCTTGAAGTCCGGCTCCTCCACGATCCGGGGAGCATGGTGGCTTTTGGAAATCATTCGCACTAGCTGTTTGTCTAATTCCCCACTTTTACGAGCTGTCGGTGGCTTTTGGGCAAATGCAGTAATTTTTTGCAGTGATGTTGTTGCTGCAGAAATACTGGCCTCAATACTTCAATTCCTTGCTATCTCCAAAGATCCTGGGTGTTTGTCTTTAAATGCCTTTAAATTTGCTTTGAGAACCTCCGGTCGTACTCAACTCCGACTTGCAGTACCTGCACTTGGCCCTTTTTTCGTTAACAGCTTCGAAGTGATTCCATAAATCACTATATTTGCGTTTAAGCGACATTTTAAAATTCTTTTGCCAGAGTCCGCAAAAATTGAAAAATTGGTGCCATACCAGCTCAAAAATAGCGAACAAAACGAACCAAGAAAACCAAACAGAGCTGCCATACGGCTCAAACATAGCACAGAAAACGAAAAAGAACGATACGATGAACAAAAAGAACGAACAAAAAATAACGAACAAAAAGGAGCGAAAAAAAAGTAAACGAACGAACGAAAAAGAACGATTTAGATGAACTTATTCAGTTCGTTCATTTCAGTGAATAGTTCATTTTTGTTCGTTCGTTCTTGACGACCCAACACTACAGTCAGTAAAACTTTTACTTTTTTGCTCTGCGTGGCCTCAACTGGGATGAAGCTGTGAGACTACCTTCTTACTTTCGTAGATTGCTCTTAATAAAATTTCGTAATTACTTAATCGTAGAAAAATACTTGGTGTGATTTTCATGCACAACTTTTCATTTTCGTTCGTTCTCTTTGTAGTGACCAGACGTGTTTTTTTTCTTGCGTTCCGCTTCTTTCTCTTATATATTACAAACAACCGGTGTTTGGCCTAATAAATTTAATAATTACACTCTAATCTGATTCTCTATCAAAATCCGCGGGTGCATACCTATTTTTTTGTGTATAAACACGACGTTTTTAACCAATTTTGTGCGGCGGGTAATTGTGTTTTGTTGTTGCTTACAGTAAGTAAGAAAATACATTTGGCCGCTCTTTAGCTTTTGTCTAGCAACTCTCTCTCTCTATCACCCAAACTAACTGTTCTTTCTCTCTCGCCTTTAAACCTTTGGTGCAGTAGCTCTCTCACTTGAAAGCTGTTGCAGTAGTTTCTCTCTTTTTTTTTTCATTTCTTCTTTAAGCATTGCTTTTAGAAACTGCTTGCACTGTGGTCTGATTGCTATTTGTTTTGATCTTTCTTTTTTATTATTGAAAGCAAAAATTTAAAACTAATTATGGAATTTTCAGTGGTCTGTGCAAAAAACCTGCAAAAACAGATAACTCACGATCAGCAGAACATACCTTGCTGGCTTTGCGACAGCGTAGTGCACGCAAAGTGTGCAGGTATTTCTGGCCGTGTGGAGTGATGCCATCTCACAACGCAACGGCTTGTATTATAGTTGTGAGGATTGCCGTGCGGTAGAAAGCGAAATGCGTTCGTTTATGAGGCAGACGGTGGCTTTACGGAGCTGATCGTGGGCTTTAAAAAGCAATACGATCGGCTCTTAGCCATGGACACTCAGTTCAGCAGTTTACAGCTGCTGGCTGAGTCTCCGCGGCGCAAGAAGTCCACTCCACGGGACTTGCAAGTGCAAACTGCCTCACGCCCGCCGTCATCTGAAAAACTCACTCCGACCACTACGCCAGTGCAGCAGTTGATTTCGTTTGCCACTCCAAGGGGCAACGATCGCTGCTGGTAATGCAGATTCGGTAGCCGAATGCATCGTCTCGGAGAACATGCAGCCGACTGTAGCGTCCGTGTCCGTAGAGTCCGTACCAAACTCCATAGCCATCCCATCGATTACGAACCCACCAGTTGTTGAACGTCCGGGACCACCGGATATTGCCATCACAGGTACCGCACCTGTGGTGCCAAAACCACTGGTGGGTGTCCCACCAAAGCGGCAAGTTTTTGTCTCTCGGCTTGCCCCTGATCTTACATCTAATGATGTAACTGCTTTTATACAAAGCAAAATAAAAAGCCGAAGGCCTAAAGGTGGAGAAGTTTAATTTCGCTTATGCCAGAGAGATAGCTTCTTTTAAGATAAGCGTCTCCCCATCTCATTTCGACACCGTTTGCTCTGCCAATTTTGGCCGGAGCACTTGGTTGTGAAAGATTATAAGGCTAAGAAGAGGAATAGGCCCCCATAACTCTCCCCGGCAGTCAGACCAGTGCTCCATCCTCATCTTCCCGCTCTACTTCCACCCATCAAAATACTAGTTTCCTCTCTTTTTAATTACTTACCAGAATGCTAGTTTCAAATTTTTGTCCCATATTATTTGTGTTTACTGAAACCTGGTTAAAGCCGGACATCCTTGGTTCCGAAGTTTTGGCAGATCGGTACACAATATTTAGAAATGACCGTTTGTCTCGACGTGGAGGGAGGGTCCTCATCGCAGTGGACTCTAACTTCACGTCGGAACATTTCATATTCCAGGTTCAACAATACCTGGAATTCCTGTGCATAAAACTGATTCTTCCAGCCTTTTCTATTTTCATTACCTGCTCGTACATTCCACCGTCTTCGGATATCTCTATATACGAGCAGCACCTGTCCGCTTTAAAAACTGTTTCTTCCTCGCTATCAGATAAAGACCACATGATAGTTCTGGGGATTTCAATTTGCCAGGCACTGTTTGGTCTTCGGTAAACGAGTCGAATAACCTTGTGCCCATATCACGACGGCTTGCTAGACCTGTCCCTGTCTCAAGTCAACCAAGTGAAACATTCGTTGGGTCGATTGCTCGATCTGTGCTTCGTCTCGGATCCGACCATAGCGTTGTTAGCCCGAGCCCTTCCGCTCACTATACCTGAAGACTCCTACCATCCTACTTTCCGGAAGTATCGGTCGATATTGGACCTTCTGTATTGGATCGATCAGATAAGCTTTCTAAACGTGTCCGCTGCTTTCGTAAGGCCGAGTTTACGAAGCTTAATAGCCTGATTAGGGATTTCGATTGGTCCACTCTGTACTTGTGCACTGACGTTATGAAAGGCACAAACATTTTCTATAATGTACTTGACACACTCTTTGATTCTTGTGTCCCATATTTTTGTCCGATTAGATCTGGGAAGCCCCCTGGTTTACCAAAGAGCTATCCAGTCTAAAAACATAAAATAAAGACTTTTATAAAAAATTTCAAGAAGTTGGCTGTCCTTCTTCTCTCTCTCGCTATGTAATAGCTCGGTCAAATTTCACCATTGTAAACGCTCAATGCTACAAAATTACCTAGCTCGATGCAGGATGCGCTTTTCTCAGGACCTAAGCAGTTTTACAGCTTTGTAAACAACAAGCGTAAAACGTCCGCACATCCATCCTCGCTATCATTTCATAATTCGTCGGGTATCAATGATCAGGCATTGCCGATCTTTTTGCACAATTTTTCCAAACAACCTATTCCCATGAAAGCTACTGTGGTCAGCCGTATCCATACAGTTTACCAAGATCGAACGGCATTTTTTCAGCCCTACGTTAATTGAAAGCTCACTGCTTCAGGATCTTCGACTAGTTAAGCCGGTGTTCTCACCAGGTCCTGACGGAGTCCCCGCCTGTGTACTCAGGTATTGCGACGACGCTCTGTGTGGACCCCTGCTTAAACTATTCACCCTATCCCTTAACTCCTCATGTTTCCCTCCGATCTGGAAGGAATCGTTTATCATTCCTCTCCATGAGAAAGGTAGTAAGTCTGACGCAATGAATTACAGAGGTATATCAAAATTATCCGCTATTCCAAAGATGTTTAAGAAAATTTTATCCCCGCACTTGCAACATCTCTGCAAATCACTTATATCTCCAGCTCAGCACGGATTTATAAGGCGACGATCAACAACTACAAATTTACTAGAGTTTACCTCTTTCATTATTAAAGGCTTCCATGGTAACATGCATACGGATGTCATTTACACCGATTTCAGTAAAGCATTCGACTCTGTAAACCATTCCCTTTTAGCACAAAAACTTGACATTTTAGGGTTTCCGCCCAATCTTTTTGAAATGGATTTCAAGCTACCTTTTTGCTCAAAGAGTGCTCTTCAAAAACTCCTTGTCTTCACTTGTTCAGGTTACTTCTGGAGTACCACAGGGCAGCCATCTTGGCCCCTACTTTTCACACTCTTCATTAATGACCTGCCTTCAGTATTAACAAACTCTCGAGTACTAATGTATGCGGATGACGTTAAACTCTGTGTCCAGTATAAGGACACTTCATTTCACTCTCGCTTGCAATCCGATCTCAATAATTTTTTAGTCATGGTGTTGTGCAAATATGTTACACCTGAATGCCTCGAAATGTAAAGTAATGACATTTCATCGCTCCAGCCCCTTGTTGGCTCCTTACACCCCCTTTGCGGTGGTTCTCTTGAGAGAATTACATTGGTTGATGATCTTGGTGTTAAGCTAGTCCCCAAGTTAAAATTTTCTGAACATATTTCTACCATGGTAAATAAAGCCATGGGAGTGCTTGGGAGTACGGCTCGTGTGTATGGTGCCCTCAGTACAAAGTACACCAAGACCGTATAGAATCAGTCCAGAAAAACTTTTTACTTTTTGCTCTGCGTGGCCTCAACTGGGATGAAGTTGTGAGACTGCCTTCTTACTCTTGCAGATTGCTCTTAATAGACCTTCCATCCTTACTTAATCGTAGAAAAATGCTTGGTGTGATTTTCATGCACAACTTGATCAGGGGTGACATCGACAGCCCTGACTTGTTGAGCCGCATAAACTTCACGATTCCTATTAGATCCTCTAGAAATTTTATTCCTTTGTACCTTCCACTGTGTAGATCGAATTATTCCTTGCATGAACCGTTTCGGATCTTATGCTCGGATTATAATTCGTTCTACCATATAATATCCACCACTAAATCACTTCGTCTACTTAAATCACTAATACTAACATAACTTGCACGTAATTAGTAATATTCTTTTTGTAACTTTGAATGTTTAGCGTTGTGTTTAGCCCAAATTTTTCCTCGAATATTAGTCTAACACCTATCTTTCCTGCATGTTCGCGATCGGTTTCGGTACTCGTGTCGCGCGTCATGCGGCCGCGCCCCTCGGTCGGTTGGGCGGGAGGAGGGCTGCGTATCTGCCTGGGATCCGCGCGTAAAAGGCTTCGGCTTGGTGTCGCATGGGCCACTTTGATGGTGCAGTCATTGCACATCAACGTCCTAAAAAAAAAAAAAAAAAAAAAAACTTGATTAGGGGTGACATTGACAGCCCTGACTTGTTGAGCCGCATAAACTTCACGATTCCTATTAGATCCTCTAGAAATGTTATTCCTTTGTACCTTCCACTGTGTAGATCGAATTATTCCTTGCATGAACCGTTTCGGATCTTATGCTCGGATTATAATTCGTTCTACCATATAATATCCACCACTAAATCACTTCGTCTACTTAAATCACTAGTACTAACATACCTTGCACGTAATTAGTAATATTCTTTTGTAACTTTGAATGTTTAGCGTTGTGTTTAGCCCAAATTTTTCCTCGAATATTAGTCTAACACCTATCTTTCCTGCATGTTCGCGATCGGTTTCGGTACTCGTGTCGCGCGTCATGCAGCCGCGCCCCTCGGTCGGTTGGGCGGGAGGAGGGCTGCGTATCTGCCTGGGATCCGCGCGTAAACGGCTTCGGCTTGGTGTCGCATGGGCCACTTGATGGTGCAGTCATTGCACATCAACGTCCTAAAAAAAAAAAAAAAACTTGATCAGGGGTGACATCGACAGCCCTGACTTGTTGAGCCGCATAAACTTCACGATACCTATTAGATCCTCTAGAAATTTTATTCCTTTGTACCTTCCACTGTGTAGATCGAATTATTCCTTGCATGAACCGTTTTCGATCTTATGCTCGGATTATAATTCGTTTAACCATATAATATTCACCACGAATTCACTTCCTCTACTTAAATCACTAATACTAACATACCCTTTCCGTAATTAGTAATATTATTTGTTGTGTTTATCTCTAATTTTCCTCGAATATTATTCTAACACATATCTTTCCTGAATGTTCGCGATCGATTCGGTACATGCGACATGCAGCAGCGCCCCTCGTTCGGTTGGGCGGGAGGAAGGCTGCGTATCTGCCAGGGATCCGCGCATAACTGGCTTCGTCTTGGTGTCGCATGGGCCACTTGATGGTGCAGTCATTGCACATCAACGTCCTAAAAGGAATTAAACAAAAAAAAAAAAAACGGGCTCCGCCTAAGGAGCTTTTGTTCATTGGTCCGCAAATGTCTGTGTGTACCAATCCGAGAACATTTTTTGGACGGCTTGCACTAGCGTTTTGAAGTTTCACATATCATCTTCTTTAGGCTTACATAATTTAAGTGTCCGACACGATCGTGCCATTTATTTACCGGATTCGCCTGCACACTTAAGCATATATTTTCTTGGTATTCAAACAAAACAAATCGTGGTGCTTCTCTGCAACCATTATGACGATGCCTTTATTATTTTTTATACAGGCTTTTGTTTTTTTTAAATTCAACTGTAAAACCATTTCCGATGGCCTTTGACACTGACATGAAGTTGCATTGTAGTGCGTTGACATATAAAACATCGACTAGTTTTATATGGCTATTTCACCAAAACAAATCCACTGTGCCGCGTCCTACAGCTTCAAAATAGCTATTTCCCGCCAAACTAATTCGCTCTTTGTGCTCTCTGAATTCAGAGAATCGGGATCGCTCACAACATAAGTGAGCCGTGGCGCCACTGTCGATACACAACACATTCTTCGGAAAGAGATTTTTTGTCGCGCACGCAAAAACGGAATACGATTTCTCTCTGTCTCTCTGGGTTTAGAGAGTTCAAATTCGGCAAAACATCCCTTGTCTTCATTGCTACCACGAAATTTTTGTATGTCTCGGGCAGGCTTGATAATAACAGAATGGACAAAATTTCTTCTGGAACAGTTAAATCAATTTCTTTCAGTTTTTCCACGATCGCACAAAAATGATTTAAATGATTTGTTACCGATTCATTTTCGCTCATTTTAATGAACAATAGCTGCTTTAACAGGCTTATGCGTTGCGCGGGGCCTGATGGCATATGTATACCCGCCAGAACTTTCCATGCCTCACTTGCAGATTTACAGTTTTTCACATAGTTTATCTGCGATGGTTTAATACATAGCATAATACTTGTTGGAGCCTTTTCGTCTTTTATATCAAATTGTGCTCGCTGCGCATCATCGTCGTTTTCGTTTTTCACTTCTCGACCGCACACTACTGACCACAATTCAGAGTGTATTAGAACGCTTTTCATTTGGATAACCCTCGCACTATAATTCTCGCCGTCGAGCTTATCGATTGAATGGAACATCAAACCCATTTTTGCAATCGACCGAGTCACAAGTTCAGAAAGTCAAGATCAGTTTTTCCAAATCACTTTCAATCGTGCCGCAGACTGAGACCTGGGCCCATAACCTATTAGTTGTGCTATTTATTTGTGACTGATGTAGAGAACGAAAAAGTTGTCCGTCAAAGGCAGACGGAATACAAATCATAAAGGAGACGAAAGAGCGTCGCTTCATTGCGACTCATACATAGATACACACATGTAAAGACACATGCAAAGAGAAAAAAGAGATCAGACACAGTGCGTTGTCAAAGTATACATATTCAACAGTTTTCATATATCTAATATATAAAAATAAGTCGGTTTTTTTAATGACGTAATAACTCCAGAACGCACGAACCGATTTCCACGGTTTTGCATTCGTTGGAAAGGTCTCGGGCTCCGTGATAGCAATGATAGCAAAGAAAATTCACGAAAATTTTAATAGAAAAGCGGGAAAATGTATTTGTATTATCTACTATATACTAAATAGAGCGCCATCTATGATACATAGCATGTACTACAAACCAATATTTTAAGTAGGCGCCGGTGCGTAATACATTGCTTGACAGCTACTCATTATTCTCTGCTCAGTTAATTTCATGTGACAAACCGGGATTGTGTTCACTGTGAAAATAAATTTAAAAAAGTTATTCGTTTCCTCATATTTCTATTGGAAACCATCAAATCAATCAGGTGTATTGTGAACTGGCATTTGTCTTTAAGGTGGTAAGTTGAACTGTGTAAATAATGTCGATCGTGCATTTGAGGTTGAATTCACCACTCTGTCCACAGTCCAAAATGCCTTTAAGACGACGTTCGAACATCGGCCTCCGCACAAGACATGCAAGCCAGCAACAAGTGTATTTACAGAACTTAATAGAAAGACAAAACATAATAAAGAGAACACGTGAGGACACGAAGATCATTGGCATCATACAATCGCTTGGCATTCCAATATGATCCCACTGCGAACTACAGTGAGGATGAAAATTTAGATATTGGACCAATGACGACTATATGCCGATATTGCAATGAGTTAAAGTTCAAAAAGAGAAACGGCTGGACTGTGCTGCGCAAGTGGAAAAGTCAAACTGGATCCATTACTTACACCACCACAGCCACTGGATCTCCCTATTCTATGCGTATCTAGATGGCGGTCGTACTGCACATTCTGCGCTTAAGTTGCCACTCAATTTAAACACAATTGATACTCCAACATGAAATATTTCCCGATCCAGTGCAATGGGAAAATTGTTGATGCAATGCAAGCTCATTGTTTGGGATGAGTGCACAATGGCACATAAGAAATCACTTGAAGCACTTAACTTCACACTGAAGGATCTTCGGCGAAATAATAATATCTTTGGGGGCTTGATGATATTATTGGCAGGCGATTTCAGGCAGACGTTGCCAGTAATTCCCCGTGGAACGCCTGCAGATGAATTGAATGCTTGCCTGAAGGCATCACCTTTATGGAATAACGTAAAACATTATCGCTAACCACTAATATGAGAGTTCAACTTCAAAATGATCAAAGTGCTGCACAATTTTCCAAACAATTGTTAGCTGTTGGAAATGGAAAAGTCCCAGTTGATGCGACATCTGGATTAATTACTCTTACCAACGACTTTTGCCGATTTGTAGACTCTCAATTGGCTCTTATTGAAAATGTTTTCCCAAACATTAGTGAGAATTATCAGAATCATGCTCGGTTAAGTCAACGAGCAATTCTTGCCGCAAAGAATAATTATGTACAAGCACTAAATTTCACAATGCAATCAAAAATCGCTGGCGATTTGGTGACATACAAATCCGTTGATTCAATAACAAATCCCGATGATGTTGTAAATTATCCAACGGAGTTTTTGAACTCTCTGGAGCTACCAGGATTTCCACCACATAACTTGCAACTCAAAGTTGGTACAGTTATTATGACATTGTGTAATTTGAATCCACCGCGACTTTGCAACGGTACTCGACTTTCGGTAAAAAGACTAATGCCGAATTTGATTGAGGGAACCATTATTAACGGAAAGTACGCAGGTGAAAATGTATGTATTCCTCGAATACCAATGATTCCGACTAATCTTCCGTTTGAGTTCAAACGATTGCAATTTCCAGTTCGCCTTGCGTTCCCAATGACAATTAACAAGTCGCAAGGCAAATCGCTTAGTGTTTGCGGGATAAATTTAGAAAATCATTGTTTTTCACATGGGCAGTTATACGTTGCGTGTTCACGAGTTGGGGAAAGCATCCGCTTTGCTTGTGTTAACGTCAGACCAAAAACTAAAAATGTGGTTTACCAAAAGAGCACTTCAATGAAACGGATAATTTGCGAACACGCATAACGCTTCGATTCAGTATTTACTTTGGATTCACTTTCATTTACTGAGAAGTTCAACTAATGCCCTCTGTACACTGAGCCCATCCCGGGGGAATGGTTGGAATTTTTGAAAGATGTGAAACACCGATTCACATTGGCACCATCCACCATCCATGAGAAACAGCTGATGCTCACAATTGCATGCGGTGAAAATTTGTTTACGTTTGTAATTAAAATGAATTTAAATGACATTGCAATGGTTGTAAAATGTGATTCAGCAGCAAAACATATTCTTGCACAAGCTAATCATGTTGCTGGACATGGATGATGATGATGAGGACAACTTTGACGAGGAGGAGATAATAGAATGGATATCTGTTTTTGAAAACACTGAAGCCAGGAAGGTTGTGGTCATTTGTAAGCACTCACTACTACTAAATGACACCAAAGGATAGCCATCATAAAAACAATAGTGCCATTATATTGTGCTGTTGTATTTTTGCACAATATGTTAAACATGCATAACAGCTCAATTAATGAAAGTTGGGAACTTATTTTAAGTGAGCAGAGAGAACAGCCCCATCGCAGCAATATTTCTGCTGATTATAATCATTCAGCAGAACATATACGATCTGCAATTGCAACATATTGTGTAAATAGAATAAATTTAAATAGTTAGTTTTAATCATTTATTAAAATTACTTAAATTTAAACTGACAAGAAATTTATTATAACTACTGCTGTTTGTTTTCTCTTAAAAATTGCATAAAATCCGTTTGAAACGTCGTCTGGGTGCGGATCAGCTCCTCGAGGAGATCCTCCTGCCTCTTGTGGTGATCCTCCTGCTTTTTATGATGCTCCTTCTGTTTTGTGAGATCTGATGGGTTTTTTTTGTTGTTTTTTAATATATTCCTGTCTGTCATTGTTTACATTTTCGTGGAGAATTCCGATTTTTGTTGTGAATGTCAAATATTTATGGTTGCATTTGACAATTATCGAAAAAATACCGCACAGAAACGTGCGAATTAGGAACATCCCAGATGGATGGTGGAATAACTGGGAAATTTTCGGAACGGCAAAACCTTACGGACCATCCCCGAAATGGATGGGTGATGGTGGATGGTCGTCAGTGTGAAAAGGCTATAAATAGCACTTCATTTTTGTAATCGAAATGAAATTTTTCCTTTTCAAATATTAAACAAAAAAAATTGTTCTTCATCATTTTTAATCCCCAAACGAAATGTTACATAAAACGAAGCCATCTGGTAGCGAAACGCAGTTCGCCGGGTTTGCTATTATTCTAATATATTTTCCTCGACAACGCTTGCATATCCATATCCAACAACATGATTACACTGTGCAATTATAGATTTTGCTGCTGCATCGCTTCCATTGCTATAGGATTAATATTTATTTTCAATTATAGAGGTAAGCAAATGGCATGCACCAGCTGTTTTTCATTAATTGTGTATGGTGTCAGTGTGAATAGGAGTTTTACATTTCCACCGGTCCACCGGGATGTGCTCAGTGTTCAGCCCTTTGGTGTATTTTTAGTCCTGGTATATCATGACAATGCGATGACTTTTCTAATCCAATAACATTTTACAAAATTGTTGGAATATCCGAAAACTTTTTCATTCAATATTATTAATAAATGGTCAATGTGTGCAACTGTGGCACATGTTTATAAAAATACCACTGTTCGCCAAAGATGTGACCTGTGTGCAGTGACTATTGATATAACATATTTATCGACTTTTCGATTTATCGACTATTTAAAAATATCTGTGACAAGTCTTAACAACTTAAGGTGTTCATAATTAGCATATGTTCTTCATATCTAAAACCTTACAATAATAGGTAAATGGTGTTAGGAAAAATGATACGAATATCCTTCGAGGAAATTTCCATGATCCGAGACCTCGATAGGTAAGAAACAAACGAAGTGCCATGAGTTTTACTGATATTTCATAATATTTCAGTCGATATTTTGGATGTCTTGACTTATCTGATCCTAAAAATTTGGAAATAAAAGCCGTAATTCAAAAAACAGTAACAATTATACAAGATGAGATATCCTTTTATATCACTAAAAATTTAAGTGCTACCCATGAGCTAACTACAAAAGAGTATGACCATAACTTGACAGGGAAACACTCTCTACAAAGATAACAAATTGCATGATGTAGAAACTAAAGTAAGTTGTTTCGAGGAGGAAACATTCGTTAAAGACCACTTTACAAACGCACTCTGCAAACTTGGTCACTTGCATCTTCTTCTTGGTGAATATTCGGAGGGTAAGCAAATGATTATGATTACTTCATCATCAAAACCAAAAGCTAAACGAGAAAGAACGTACGGAGTCGCTTCGAACGCGACTCTACTTTTATACCCGTACTCAGTGATTTATGTGGAATTTTAAAATGTTTTATCAGTTTTTACATTTTTTGCTACATCTGTCATCGACATCTACATCTACATCAGTTCTCACAACAACACACGTACACTGCACGAGGCAGCATGTTTGAGCGTGAGTGTGCGTGTGTGAGAGAATCTGTGCGACAATCATCCCCATGAACGATGACTGCTGCAAGGGGGTGGGGAAGCTGGCAGCTGAAAATTCATTTGATCATTGTGGCTACAATAATGATCCGATCTGAACCAAATTCGGGAATCTGGTAGATATGGTAATTTTCTACGATACTGCATTTTTAGTTTTTTCTATCTTCAAAATTGTAGATTTTCGTCTTTTTGTGGGGGCGGAAGGGGGCGGGGCGAAATTTTGAAATACACTTGTTCAGGTTTGGTATCACAGGAGTCTTGGCCAAAAGTTTGGTTGCTCTAGCTCTTATAGTCTCTGAGATCCAGGCTACACAAAATACAAAAACCAAATCGACTCGATTTTTGTGTGAGTGCGAAAGAGAGGGAGCGAAGTTTTTTCGTATATTTTCCTCTATTGTGGCTATATTAATGATCTGATCCGATTCAGATTTGGGCCCCTGATATATACGGGCTGTCTTTATGATTCTGCATTTTTCGTTTTCTGCTATCTTCTAAATTGTGGACGCCACAGATGTGCGCCCTTTGTGGGGGCGGAAGTGGGCGGGGCGAAATTTTGAAACACTTTTCTAGGGTGGGATATCACATCAGTCTGAAAAAAAATTTGAATGGTCTAGCTCTAATAGCCTTCGAGCAATGAGTGAAAAACAAGACGGACGGACAGACAGACATGGCTATATCGACTCGGCTATTGATGCTGATCAAGAATATATATACTTTATGGGGTCGGAAACGCCTCCTTCTGTGTGTTACACACATCCACTTTTACCACAAATACAATATACCCTTTTACTCTTCGAGTACGGGTATAAAAACTGATAATAGTGTTCTTTATTCGCTAAAACGCTTTTTAACCGGTCTCAAAATAGATGTGGGAGACAAATATGATAATTGTTGTTAGTTTTGACAGCTAAAAGTCATAATTTAGCCTCAGTAACCGCTTATTCTTAATGAATTATTCGTTTTTTCTGGCCAAATGGCAGACTTTGTTAACTGATTAACCGCAAAAACTGAGATCAAAACATGTACTTAGCGAGAGAAATTTTGCGTCGCTCGACTTTCTAGTTCCGCTGACAGCAGCGCTGCGGCAGAAACGTTTGTTTTTTACACTCTTTCAAATCCAGTTTTGCACCTATGTATTTATGTGGAAAAGTCTCAAAAAGTGCCTCAGTTCTCCGACTGAAAGCCGGTCACTGTGATCTTGAGAGGGCTACTAACTCTAATATGCGTCTTTTCTCTCATGCTATATCTTTCTTTGCAGCACAGTCTAATGTCATCTTATATGTATATTTATACATACAGTGCCGCACTTAAGTGTTGGCACAGTTGGAAATTTTAACTTTAAGGGCTATTTCCAGGCTTCTGGAGAATTTTAAAGGACCAATTTTTTATACCCGTACTCGAAGAGTAAAAGGGTATATTGTATTTGTGGTAAAAGTGGATGTGTGTAACATAGAGAAGGAATAATTTCCGACCCTATAAAGTATATATATTCTTGATCAGCATCAATAGCCGAGTCGATATAGCCCTGTCTGTCCGTCCGTCTGTCCGTCCGTCCGTCTTGTTTGTCGCCCATTGCTCGAAGGCTATAAAAAGCTAGAGCAACCAAACTTTTTTATCCAGTCTGATGTGGTATCTCACTCCTAGAAAAGTGTTTCAAAAATTTCGCCAGATTCCACTTCCGCCCCCACAAAGGGCGCACATTTGTGGCGGCCACAATTTTGAAAATAACAAAACTAAAAATGCAGAATCATAGAGACAGCCCATATCTATCAGGGGCCCAAACCTGAATCGGATCGGATCATTAATATACCCACAATAGAGGCAAATATACGAAAAAACTTCGCTCCCTCCCTTTCGCACTCACACAAAAATCGAGTCGATTTGGTTTTTGTATTTTTGTGTAGCCTGGATCTCAGAGACTATAAGAGCTAGAGCAACCAAACTTTTGGCCAAGACTCCTGTGATACCAAACCTGAACAAGTGTATTTCAAAATTTCGACCCGCCCCCTTCCGCCACCACAAAAGACGAAAATCCACAATTTTGAAGATAGCAAAAAACCAAAAATGCAGTATCATAGGAAATGATCATATCTACCAGATTCCCGAATTTGGTTCAGATCGGATCATTATTGTAGCCACAATGATCAAATGAATTTTCAGCTGCGAGCTGCCTCACCCCCCTCTACAACCATAACAAAATATACATTTATTTTGAGGGTTGCTGCTGCTGATTCTCTCACACTCACACTCGCACGCTCTGTCTCGTTTAGTGTACGTGTGTTGTTGTGAGAACTGATGTAGATGTAGATGACAGATGCATCAAACAAATGTAAAATGTAAAAACTGATAAAACATTTGAAGATTCCACATAAATCACATGTGTACAATTTTGAAGATAAAAAACCAAAAATGCAGTATCGTAGAAAATGACCATATCTACCAGATTCCCGAATTTGGTTCAGATCGGATCAGTGTTGTAGCCACAATGATGAAATGAATTTTCAGCAGCGAGTCCCCTTGCGGGGGTTGCCCCCCGCAACAAAATAAACATTTTTATTAGGTTTTATGGCAGTATCGTCTGCTACTGATTCTCTCACACTCACACTCACGCTCACAGACTCTGCCTCGTGCAGTGTACGTGTGTTGTTGTGAGAACTGATGTAGATGTAGATGACAGATGCAGCAAACAAATGTAAAATGTAAAAACTGATAAAACATTTGAAAATTCCACATAAATCACATGTGTACTGACTGTGTACGGGTATAAAAGTAGAGTCGCGTTTACAGCGACTCCGTACGTTCTTTCTCGTTTATGATATTTTATAATGGGACTCCCCTTAAAACACATTCATTGGAAATTTCGTTAAAAATTGAAGTTTTAGTTAGTTATTCTGCATTTTTACCTAACGTTTTTAAAATTATTTCAGAGGTGCAAAGAAACTAGTGTAGCTCAGCGAAAAATTGTCCTTCACTTGTCGTCCTGCTCTGGGTGCGTTCTCCAAGTTTGATGCTCCTTTAAACCTCTGTAAAAAGCTTCTGATGGAAAATCATTGGGATTTGTTATGGAATCAATGGATTTGTATGTCAATAATAGCATCAAGCCGCCAAAGATGTTATTTCGCCGAAGATCCTTTAGTGTGAAGTTAAGTGCTTCAAGTGATTTCTTATGTGCCATTGTGCATTCATCCCAAACAATGAGCTTGCATTGCATCAACAATTGTCCCATTGCACTGGATCGGGAAATATTGCATGTTGGAGTTTCAATTGTGTTTAAATTGAGTGGCAACTTAAGCGCAGAATGTGCAGTACGACCGCCATCTAGAAGAGTCGCCGCAATTCCATATGATTCTAACGCCAAAGCTATGTCACATCTTGATCGAATAGTGGCCAAAATCAATGAAATGACATTTCTCGACTTTAACATACATGTCGACAGCGAATTCCTGGAATAGCCGACGGCACTTTAGATTGACAATCTCCTCTTGTGTACGAATCATCATACGATGCGCTTAGTAATTCATTGCGCTTAGATTTTTATTCGCTGATACGCCTGAAAATGCAAAATTAAATGAATTGTTAATGGAAACCAATAATAGCAATAAAAGCAATAATTATTGTGCAAATATTGTACCTGTAATTGGATCGACCATCTTCAACGTGATGTCGTATCCGTCTTGCCCTTGCCAATAAATGATTGGATATTGTAACGCATCGTACAAACGATGTGTCTCGTTTACACGATGCATGATATTGCTTCTTCGCTGAACGACAATGTCTCGCGATTTAGTTTGATCGCCTACAATAATTGCAGCAACATCATTAACGGTGGGTGCATTGAATCTTCGCACATGTTCACCTGTTGGTGTACAATCCGCTCTTATGACAAATTTGTGCGTATCCGATGGCATTCGTTCCAATGCTGTTTTGAACATATTAACCACAGCATTATTAGCGTGAAAAATTCTTGCAACTGTTCAATAATTCGTCTCTTTAACTGTTGTGTTCCTGTATATTGCACCGCACATTCAGCTGATCCACCATCGACGAAATGAAATATATTTGCAGAAATTGATGCGGTTCATCTGGTGTTGGCACAATTGAACCATGCAAATGATATATTTGTCCTTGTTTCTGTAATTGCAAACAATCATTTGTTGAAGAATGCGGTGTAACTTCTGATCGTGTGATGGTGTAGTGTGTGGTGTATATGTAGTTGTTACGTGTTGCAATTCATTGTGTTGGTGTAGTGATTGGTTATGTGTGTTGTATTTTTACCTTGCAAGTCGGCATGAAGCCGCCTTCTCGAATGATATTAGCTTCAAAGGAAGTCATGCGAAAGCAGTTATTATATGCAAGGATGTGTTGAAGAAAATGGCTGGAATCGGGATCACTTCCATCGAACAATGGTTTCAGTGGCTGTGGTGGTGTAAAGTAATGGATCCAGTTTGACTTTTCCACTTGCGCAGCACAATCCAGCCGTTTCTCTTTTGAACTTTAACGCATTGCAATATCGGCATATAGTCGTCATTGGTCCAATATCTAAATTTTCATCATCACTGTAGTTCGCAGTGGGATCATATTGGGATGCCAAGCGATTGTATGATGCCAATGATCTTCGTGTCCTCACGCGCTGTCCCAATCGGGAATTTTATCTTATTATATTTTGTCTTTCTTCTTTATTCTTCTGTGAATACACTTGTTGCTGACTTGCATGTCTTGTGCGGCGGCCGATGTTCGCATGTCGTCCTTTAGGCATTTTGGACTGTGGACAGAGTGGTGAATTGAACCTCAAATGCACGATCCACATAATTTACACAGTTCAACTTACCACCTTAAAGACAAATGCCTGCTGTTGAAATTGAATAAAAGTTTCACAATACACGTGATTGATTTGATGGTTTCCAATTGAAATGTGAGGAAACGAATAACTTTTTTTAAATTTCGTTTTTCACAGTGAACACAATACCGGTTTGTCTTTTTACGATAGAAAATTTTGGAAACCCCAACCCTACATCGTTTTGTTCAGTTATTCGTATTTGCCAAAGAATGTTTTACAAAAGAAACTTTTGGAAAAAATCTGTGACGCGAAAAAAGTTATTTGTATTTGTTTCTTATATGGAAGTAGGCGAAGAGGCAATTGTCATAGTCGAAGAATAGTTCTAAACTCGAGATATTAGTCAATAAAGTTATAATATGCCTGCTTGGACGACGTACACGTCGTGAAAAAAGTAATGGGAATGTCCTTAATAATCTAACCGAAGAGAAACGTGCAGAAGTAAAATAATGGAGAAAGAGCCCATATTGCACTGGATCGCGCAATTATTCCAACTAACTTCAAACTTCCATTACAATTCAAGAGAATTCAGTTCTCCGTTCGATTGGCTTTTTGCAATGAGAATCAATGACAATCGCGAGTCCAATCTTTAAAAGTTTGTGGGTTTAATCTCGAATCTTCCTTTTTCTTCGCACGGTCAGCTGTACGTTGCCTGTTCGCGTGTTGGCAAACCCAGCTTCGTTGTTTGTTTTTGCACCGGACAAATTTTGTTTATCTTAGCTCTCTCAATTTATTTTAATTCCATTCAATCATATGAATTAAAATTTGAACTATTTTGTTTTTGTTTTTAATCTGGAGTTTATCTAGAGGCGTTAAATTGGACGAGACAACGCAATAAGTGTACGCCCATTATTATTTTGAAAATCTGAATTTAAAAAATTGAATATGAATATAACAAATTATCCTGCTGGAACTCCACGTTAATCAGATTGTCATTAACTGACATAAATGCACTATCGACTAGGTTTCTGAACTATAGCTTGACTACTGACCGATGCAAAAAGATGATTTTGGAATTTCCGACGGGGAAATGGATTTCGTTTTAAAACAAGGAGTTTATTGAAGTTCTCCGAAGTTGCCACGCTTTGTTTCGAGTGTGTTTTGTTATATTTTTAAGAAATCTGACATTATTTTTCGGGGCTGTCCATATATTATATTATTATTATATTATATTATTATATTATATATTATATTATATTAATCACGTTTTCGATGGGTATTATTAACAAAGGCAAGTAGATCCTCTCGCGTCTCCTCTTGGAGACATCTTCCGGTGATGCCAGTACCGGGACGTCCAGGTATATTCTGCCCGTGAGAGCTGGCCAGTTGCAGATTATGCAGATTCCCACGACATTCTGAAGTCATTTCGCGGTATGTGCAGTAAGTAGCGGCTGAGTTTTCCATTGCGCTCCTGGCTCTCGAGGTTCTGCAGGTGATGGTACTCCCCCACCTCACCTGCTTCTGGTCAATGTGATCCTATCTCCGATCGGCTGTCTATGAACAAGTTGACCATTTCAGCTAGACGATCTGTTCACTAAGAAACCTCTCAACCGCTTTTTTAATGACGGAAATTTCCGTCTGGAATATGCTGCATTAGCATGGTAGCTTATAGGACAGTGTTGTCTCAGGGTACGAACAGTATATGGCCGCTCCTACTCACGCTTCCATCTTGGAACCGACGCTGTAGATGTTCAGGTGCTGGGTCGGTCCTGATCTATTTTTTAGTCGTTGGGTCACATGAATGAGGTTTTTCGACATCCAGGCAACTTTGGGGGGATCATTGAACTGTGGTCGAATCCTTGCAGCGAAATGTTGCCTGATGGGACTAGGTGTTGTGCTGCGTTTCCTGAAATCAGTTGGCGAATATGGAATACGCTGTATTGACCCTTCTCTCAGAGTATGTACAGTATATGCCCGCTCTTACGCTTTTGTCCATCTTGAAGCTGTCGTTGTACATATTCTTGTGTTGAGTCTGGTTTTTCAGTTGTCGGTTCCCATGAGTTTTGAAGATCATGAATTCAGATAGACTGATCATATCTCGGCCAATTGAACTGTGCCCGAATCCTTACGGTGAATGCAACTAAGCGTTTTGCTGCCTTTCCTGTAATCAGTTGAGCGTGGATGTTCAGGCGGTCGATTCCGAGTATGGTTTCGATTGCTTTTTTTGGGTTGTCCTGGTCGATGAGCTTGTTGTATGTCTTTTTTATACCCGTACTCGAAGAGTAAAAGTGTATATTGTATTTATGGTAAAAGTGGGTGTGTGTAACTTATGAAGAAGAAGGCGTTTCCGACCCCATAAAGTATCTATATTCTTGATCAGCATCAATAGCCGAGTCGATATAGCCATGTCTGTCCGTTCGTCTGTCCGTCAGTCTTGTTTTTCACTCATTGCTCGAAGGCTATTAGAGCTAAAGCAATCAAATTTTCCAGACTTATGTGATACCTATCTCACTCCTAGAAAAAATTTTAAAATTTCGCCCCGCCTACTTCCGCCCCCAAAAAGGGCGCACATCTGTGGCGACCTTAATTTTGAAGATCGCAGAAAACGAAAAATGCAGAATCATAGCGATAGACCATATCTAACAGGGGCCCGAATCTGAACCGGATCGGATCATTATTATAGCCACAATGGAGAAAACCATTTCGAAAAACATGGTTCCCTTTCGCTCGCACTCACACAAAAACGAGTCGATTTGGTTTTTCGTACAAATGAGCGCCTCGATCTCAGATACTATAAGAGCTAGAGCAACCAAACTTTTTTTCCAGACCTTTGTGATATCGCTTCAGTGCAAGTTTATTTCAAAATTTCGCCAGGCCCCCTTCCCCCCTTTTTATAAAAGAAGAGGAAAGAGAATCCAACATTAGGATAGGTTATGTTGCGGGGACTGCTCGACCTAAGTCGAGGTTACTGGAAGGCAGATGTTCCCGGTCCCTAGGGAAATTTCGCAAACCGTCCCCGAGGACTCTTTAAAGAGCGCAAGTTTATCAAGTGGCATGTTTCCCAGGCTGTCGTGGAAGGCGCCGCCGAGTTTTCGGTGAGTCTTGGAGTCTTGGTGCGTTTTATGGGCAGGTGAACGATCGAGAGATATCATATATCTCTGATCTCTGATCTTTTCTGATCTCGTTCTAGCTCGGCCCATCATCTGCCATATGATGTATCGGAGAGGCCTCCGTATGTCTCGGACTGCGTGCGCCAGTGGCTTAACCTATCTAGTTTTGGCACACTCGTCCGCATTTTCGTTGCCCGCGATGTCGGTGTAACCCGAAACCCAAGTGATTGGGATTAAGTGCGTTCCGTATCATGTACGATTCTGCTTGTGGTCTTACAGGAGCTTGTCATCGCAGATTGGTATGTTCCTCGGAAGTATCTCCATAGTGTATACCAACTTTGCCCCTTGCCATATATCTCCGCCTGGAATACATCGCACCAGTCTGGTAGCCCATAGGGATAAGTTCTTCAAAAAAGATTCCGGCGCCTGTCCCGTCGTTTGTAGCGCGGGGCGCGAGAGAGAATGCATATACTTGAGCGGATCAGATTCTGGTGCCGTCGGGCTATGTAAAACATGCCGACGCTGCACTAATGTCGCGCGAGGCATATTTGTGTGATCGTATTTGGTCGCACTTGATATATGCCTGGGAATGATGTTTACGTAAACACTGCAACAGAGTGTTACAGTGTGTTCCCTTAAGTACTCTTTGGTACAGTGGGTATTGGCTATATCTCCCTCCTTTTGAAAAAATAACCCAAATATATGTAGTTATTTTATAAAATGAAATGTAATTGATTCTTATTAATTATTTTTTATTTATAAAATTGAAAGAAACATTTTTTTTTTTTATTGTGCTAATATATGTATAATACATATATAAATATACTAGCTGACTCGGCGAACTCTGTTCCGCCTTAAAGGCAATAAATAATCCGATTTTTGAATTTCTAAGCAGATTTTGAATTTATTAATTTTTTTTATTAAAAAATTTTAGTTATAGGTTGCTCTTCACCTAAGTACCTTTGTGATACATTTTTTTTTATCATCAGGCGCAAAACAAACAATGCAGATGGACTTCCGACCCGTGAACATGCAACATATAATTGACCATGGGAAAAACATGGATGTTCTAGGATTCAAATCACAAACTTTTAAGGATTGGCCTTGTGATTTGTTGATGGTCATAGCAAATTCAAAGGCGGAAATTGAAGTCTTTTAAATTTAAACGGCATATCGGTTGGGATCATCGGGATCCTCGGAATGAGAACTCCCTCACCTTTGAATTTTTCTTTTCAGTATCGTCGCGTAAATCAAATTGTTCATCAATGCTAAAACCACCAAACGCGTACCGTTGCACAGTTTTGATTGGTTTATGTTTCGAAGCATGATTACTACGGAGCCAACCTTTAGGCGTAAATTGTGCGGTGGTAAGCCAGGAACATCCAAAGAGTTTAAAAATCCATCCAAGGAGTTTAATTGGATAGTATGTGGCTTCATCTTCATTTGTGACCCAGTCAATAGATTTGAATGAATGCATTGTTCCAATGATATTATTTTAAATTATGTAGTTGAGGTCATCTACATCTTTATTCATAGCCGCTAAAATTGCTCGCTCACTCAACCATTAATTATTTTTGATGTTAGAAATAATGTTTTCAAATACATTGTTGATAAGTTCGTCTTTTGATGAGACAAAATTACAGAAATTATTTGAAATGATATCAATCCGCTCGATTCATCGACAGGTACTTGACCATTACCGATAGTCAGCAATTGCTCGAAAATCTTTAGCAGATGTATCATTAAGCAATATAACTCTGATGTTTGTTGTCAGCTGCAGTTTCTTCACATAGTGCCATAGATTCGACGATTTCAGGCAAGCGTTTTTTTTTCGTCGGCAGCCGTAGATCTTGGAATTACTGGCAGTGATTGGCGGAAATCGCCAGACAGTAAAATCATTTCATCCTCCAAAACATCTCGAGTCAGATGATAATTTTCGCTGCCGATAAAACTTTGCCCATTGCTGAGTGTTTTGCAATATTACACGTTGGCTCTTCAATATTTTGAAGATTTAACGTTTGAAATTTTAGAATAGTTTTTCTAAATTTATTTTTACACGAAAACCGAGTTTTGGTGGCTGCAAATTTCTATATATTTAAACGAGACGAGGGAACTGACGTGCGTTCGATTTCAATGATATTTCTCAACTCTTTTTCTTTTCGTTATAAAATATTCTTAAGCCTAACTTATCTAGGGCGGCGAAGCGGGGCGAATTCGCCAAGAGCGAGAGAGAGCTTTATTGCGCTCCCGCTTCGCCCTAAACTATCTTACACTAGACTTCAAAATTTCTCCGAATTCACTCATGCGTCTTGACGCGACACCGGCCCCGTTGAAGGCCTGTGGGACTTCAACCAATCGGCAGAAGCGCCAATTTATGGATCGGCCTCCTGTAGACCGCTCCGCTGCTCGTCCTGAGGTCGACCACCCTGACCTTTCCGTCCTGCCCGGCGTGTATTTCGACGACCCTTCCGAGCCACTGTTGGGGCGGAAGGTTGTCCTCTGCGACGATGACGAGGTCGCCTTCCTCGACGTTGGGCTGCTCCTGGTGCCACTTGCATCTTATTTGCAAGCCCAGCACATACCCCGGGACCATCGCTGCCAGAACATTTTGCCTGGCTGACGAGACAAGCCGCCATCGCCTTAAGCAACTCAGACCCTCCTGGTCCGGGGTCCGGGGTGCTGGGGGTGCGATGAGCGGCCCGCCTTTGTCAGCAGGTGCCCGGGAGTCAGGGCGTCTCCGTCGCTTGGGTCGGGGCTTAGTGGTCCCAGAGGGCGCGAGTTTAGCACCGCCTCGATGCCCACCATCACGCTCTCCAGCTCCTCGGCGGTGAAGAGTGCGCTTCCGGCCGACCTCAGCAGGAGGTTTTGGCCGACTTCACTCCTGCTTCCCACAGTCCGCCCATGTGCGGAGCTCGAGGTGGCAGGAAGGCGAACTCGCAGCCGCTTCTCGCTGCGAACTCTCGAAGTGAGTCCGCTTCCGTCTCCAGCGTCCTCCTCAGTTCGTCGAAGTGGCGACTTGCTCCGACGAAATTTGTCGCGTTGTCGCGCAGTTCACGCGGAGCGACATCCTCGACGACCAACGAACCTTTGAAAAGCCAATAAGAAGGAGTTAGTCGTTAGATCGGAGACAATTTCTAGATGAACCGCCTTGGACGCAAAAACAGACAAATAACGCTATGTAGGTCTTATAGGGGGCCTACCACGGGTTTTAGTGTCGTATAGAAATTAGAAAAATCAACGCCACATACTGCGAATGGGCGGAGAGCACGGAGCCGGTCTGCAAGGAATTTCCCATCATTTGGGTCTGGAGGCGAGGCTTGCATTTAAAGCAGCGAATGCACGACCTGACCATTGCCCTGCAGACCTCCTGAGCGTTTACTATCCAAACACGCTGCCTAAGGATGCTCACAAGTGCTCGTGGGCCGGCATGAAAATTCGTTTGATGCAGATGGCGAACATAGGTCTGCACAAACTGCGAGCGTTTTGTCAACAGCAAAGGAAACTTGGCATGGTATGACATAGGAGCGTTAACTAGTCGCCCCCAACTCGCAACAACAAAAAGGAGCACCAAGTCCCCATTTCTTCGTTGATGAAGGGATTCAATCGCTGAAGACTGGGGCCTAACCTGGTGCCTTTTCGAACCCTTTCGATCTCTTCCTGATACTCGTTTTTTTTGGATCAGCTCGACAATTTTGTGAAAAGCCTCATCGTACTCTACTGGTGACGGGTGACTTCAAATTTAAGACCTTTGTCTTTACATTTTCGGATGAAGCGGAACACGTAAACGAACACTCTTAGCAGCTTGAGGGTGTGACGAGTATCCCTCGATAATTTTTACTAAATTATTTGATTTAGCGGCCACGGTCAGTCCGACCGCTGTCTTTCTGGTTTCCAGCTTCAGCTCCTCTTCAGAAAGCTCGAAGTGGGGATTTCTGGGCCAGCTCTCTTCTTCTTCCTTCAAAAACGCTGGTCCACTAAACCAGATCGACTGCGAAATCTCCTCAATGTCACAAACCTCTCGAAACTATGTCTGCTGGGTTCTGTTTGGTTGGAACATGCCGCCACGTAGCATCATCTGACCACTCCTGAATCTCAGCTACTCGGTTCGCAACGAATGTTGATAACGACGAAGGGTGGGATCGGATCAATGAAGGGTCACTTCCGAATCCGACCAACACACCATTCGTTCAATCGGCACCTCGAGTAGCGATTTGAGTCGGTGACAGAGATCTGCGAAGGTGAGCGGCACATAACTCAAGCCTTGGAAGCGTTTTCGTCTTGAGCGGCGCTTTTTTCGACTTTGCGGTCAACAACGAGACCTTAAAAACCTTCTGCAGTCTTACTACGGATATAGACGCATGCTCCATAAGCTCTCATGGAGGCGTCGGCAAAGGCATGTACTTGTATCGGTGACATGGGATCAGTATGCACAAAGCGAGGTATGGCAATCTTCTCCAGCTGACTCAAGGATTCTTTTTAGAAAGTTCCAAGATGTTTCCAGATTCATTGGAATTGACTCATCCCAATCTAGTTTGTTAAGCCACAGCTCCTGCAGTAGGATCTTTCCCTTTGATTACCAAGGGGCTTAACAAACCAAGGGGGTCAAACAGCTTTGATGTCACCGATAATATGTTCCGTTTTGTCGCTCGGAGACCCATGACTGAACTGTCAATTTGAAACCTAAAGACGTCTTCATGCGGTAGCCACGATATTCCCAACGCCTTGGTTGACTCACTCGAGTCCGAGATCGTTATTGGTTTGACTGTGCTCTCGGATGCTGAGACTTCAGCTGAGTTCGAGAACCACTTGGTCAGCTCAAACCCTGCGGTTTGAAGAACCTGAGCCACATCAGACTTAATTGTCTTTAACTCCTCCACGCAACCAGCACCAGTCAACATATCATCGACATAAAAGTCGGACCCGATAACTTTAGCAGCCTTTGGGAATGAGAGCTTTGCAGACTCACTCAACCTTTTCAAACACCGAATAGCCAAAAATGGGGCAGGTCCAGTCCCATATGTTACAGTGTTGAGCTGATATATTCTCAAGGACTCAGATGGGTCTCTTCTCCACACGATCAACTGAAACTGCCTGTCCGCTTCATTCACCATCACTTGGCGATACATCTTTTTTACATCGGCAGTCAGGGCGAACCTGTGCAGACGGAAGCGAAGCAGCGTTGAGTATAACTCCTCTTGAATAGTCGGTCCGACCATCAGAATGTCATTCAAGGCCACCTGAGATGACGTCTTCGACGATGCATCGAACACGACGCGAGCCTTCGTGGACGTACTTTGGGGCCGAAGGACACACTGATGTGGAATTACGTAGTGTGGAGCAGAAGGACAAGTATTGTCAGTCGGCGACATATGACCTATGAGAGGTACTCTTCCATGAAATCCAAGTACATTTTCTTCAACTCAGGGTCGCGAGACAATCTTCTTTCGAGCGACAAAACCGCCGTTTAGCAATCTCGAAGGAATTGCCTAAGCAATTTGGATCGGATTTAAACGGCAGCCGCACTTCAAAACCGACCTGAAGGCAAGACTTGAGTAGTCTTTCTATAATGCTCCTCACATAACTTGTGTTCAGGAGTTAAAGGCTTTTTAGAAGATGGCAATTCTTCTAGTGACCAAACTTTTTGTAGTGTGCTGTCGATAGACACCACTGACTCTCTTCTCGACAACTCAGACAGTTCCTCGCTTCCTGGGTGACAGTCACCTTTGGACTGTATCTTCCAGACACAATCCAACCGAGAAGCGTTTTCTGCAGAGTTGGATAGTCAGGACCTTGTCTAATTTGACCAACCGATAAGAGTTCGAAAAATGACTCTGCACCTATCAACATATCTATTCTTTTGTGGCTTGTAGAAATATGGGTCTGCAAGAGGTAGGTTCTTTCGGGATTTTCCAGTCACTCACATTAAGTGCGTGATCAGGGTGGTATCCTGAGATTGACTTCAGAATCCAGAAATCGACCGAGAACTCACTACCATTGATTCGCGACTTCACCACCGTGTGTATCTTTTTCTTGACTTGTGAATTAGATTCTCCAATTCAAAGCAAGTTGATGCACGACTCCTGCCCTACGGATCTGTAAGCGCTGTGCCAGGTCCTCAGTTATGAAGTTAGTTTGTGACCCAGAGTCAAGCGGTGCTCGGGCAAAACATACTCTCCATTTTTTAGTTCGGACGCTTACGATCGACGTTGCCAGAATTACTCTATCCAAAGCTGTCGCATGGAGTGCATGCGAAGTGGAAGGGTTACTCTGACTGGGAGGGGGAGAAGAATTCTCTGGGGGTGATGGTAACGCTAAACTTTTATCCACAACTGTGTACCTATGCAATAAGGCATGATGTGAGCGGCCACACACTCGACACTTGCCAGCTTTGCATCGTACCACAGTGTGTCCTTGTTGCAGACAGTTGATGCAGAGCGATGCCGATTTGACAAACTCGAATCTTTGCATCACTGCAAGCCCGCGCAAATGGACTGCAAGTAGTCAACAAATGGTCTTTTGCATTGCAGTAACTACATTGTTGGTCGGTTTTCGCATTCGCAGTAGAGCACGCGAATGAGCTCCGATTGTGAGGCTTGCTTGGCACAGCTTTCTGCTCCTGCTTTGGTTTTGCCGATTCTTCGGCCGAAAGATGCTGATATCTGCGATTAAAGCAATTTTTCGCAGTCAGCCCAAAGCGGCAGCTTCTCATAATCGAGCTGTTCTTCCCATTTTTGTTTGGTCACAGGATCGACTCTGTTCAAGACGAGATGAATAAGCATTGCATTCGAGATCTTTTGGTCATCGCCTATCGACAACAAGGAACCATATATCGATGAAGTGGTATCGATTAGGTTCCTTAAGGACGATACAGATTGCTGGGTCATTTTGGGAAGACTAAATAGGGCAGCAATATGGTTCATAAAGATCAGACATTCGTTATCATAGACCGTTTTAAGCTAGCCATTGCTTTCTCATAATTGCTCTCGGTTACAAAGGAACGCCCTTACCGTTCCCAACGCTTCACCAGAGAGGCATGAAAGCAAATGGTTAAACTTTTCGATAACTGGAATTTTTTTCGTCATTGTGAACAAGAGTCTCAAATAAATTAATGAAGCCTTTGAATTCCGAATATTTTCCGCTGAACTTTGGCAGGGCTAACTTCGGAAGTCGAGCACGAGTTGGGGCTACAGAAGCTGATACTGAAGGTATTGTATCACTGGCTGTCTTCAAAGCGTCGATAAGCGACAGTATCTTTGCCTTGGTTACAATCGAGAGTTCTTCCAACTCGGCTCCAAAGTCATCGTCACTATCTACTTCTTCGATTGATTCTTGAAGTTGGCTTTGCCTTGGCTATAGTTGCTTTCAGTACATCGAGTCTGCACTCGAGCTCTGTCAACTGCAGCGGAATCTCCCCAGCTTCCAGCCGGTCCGCTAGTCGGCGAATGCCTTTGACACGGAGCTGAGCTTCTTTTCAGCTCTTCAAGAAAAGGCTTATGATCTGATTTGGGATTCATCTTGACTCTCGATACTTAAGTGAATCACTAATCAGGGCTTTTCTCACGAGAATATTATTTGCTGCGGCGCAAATTGTCGAAGCAGGAAGGTGTACCAAATTAGGTCTAAAACAATATACCCGGCGACTAGAGGGTATCGCACCACTTAGCGATAGGTTTAATGACGGACCTAGGGTGTTGAAAGCCAAATGAGGCGAAAAATCGATATACCCGACGATTAAAGGGTATCGAGGCACTTGGCGATCGGTTTAATACGGACCTAGGGTATGTCCAAATGAGGCGAAAAACCGATATACCCGACGACTAGAGGGTATCGAGGCACTTGGTGATCTAGTTCCAGCAGGCGTGCCAACACACAAAACACACAAGAGCAACAACAAACAGTAAAACGGTGATGGCGAAAGCGAAAACGAAAAAACCACCGCTGAAGCTGTGAACATATGCACATGTGTGTGCGTCTAAGCTGTGTTGGCGCTTGTGTATGCTGGGCCTGGCTGACCGACCGATAGACACCCAATTGAATTTCGAGGCACGCTTTGCTGCACGCCGCAGCAGGAAGGTGTACCAAATTAGGTCGAAAACAATATACCCGGCGACTAGGGGTATCGCACCACTTCGCGATCGGTTTAATACGGACCGGGGTGAAAAGCCAAATTGGGCGAAAAATCGATATACCCGACGACTAGAGGGTATCGAGGCACTTGGTGATCTGTTGGCGCAGGCGTGCCAACACAAAGCAATAAGAGCAACAACAAACAGCAACGGTGATGGCGAAAGCGAAAACGAAAAATTCACCGCTGAAGCTGTGAACATATGCACATGTGTGTGTGGCGCTGTGTTGGCGCTTGTGTATGCTGGGCCTGGCTGACCGACCGATAGACACCCAATTGAAATTTGAGGCACGCTTTGACAAATTGACAGTTGATCCTTTTGCACCAAAACTATATACCCGACGATTACAGGGTAGCGCGTCGCTTGGCGAACGGTTTGGTCTCAAAACGCGCCAAACGCAAGAACACACCAACAACAACGACGGTCAGCAACGGTGATGGCAAAAGCGAGAACGAAATTCACCGCTGCAGCTGATACGTTGGTATGTGTGCGCTTGGCCAATGACCCAACTATGTATATATTTGCGCAACGAAAAACGAGAAAGGGGACTTGGGGCGACAGTGATTGCAGAAATAAATTATATGTATATATGTTCTGCGTCCAAGATGGTTTTGATGTATGTGAATATGTGATATATGTAATTTATGTACAAACTTTTACTAAATACATGCAAAAATCTAGCTCTACTATGCCAATTCATACGGATGTGCCAAGAATTGAAAGCGAGGTGCACTTATTTTCGCACAAGACAGTAACTGCGAGATTTTAATTATTCTGTCTTTACTCGAGCTTTCAATTTTTGCACAAATACCTCTAGTTATGTATGTAAATGATCCTGGGAATTCCACTTTCCTATGGCAGTTGGCAAATGTTGGCGGAATGGATATCCCTCGGTTGGCGCGATCGCTAGGTATTTTGTTTGTTTGGTAGCCGTCCGTCGCGGTAGTTTTATCATTTGTTGCTTTTGGGGGTTACTTGCACACACACACGCGACGCGGGCAGATGTATTATATACACGATCAATATTAAATTATATTAATATTAATATTTTTTTCACCACTCGTGTCACTGACACACTTTCTAAAATTTTTTTTGCATATTAATTTGCGAGTCCACAGGGGGTTTGATGGAAATTTTAGAAATAGTTTTTCTAAATTTATTTTACACGGAAACCGAGTTTTGGTGGCTGCAAATTTCTATATATTTAAACGAGACGAGGGAACTGACGTGCGTTCGATTTCAATGATATTTCTCAACTCTTTTCTTTTCGTTATAAAAGCCGAGTTAAGCCTAACTTATCTAGGGCGGCGAAGCGGGGGAATACGCCAAGAGCGAGAGAGAGCTTTATTGCGATCCCGCTTCGCCCTAAAAACTATCTTACACTAGACTTTCAAAATTTCTCCGAATTCACTCGTGCGTCTTGACGCGACAACGTTAATTTTAATGCTGAATGAGCCGTACGGCATCCTTCTAACAATGTGGCTGCTATTCCAGAAGAAGTAACTGCAACCGCTATGTTGATCTCGCACGAACGGTGGCTAAAACTACTTACATGAGGAATGTCTTACCAGTTCCACCAGGGGCATCTAGGAAATATAAACCACCATTTTCATCATCGATTGCTTTCATTAAAAATATCATAAACGTCCTTTTGTTTGGGGAAAACGGGGGGTACATTCGTTTGAACTACTAAATCTAATTCCTGGTGATCATATATATTCACGTTCCCGTTTCAATTCTCGATTAAATGCGTCCTTCATTTCACGATTTGGCGCTGGCATTCCTAACCTGATTAATAAACTACCGCACATGAGGTAACACATATCTTCGATCAAGATTAAAGCACGATTACGTATCTCCTCATTCATCTCAATATCGTGATTTCTGGAACTGACACGAACTCGATATAAAATATCTTATGAAAATTCTTCGATGAAGCATTCCAAGTATAACGTGGGATCTCCGAGTTAAACCAAAATTCGTGCAAAATGGATCGCTTTTAGCAGATCGCAAAAACTGGTTAATGTAATGGCTAGAGGGTGTTTCAGCACGTTGCATAGCAGAAGCCGTGAAATATACTCGTTGACCATTCTCCTGATGGAGAATATATATCTTAAATATCTTCCTATATGGTTATAATAATGATCCGATCACATCCAGATTCGGCTTTCTGGTAGAAATGGTCATAATGTGTATGGTCATTATACCCGCACTCGAAGAGTAAGAGGGTATATTGTATTTGTGGTAAAGTGGATGTCTGTAACATAGAGAAGGAATAATTTCCGACCCTATAACGTATATACATTCTTAATCAGCATCAATAGCCGAGTCGATATAGCCATGTCTGTCCGTCTGTCCGTCTTGTTTGTCGCCCACTGCTCGAAGGCGAAAAGAGATAAAGCAACCAAATTTTTTCCATACTGATGTTATATCTCACTCCTACAAAAAATGTTTAAAAAATTTCTGCCCTGCCCACTTCCACTCCCCCAAGAGGCGCACACATCTGTGGCGTCCAGAATTTTGAAGATAGCAGAAAACGAAAAAGAAGCAGAATCATAGAGAAAAGACCATATCTATCAGAAGCCCAAATCTGAATCGGATGGGATCATTAATATAGGCCAATAGAGAAAAACATTTCGAGCATGGACTTCATTCCCTCTCTTTCGCACTGACACAAAAACGAGTCGATTTGGTTTTTCATACAAATGAAAGCGCCTCGATCTCAGATACTATAAGAGCTTAGAGCAACCAATTTTTTTGTCCAGACTCCTGTGATAGCGCTTCAGTGCAAGTTTATTGCACCCCCTCCCGACCACCCAAAAGACAAAAATCCACAATTTTGAAAATAGGAAAAAAACAAACAACAAAAAAAAATGCAGTATCGTAGAGAATGTTGTGATTTGAATCTGGTCCAGATCGGATCATTATTATAGCTCCAATGATGGAAATGAATTTTCAGCAGCGAGCCCCCGCAATCCCCGCAACCACCCCAACAAAATATACATTTTTATTAGGGTTGATAGCCGCTTACTGATTCTTCACATTTACACACTGCTCACACGCTCTGACTCTCGTGCAGTGTACGTGTTGTTGTGAGATGTAGATGTAGATGAGCAGATGCAGCAAACAAATGTAAAATCAAAAAACTGATACAAATTGAAAATTCCACACCAATTTCATGCTTACAGACTGGTGCAGGTATAAAAGTAGACTCCCATGCGTTCTTTCTCGTTGACATTTACGTATGTACTCAGTTATCTCTGATAATATTTTTCCAAAAGTAAATGTCTTTTGACCTTGATCAAGGTTTTTGTTATGCCTGTATGTCCTCCTTAAATGGGATCGTCAAGTAATGTAGACAAGATTGTTTTTCTCTTTCTTTGTTTATTATTTGTTATTAGGGTCACTGGATTGAGTACCGGTACTCTTAACGTTCGTAATGTTTTTTATTCCACATATTTTTAAAATTTTCTATTGAAATTTGTTCAAAGATATGTATATAGCACCGGGTTTCCTTAGTTATTATATGACTCCAGGACGACAGTTTTAGTATATATTCTTATTTATTTATATTCTTATTAGATGGTTTTGCTCGGGTTACAATGGGGGTATGCTTAAAACTGATAACATTCGTTAACTTCTTGCGCTAATACTTATGTTGCGTCTTGACTAGAGAGACTTTGGCACCGAATTGAGCTGCAGCGATCGTTCAACTTTGTTCTCTTCCTCTTTTCTTACGACGAATGCTTCTTGTCTCTCTTGCTGTTGTGTAGTCTGTTGTTGGCTCTGTTAGCTCAACAGACTCTGCTACTCTGCTGCTTTTTTTTCCCAAATCCTACATTCGGCCTTCCTGACGTTGGTCTTAAAACGGTCCTTCACCTTCTCCTACCCTCTCTACATCATACCGGCCATGCTTTACGAACCGTGATCACCTTTATATGGGCCCAGAAACTTTTCCTCTCAACTTCAAAACCTATCCCATATTGGGTCCTCTTGATCGCAACTAACTCATTAAGGTTGTACTTCCTTTCTCTTTCTATCAAAAGCTTGTTTTTTTCTTCCTGCAATGACTTAATATTGTCCCTAGCATATTTTTTCTTATCACGCTCTTCATCTAGCTCATCTTACTAGAGACTGTTGCACCAATTCTCTCTCAACCCAGCTACGTCAGTGATACGCATGTCTACTCCGGTTAGTAGTTTTAAAGGGTTACCTAGGCTCAATATTATTAATCATCTGTTGCTCTCTACCACTGACCATATACATAATTATATTTTTATTTATTTCCCATGCCCAAGTGTCCGCTACCTTCCCCATCCACTCTGCCCGTTCTGCATTTATGTTATGGCAGGTCAGGTCATACTTGCGCATAAATCAAAAAAAAACAATAATTTTCCCAGGTCTTTGATTTCTTAGCGAAACCCAGAGAACAAAGAAAAAACTGGCACGTCGCACCTTCAATACTCTAATGGGCATCTCTTCGAATGTAAGGTCAAAACATGATATCCATTATGAGTATTTACATGTGCATATCGGTTTACCCTTTATTTTTATCTATATAAAACAAAATTAACATACAAAGGATACAAAAAAAATATTGTGAGGCAAGCTTTCAAAACGCGTCATTATACCAAAAATTCTAAGGTCAGGGTAAGTGGAAAGAAATATAAAAATTTCAAAGCGAAATGCGAAACCAAATCCTATAACCAATACACGCACAGTATATGAGGCACACAGTACACACGCACGTCTAAGTCACTACGAACCACATCACAAAAATCCAAATCTGAAGTCGAACAAGTTAAAGACAATATAGACATACATTTTTTATGTCCGTGTAAGAGAAATGCTGGATTTTCTGTCGCATGACGTCATGAGCAAAACCTGTTCACCGGGTTCTGGGTTCCGGAACCCAAATTCAGTTGCGACAAATTCGTTGCACTCCATGACCAATCTATTATTATGTATATGGTCAGAGACTCTACCCACGTGCTCATACCATGGATTTTCCAAACTTATCTTTGACAGCATTGGTACAACAATCTTGTGTATTCTCTCGACTTGTCCATTTCCTCGAGGTACGCCTGTAGCTACTAATAAACGCTGTTTTTCTTCTAATCGCAGTACTCTTTAAATAAGTGCGATGTGAAAGTCCACCACTGTCCTCTGAATGAAAACGTCATTGTATCTTTTTCTTTTGTATCTCCATCGTCCCGACGTGGTCTATGTGATAGGGTACCAATGGTTTATCACCCATTTATCAATGGGAGTCAAGTTCTTGCTTGCCGGCTTTGGTATTAACTAAGATGCACTCTACACAGCCGCTTACTGATGAAATAAGATTTCTCCACCAGATTCCGAGTTTTCTTCACCGAAAAATGTCCCTGCCTGTGTGCAATCTGTATTATTTCCGTTTCCATTTGAGATGGAACCACTATTAACTTTCTGTTTGGATCTTTTGAACAATATTTGTTTTGCTATATAATAATCCTCGTATCCCTGTTTTTCTACTAGATTGCTTACTATTCGTGTTCATTCATTCGCCCACTGTACTTCCTTTTTGAGCCTATGCATAACTTTTTCTGTGAAAAGATAACAAGCAGCTCGACTGGAGTGCGTCTACATGTCTCATCTTTGATCCTGAATGATGTTCTATTTCCTAATTATAATCTTGAAGATACATCGCCCACCTAGGTAATCTTAAAGGAACTTCTTTCTTTTTCATCGTCATAGCGAATGCGTTGCAGTCTGTAATTATTTTAAATTTCAAACCCAAAACATACACGCGCCATTTAGTTAATGCCTTTACTAGGGGCCGCCCCAGGAATAGCTGACCCAACTAATAAAAACACAAAAAAATTGTATATTTATACCCGTAATCGAAGAGTAAAAAGGGTATATTGTATTTGTGCTAAAAGTGGGATGTGTGTAAATACACAGAAGGAGGCGTTTCCGACCCCATAAAGTATATATATATTCTTGATCAGCATCAATAGCCGAGTCGATATAGCCCCGTTCGTCCTCGTCCGTCCGTGTCCGTCCGTGTCTTGTTTGTCGCCCATTGCTTGAAGGCTATAAGCTAGAGCAACCAAATTTTCTATATAAAGTCTGATATGATATCTCACCCTAGGAAAATTTTTCAAAATATCCCCGCGCCTTTTCCGCCCCCACAAAGGGCGCACATCTGTGGCGTCCACAATTGTAAAGAAAACAGAAAACTAAAATGCAGAATCATAGAGACAGCCCATATCTATCAGGGGCCCAAATCTGAATCGGGATTGGATCATTAATATAGCCACAATAGACAAAAAACATACGCAAAAAACTTCGCTCCATCCCTTTTCGCACTCACAAAAATCGAGTCGATTTGGTTTTTCGTAAATATGAACGCCTGGATCTCAGAGACTATAAGAGCTAGAGCAACCAAACTTTTTTGCCCAGACTCCTGTAATACCGAACCTGAACAGAGTGTATTTCAAAATTTTCGCCCCGCCCCTTCCGCCCTTGCAATAGACGAAAGTCCACAATTTTGAAGATAGGAAAAAAAAATGAAAATGCATTGTAGAGAATGGCCATATCTACCAGATTCCCGAATTTGGTTCAGATCGGATCATTATTGTAGCCACAATGATAAAATGAATTTTCGGCAGCGAGCTGCCCTGCCCCTGCAACCAAAAAAAAATACACATTTTTATTAGGGTTGATGGCAGAAGCGACTGCTGCTGATTCTTCACACTAACACTCACACTCGAACGCTCTTGCCCTCGTGCAGTGTACGTGTGTTGTTGCGAGAACTGATGTAGATGCAGATGACACATGCAGCAAACAAATGTAAAATGTAAAAACTTTTAAAACATTTAAAAAAAATTCCCACATAAATCACATGTGAACAGACTGAGTACGGGTATAAAAGTAGAGTCGCGTATACAGCGACTCCGTACGTTCTTTCTCGTTTTTTTTTATTTTTCGTTTTTTCCTATCTTCAAAATTGTGAATTTTCGTCGTCTGTGGGGGCGGTGCGAAATTTTGAAATACACTTGTTCAGGTTTGGTATCACAGTGAGAGTCTTGACAGAAAGTTTAGTTGTTCTACCTCTTATAGTCTTTTTGAGATCCAGGCGTTCATTTGTACAAAAAACCAAATTGACTCGATTTTGTGTGAGTGTAAAAGAGATCGAATGATGTTTTTCGAAATGGTTTTTCAATTGTGGCTGAAATAATGATTCGATCCGATTCAGATTCAGGGGCCCGATAGATATGGTCTTTCTCTATGATACTGCATTTTTAGTTTTTTGTTATATTCAAAATTGTGCACGCCACAGATGTGCGCCCTTTTTGGGGGCGGAAGTGGGCGGGGCGAAATTTGGAGACATTTTTCTAGGAGTGAGATATCGCATCAGTTTGGATAAAAAATGTGGCCCCCTCTAGCTCTTATAGCCTCCTGGAGCAATGGGCGACAAAACAAGACGGACAGACAGCAAATACCACCAAATACAATATACCCTTTTACTCTTCGAGTACGGGTATAACAAGCGTTCTCTTATTAAAATCGACAAAAACTGGAGCAAGGGTAAGGGGCACCAAACTTCAAACTTAAGTTTTTAATAGTCGGTACTTTCCCTTTTTAATATTTTTGTGAACATTTTTCCAACACTACTGTGTTAGGTCGGCCATTTCTGGGACGACCCCTCGTATCACTGCTAAAACTTCTAGTTTGTATGAATGATAGTTTTCTTCACATGGCTTTGTTTTCTTTTGCTCATATACATCACCGGGTGCAACTGACCATCTTCTGGTCTCTCTTTTGTAATAATACAGCCCCAAAACCTAACTTAGATGCATCGGTGTTATCTTTTTGTAGGCCATTTAGGATTATACAATTTTAACACTGGTTTGCTAGTAAGAGCTGCTTTTAATTGCTCAAATGCTTCTTGCTGCAAATCCTTAAACTCGAACTTTAAATCTGACAATGGCCTGGCAATGACCGCGTATCCTTCAACGAACTTCCTGAAATACGAAGTCAACCCAATGAATCTTTTGTATATCCTTTTCTATCCTTTTGTATGGGGAAAAATTAGCTACACACCTCGATTTCTCCTCGCTAGGTGTTATACATAGTTCCATTTATATTATAAACCCCAATAATTCTACCTTGCTCTGCAAAATGTTGGCCTTACTCCAGTTTATCTTTTATACCATTCTTTCCTGCCACTTCCACAACCCTTTTCAAATTTCTAAGCCTTCCCCAACATCTCTACTCGGAATAATAATGTCGTCCATGTCTACTACAGCGTCACCCTTCTGAATAGGTTGTTCTCTCATTACCGCTATTATAAAAACGGGAAAACTTTGCTGGCGATTTTGAAATTCCAAACGGCACAAATAGGAACTCATACTGTCCTTTCTGCGTTACAGACGCTGTATACTTTGTGACGGCCTTTCCACTGGTACGTGGAAGTAACCCGTTGGTAAAATCAACGTGGTGAAATCGAAGCCCTTTTGCAATTTATCGATAACGTTCTGCATCTCTGCCATTGGAAAGTTATCCCGCACTATTTTTTCGTTCAACTTGCGATCGCAGCATAAACGTTTCTGCCCAATCTTCTTATGCACTAACCCAATCGGAGAAGCATATTCCGATGTACTGGGCTTGATTATCTTTTCCGTTAACCACTCATTAACCTGCTCGTCTACTATGTTCTGCTCACTATACGCCTGGGATGCTGGATATATAGGCAAATCATCGGTTAAGCAACGATTTTCATTTCTATCGGACATTGTACCTCTCGCCTTGGCTTGTATTCCTCAATCACTTTTCTTACTTCACCTCTCTGCGAATAAGGCAAGTGCGAAAAATCAACATGTATGACTTCATTCTGCTCTGAATGTTTCATTCTGAAACTCATTCAGCATCTCCGTGCATAAATAAACGTTTTCCTTTTTATCTCCATGTTCTTGAACATTGCTGGTAGAAGCTAATTGACCCTTTGATTTGCGCATAAATGATGTTCCATCCCTAGTCACCTTCATGTCCACGCTCTCTAGAAGAGTTCTACATAAGATAGCATAAAATGCCATGTCTTCGTCCGCAATCACATAAAATTCTACTATTAAATCAATGTCATCAATCTCCACCGGTATTGTAATGCTGCCAAACCTCACTTTTTGTCTAATCGAACCTGCCATTTTCTGGTATGCCTCGATTTAGACTTTTAACTGCCTCATACTTTTAGCTTGATACAGTAAAGCCTTATTAGCGTTCGAATCTGGAATACCGTTAACAACGTATTCGATCAAGCTTTCGTCCTCCATATCGATTGGGTTTGCCAACTCCAGATCTGCGTACAGATACTCTTGCAATGTTTCGTTCTTCCCTTCTTCTGCCGCTTTCCTAGCCTACGATGTACCTCAGCTGATGATACTCTCACACCAAACTCGTCGATCAATGCACTCTTCAAAGCTTTCCAATCCCGAATATTCCGCTGACTCCTAACAAATAGTTTCGCTGCCCCACTAAGTAATTGTTTGTAATTGGTTCCACTCAACTTATTTAAGGGGCCATGCTTTATTGGCACCTATTTAGTTCCCAAATAAGTTAAAACACAATCGATTTAAAACGTTATAAAATGTTTAATTTTATCGGCAGCCAGCGGAAACCAATTGTTTCCTCTTTTGCCAGGCCAGATAAAAGCACACACAAGATGGCTCCGGTATGCAACCTATGCGGAGAAAGATTAGCATAGAACTACTTAAGCAACGACGGTCGGTCAAAGCTAGAGCCGAAGCGGCAGGTGCAGGGCGCCCTTTAACAGAGAGAACTCAGCAGCACTGCCGAACGCTGGAGACAATATGTTTAGGGTCTTAGATGCTCTTTATACAAATACGTAATGCTACATTAAAATTGACGCTTAAATAGCCGCTGGCCAGAACATACCCGCCCGTTGGAATCGCGCCTTTCAACTGACTTCTCGAAGGGCAGCAAGCACAGCCGAGTAACGGCCTCGTGATGGGTGCAAGCACAGCCGAGTAACGGCCCTCGTGATGGCAGCAAGCACAGCCGAGTAACGGCCCTCGTGATGGTTCCTGAGGCCGTCCTTAAATCAGCCACGCGGCATACTCCATCCTTTTTGCTCTTTGACGACGTCGACCACTCTAGGCAGTGACCAACGTATTGAGGAAGATTCTCGTCCTTCACCAGGACGACATTGTTTACGCAGAGGTTTTGCGCAGCCGTACGCCACTTCGAGCGCTCCTGCAAAAGAGTCCAGATACTCTTCGCGCCAACGCCTCCAGAATGTCTGCTGCGGTTAAGTGACCCGCTGCCAGCCATCCAGACGATTGTATTTGAGCTTCGTTAGGTCAGGCTCGAGAATTGCTTCGTGCGGGCCCCCCAAAAGCGTCTGCCTTCGGCGGCAACACATCCAAGTCGTCAGGATTTTCTGGAAAGCGAGAGCAAAGGGCGAGAATTAACAATTGCCGTGATCTGGCAGATCAAGGAACGCAGCTCGTCGAAGCTAAGGACGGATGGCCCAATTGAGCGGTACAAGTGATGCTTGTGGCGGCCGCTTCCCACAATCCGCCAAAGTGCGGAGAGCGCGGCGGGATGAAATGCCAATCGATTCCGTCAGCCAAACAGGATTCATGGACCTCCTTCATGTGCGAGTCGGTCAGGAAGAGCCTCTTTAGCTCCAGAATCTCGTTCTTGGCGCCAACGAAATTTATCGCATTGTCCGACCAATTTTGACTTGGCCTTCCTTGAGTGGACGTGAACCGTTTTAATGCGCCTAGGAACGATGCGGCGGTCAGATCCCTAACAAGCTCCATGTGAATGGACTTAGAGGTGAAGCATATAAACACGCTTATGTAACATTTGATTGGAGGCCTAGTGCGGATTTCTGACCGGTAGAAAAACGGTCCACAAAAGTCCACTCCAGTTTCTTCGAAGGCCCGGGATCCTTCCAGACGCTCCCATTAGGCAAGTCTCCCATTGCGTGTTCAACGATGCATCTCACACACTTGCTAACCACGTTTGAAACGGCTTTGATTCCTCCAATATGCCAATATTCTAATCAAATTTTAGCAAGCAGGGCGCGAGGTCCGGCATGGAGGCTCCGTTGATGATAATAGTTTATCACTGCAGACGTTACGGGATGTCGCTTGGGCAGAATAATCGGGTGTTGAGCGTTAAATGGGAGCGATGAGTTGCCGAGCCGACCTTCAACTCGAAGCAAACCAGCCGAATCGATGAACGGAGAGAGCGAACTGATGGAGCTAGACTTCCTGACTTTCCCATTGCACCTAATCTCCTTTATGTCCGACCACAAACTTGCCATCTGAACGTGCCGAACTAGAAGATGCGTTCCCTGCTGAATGTCAGAAACTGTGAGTCCAGGATGCCTAAGACGATGAAGGAATTTATGCATGTAGGCAAATGTGCGCTGCATGGCAAAGAATGAATTTGCAAATTCGCGCCTCCTTTAAGTCAAGTTGTTGATAACCTTCGCAAGCAAATGGGCTCCACTCAATTCAAGCTTTTGAATCGACAAAGATTTAAGTGGCGCCACTCGTGACTTTGAGCACAAAACATTGCTCGACGACTCCCTTTGCCTGGACACGACATATATGCACGCACCATATGCCTCCATACTGGCATCACAAAATCCATGAATCTCCAAAGCTGCACTGGAAGGATGGACAAGGCGGTGGGGAGGGTAATGCCTTCTTTTTACGGTTTGCAGAGAAGCGGCTCCAGTCTGTCCGCTTGGGATTGCGGATGCTGAACACTATCCTGTAGTGGTCCGAGAAGAAACACTCACCGGACACATGCCAATCATCAATGGTTAGGGAGTCACTGTCTGAGGCAAGTGTTATATCAATAACCTCTGAACGGTTCCTGTTGCGGAAGGTGGGGTGGTCTCCCCGGTTGCTCACAAGATTTGTGGACAGAATGTACTCGAACGGTGACTCTCCTCTGGAATTTGTGCCCGTGCTTCCCAAAGAGAAAGTGGTGGGCATTCGCGTCACAACCTAGGACGATGTCGAGACCCTCTTTCCGCGCTTGGTGGATTAGGGCCCTGACATCTCCCGAGGGTGGTTCCTCTTCCTCGTACGGCAGGTATGCGGAGGCCAGGTATAGGTTCTTCCCGTCCTTCCTCTCACATAGTGCCACCGTTAGGTCCGGAGTGCTGTACCTGCAAAAACAGAACATTAAGCTCTCGCTTCTTACCACGATACAGGTTCTTGGCTTACCCACGGGGTGTGGCGTGATAAGGCGGTATCCGCAACCGTTCAGTCCCCGAACCCCTCCCTTAACGGCCCAGGGCTCTTGGATGAGGGCCACGTCTACCGCCTTCTCGTCCATAAACCGCAGCAGGTCCGCCGATGGTACATTTGAGTGATGCAGATTAATCTGCACCACCTTCATGCTGTTCAGCGGACCTGGGGTGTCGCGGTACTACTACCGCCAGTGTGCCCATACCAAAAGATATGCGGCAGTCCTTTTCATGAGTTTGGCAAGGCTTTTTTTGACCAATACTGATCCAGAGTTCCTTGCCGTTTCCCTTGTGTCGCGCGCTCGCCCTTGTGATGGTCTAGTCTGACGTTCCCAGGATCCGGTTCTGAGCCTTGATCAGGACAAGTGTGTCTTCATCCGCCTTGATCGGGGGAGGAATCCAAACCTTCATGATCGTCCTCCTGGGAATCTCATCAATTCGCAGAGTGCCGCTCCTGGCCAAAAGTTCACCAAAACCTTGGGCCGTGGTTTTGAGAAACTCGAGAGTTTCTGCGTTACTACAGGCCACTGCTTTGGCTCCTTTATACCACTTCATGCCCTTGAACTCGCAAACAAAACGGGTTGTCTGCGCGAACAATGGCATCCTTCATGGCGGTCAGGATCTCCGATTCTGCCTTCAGCCAGTTAACGTCCGATATCTTTCCTTCCGGGTGGCTTCGGTAGATAATGGCTGTCTGCAGCTCAGGCGGTGCTCCTAGGCTAACCAGAATGTCCTCTGGTTTCGCCTTCTTCGGCTCGGATGCTCTTATGGAGTCATCCGTCCTCTGCCGCTTGAACCTTGGCTCTCCGCCAGTCGGTTCCACCGTTGCCTCCTGTACAGAGGGCGTTGGTGGTACCTTGGCGCCTCGCCGTGTTCTGCGGCTGAGGTATGGTCTTCCCCTCTGCTTCCCGGATACCTTCTTCCCCTTTCTCCCTCGCGAGTTTGCAGACGATGAGGTTGAGGGTTAGTCCACCATCGTCTTCGTGCCAGCTACTGCTGATGGTGAAGACGATGGCTTGGGGTCCTCTGCCACCGTCGCGTGTACGCTTGGGGGGTCTGGTCTCCGTTGGCAGGAGCGACTCCGTTCAGCCGATCGTACTTCCGCGCGTTCTGTTCTTGCTTCTTCCTTAGGCTCCTATCTTTCGCGGTCAGCGTTTCGGGGGTCTTTGGCTTATACCACGAAGGTATTTTACCGATGCCCTGTATCCCGAAAGCCGTTTGCGTCGGGTTTTCTGCAGTCAGGATATCGACGCAGGGGGTAGCCTGCGCTCGCACCACCAATCACCGCCGGTACTTTGTCTCCGACTCCCTGCACCTTAACTGTTTCTCCGTTAATAGACATTAACCCATAACAACGTTGCGTTTTAGCCCTACCGCCAGGGTGAACTACTTTTAGCTTCGGCCCTCGCCCTTGACCTGCCCGGCGGGTGGCCTTCTGGCAGCATGTGCTGCCGACGGTATAGCTCTCGGTGTCCTTACGTTACTAAGCCCCCCTCATCGCGGCAAGATGGTAGTTCGCCGAGGGGATGTATATTAGATACTACATACTTAAATTGAGCGGGAGTAAAATTCAAAGTTTGTTGATCAGAACTACAAAAGTTGTCTTGGGTAAGTTGAAAACTTTCTCAATTCCCCTAACAATGAAAACAATGAAGTAAACAAAACCACAATTTCAAAAATTTATTTTAATTTGAAACTCGACGACTCGGTGCTACTATTCCCCCTAGTTTCGCGTGAACTCCGAAAAAGTGTGTGAAAAATGAAATCTCGGATCCTTTTGGCACCTACGGATTTTTCGTGGTTGATTTCACAAAATCTATGAAGTCATTACGTTATTAAATCACAATTCTTTGCCTATTAATCTGCTCATTCCTTTCAATATAATGATTGCATTTTTTATAGCCCTTTAAAGAACACTAAAAATAAAAAATACTTCAATCAATTTGTTGGAAGCTGCCGAGCTTTTTCGGCAACTCTGACTCCACATTTACAAATAATAGTCTCCGTTAGTAAATGTAATAATATTTTTATTGTTCGATGGGGTCGTGGCAGTGAACTACGATTCGGTGTGTAAGCTGTACAAATGTGTTAAAGGCACAGACTATTCTAACGGTTCGCGTTTGACATTAACTTGAGCCGCGAAGCGATGCATTTGAGAATAATATTGACTGTGTCGCAAAAAGGGCGATGCACTGAAATATAAGCGGTGTGTGCGTGTAAGCACTGAGAGCGCGATTTAGATGAGCGAGACAGTACATAATTAAAGAGAGTTGTAGGAGAAGATGTATGGAAGATAATATAAAAAATGTCTTAAGAGCTATTAAAGACTGCTGCTCCGCAAAAATATTTTTTAAAGGGGCCGTGTCCAAATTATCACATTTATTTAATCAGACTGTAACGATTAAATAATGCTCTCTTCTACTGACTCTCTTCTTTTGCGCTTGCATTTGCGCTTCCATATCGCTGCAGTTAATAAAAGTTGCATTGAATATTTTACAGTCGAAATCTCAAGCTTCGTTCTGAAGAGTTCAAACATCATTAATCGTTTTCAGCTCTATCAGCATACCAAAAATATTTAAGATACAATCGGAATAATTATTGGACAAATCATGAATTTATTTATGGAATAGGGGTTGCTTACTTTAAACTCCGGTGCTTTAAATGGTAAGTAAAAAATTAGAATTTTGTTATACTCGAAGAGTTAAGGCGTTTAGTATTAGATTTGTGATATAATTGGATGTGTGTAACGCAGAGAACCCCATAAAGTATATATATTATTGATAAGCATCAATAGCCGCGTCGATATAGCCATGTCTGCCTGTCCGTGCGTCCGTCTGTCCGGCTTATTGTGCGCCTAGTCCTCAGAGATGATGAGAGCTAGAGCAATCAAATTTTGTTTTCAGACTCATATGATATTCCACTGCTGCAGGTGTATTTCAAAATTTTGCCCGCCTCTACAAAGGATGAACATTTGTAGCGCCCACAAATTTTAAAATACTAGAAAACGGAAAATCCAGTATCGTAGAGATTGACCATATCTACCAGTTTACCGAAGCTGGTTCAGATCGGATGGTCATTATAGGAAATATTATGAAGCGCTGCAGCCGCTACTCATTCTCTCTCTCGCTCACACATTCGGCCTTGTCTTGTTTGTATTTGTGTGTGCACTGGCGGATAACGAGTTAGAACGGCGTGACAAATGTAGCAAAAATAAGTTAACTGATAAAATATTTTAAAATTCCAAATAAATCATCTCCTTACATATATACCGCCTATGTAAGTGTGTAAAAGTAGGGTTGCGGCTACAGAAGGAACTTGTTACGTTCCCTCTCGGTTTTTTTGTTAAATCGTGTGCCAAAGACTCGGAATTCCGGCCCGGAAATAGTCGCCTTAATGAAATAGAAATTGACAGAAAAAATTGGTAAACGTTTAACCCTCGCGCATCCAACTCAAAATATGCGCTTTTAAGCCAAGTTAGTTCGAAAACTAACTGGCTGTCTTACATGATCATTTTCTAAGTATATTTTCACAAATCATCGAAAAAGTGATTACGTAATATATGGACAGCCCCGAATGTGCTACAACTTTGTGTCGGTCGTTTAGAGAATATCAAAGTTTAATTTTTTCAAATACAAACTGCTCAAATAGTGCAACTTGTAAATTCCCTTTAAAAATATGTTTCTCTAAAAAGTATAAATGTTAATAAAGAAAAATTGCAGCTTAACCCTACTAGTCAGTTTCGAAAAATGTTTTGCTGGCAGAACGTGCCAACGTGTAAACGAAGTGCACAGTGCATGTCTTTTGCATGTTTTTTTTTGTTTACTTTGCGAATATGGACCCAAGTAGGAAATTACTAACAGTCGGATTGGTAACTCTTGTTGCAGCGAATGTGGAGGTGCGAATTTTATTGCATCCCATCAACATTTTTGTTGGACCTAAGATCCATAGTAACTCCCTCTTCTCGACGAGCTTTATTATTTTTTCGATGCTTGAAATCTACGCTGACGAAATACAGAACACTTGTACACAAAATGGCAATTGCAATACCATCTGCTGCTTTTCCAGTATTAATCGGTATTTAATTTTTTCTACTGGGTACTGCTCGGCATACAGCCTTAGCATACATACATACACTTTGTGCTCGAAACAATTTCTTATCGGTTTCATACGAATACCATCCCTTAATTTGCTAGCTCACACTTTTTCGGATCTGAGTACTAGGCTTAAACATACTTAATATCGTATATATCAAACCGTATAAGACCAAAAAAATAAAATACTTTAGGGCGTTGATATGCAATGACACCAAGCTGACAAGCACCAAGGATCCCAGGGAAACACGCAGTCCTCCTCCCACCCAAACGACCGAGGGCGCTGCCGCATTACGCGCAACGCGTGTACCGAACCGATCGCGAACATGCAGGAAAGATAGGTTTTGGACAATTATTTGAGGAAAATTAAAGATAAACATAACGCTAACATGCTAAGTTACAAAAAAAAAAAATTATTAAGGGAAAGGCATGTAAGTATTAGAGCATTCAGAAGAGGAAGTGAGGGAATTATAATATAATTATAGTATAAATAGTTTATATCCTCTTTTTAGGGACCAGACTTGTTTTTTTCTTGCGCTCCGCTTCTTTATTTTTATTAATTACAAACAACCGGTGTTTTGGCCTAATAAATTCACTAAATATCTTCTTAACTGATTGGCTATACAAATCCAAGGGTGCATGCCTAGTAATTGTGTAAAAGACACAACGTATTTAATAAATTTGTGCGTCGGTTAATTGTGTTTGTGTTGCTTTCCATAAGTACGTAAATACATTTAGCCGCTCTATTGTTTTAGCTTTTGTCTATCACTCTCTCTCTATCACCCAAACTTAAATGCCTGTTCTTTCTCTCTCGCTCTTGAAACCTTCTGTGCAGTTGCGCTCTCACTCACAAGCTGTTGCTGCAGTTCTGTCTCATTTTTTCGATTTCTCTTTAAGCATAGCTTTTAGCAATTGCTTGCACTGTGGTTTAATTGCTATTTGCTCTAAAACAATTTTTTTTGTCTAAAAAACAATTAAATGCATAATACAAGAAACAGATCACTCACGATCAGCCGAACAGCTGCTGGCTTTGCGACTGCGTCGAACACACAAAGTGCGCAGGTATTTGGGGGATGCCATTCTACAACGTTACGGACTGCATTATAGTTGTGAGGAATGCCGTGCAGTTGAAAACGACATTCGTTCGTTTACAAGGCACTCGAGGAGTGGGTTCAAAAGAGCTGATCGTAGGCTCTAAGAAGCAATATGAACGGCTCTTGGCCATGGACACTCAATTCAGCAGTTTACAGTTGCTGGCTGAGTTTTCGCGGCGCAAGAAGTCCACCCGCGGGACTTGCAGGGGTGCAAACTGCCTCACTGCCGCCGGCATCCAAAAAACTAACTTCGACCACTACGCCAGTGCAGCAGTTGATTTCGTTTGCCACTCCAAGGGCAACGATCGCTGCTGGTGATGCAGATTCAGTAGCCGAATACATCACCGCGGAGAACAACGAACAACGAACGAACGAGAACAACGAACAACAGGAGCCGACTGTAGCGTCCGTGTCCGTAGAGACCGTATCAAACCCATTGCTATCCCATCCATTACGAACCCGCCAGTTGATGTACGTCCGGGACCACCGGATATTGCCATCGAAAGTACCGCACCTATGGTGCCAAAACCACTGGTGGGTGTCCCACCAAAGCGGCAAGTTTTTGTCTCTCGGCTGGTCCCTGTCGTCACTTCTAATGTTGTAACTGCTTTTATCCAAAGCAAAATAAAGGCCGTTCTGCCAAATTTGGGAATCGAGCACTTTGTTGTAAAGGAGTACAAGGCTAAGAAGAAGAATAGGCCCCCTATAACTCTCCCCGGCAGTCAGACCAGTGCTCCATCCTCGTCTTCCCGCTCTACTTCCACCCATCCAAAAATACTAGTTTCCTCTCTTTTTAGTTACATACCAGAATGCTAGAGGCTTACGTAGTAAGCTCAGCACTCTTTATCTGGAGAGTTTCACATATTTGTCCCATATTATTGTGTTTACTGAAACCTGGTTAAAGCTGGACATCCTTAGTTCCGAAGATTTGGCAGATCGGTACACAAAATTTAGAAATGACCGTTCGTCTCGACGTGGAGGAGGGGTCCTCATTGCAGAGAATTCTAATTTCCCGTCGCAAATTTCATATTCCAGGTTAAACAAGACCTGGAATTCCTGTGCATAAAACTGATTCTTCCAGCCTTTTCTATTTTCATTACATGTTCGTACATTCCACCGTCTTCGGATATCTCTATATACGAGCAGCACCTGTCTGCTTTACTGTTTTCTTCCTCGCTATCGGATAAAGACCATATGATAGTTCTGGGTCATTTAAATTTGCCAGGTACTGTTTGGTCTTCGGTAAACGAGTCTAATAACCTTGTGCCCATATCACGACATGACTTTATTGACGGTTTGCTAAACCTGTCCCTGTCTCAAGTCAACAATGTGAAAAAATTCTTTGGGTCGATTGCGTGATCTGTGCTTTGTCTCGATCCGACCATAGCGTTGTAAACCCGAGCCCTTCTGCTCACTATACCTAAAGACGAAGTATTGGTCGATATTGGAAATTCTGTATTGGATCGATCGTGTAAGCTTTTCAGAACGTGTCCGCTGCTTTCGTAATGCCGGACAGTGGCGACAAAGGTCGTTCATTAGACCAATTATAATTTTATTATGAGAAGCGTAATCAGTGACACTATTGTACGCTGTGAGGAACTATCTCAAGCTGAGGTAGGCTCAGTCCGTCCAGGATTTTACCTTTACAAGAAATTTGTAGATCGCTGGGAACTTTAAGCAAGGGCTTGGCCGTGAGACAGAAAGAAGAGCTGAGGTGGCGCTATGTTACCGTGTGGTTGGCGTGGGTGGGGCAATGTTCGCGCTGGCGAATAAAATGCTGACGATGGAGTTCTTGGTTAAAACTGTATTTTTATTGGTATTTATATGTTGTTACTCGGTAAGTGTGGCGTTTGGGTATCCTTTGCGCGGGGCTGATGGACTGCCGTTACTCTTGGCCGATGGACTGCCTAACTGTGTGATTGTCGGACTATTTAAAGCCGGCACCTGGTGTGTGGGGCTGCTGAGTCCGCAGTTCCGTCTTAAAACTAGGAAGTGCTTGGTGTGGGGTTTTTGATTAGTGGGTTAAGGTGTGGGAATGAGTTATGTGGAGTCAGTGGGTTTGTGGTGGGGCTCTTTTTCCCGATTTCGCATCGTGGAAATTGATGTGGGTTGGATTTTGTGCTACGTCGACGATCTAACGGTGGGTCAGTGGGTTGTGAGTGATTGTATATCGAAGTTATCCGCTATTCCTAAAATGTTTGGGACAATTTTAACATATGTCCAGCTCAGCACGGATTTATAACACGACGATCAACAACTACAAATTTTTTAGAGTTCACCTCCTTTATAATTAAAGGCTTCCAGAGTAACATTAAGAAGGATGTTATTTTACACCGATTTCACTAAAGCATTCGACTCTGTAAACCATTCCCTTCACCATAACTTCACATTTTAGGGCTTCCGCTTAATCTTTTGAAATTGATTTCAGCTATCTATCTATGTTTCAAAGAGTCCTCTACGAAAACCCCTTGTATTCACCTGTTCAGGTTACTTCTGGAGTACCACAGGGCAGCCATCTAGGCCCACTACTTTTCACACTCTTTATTAAAGACCTGCTTTTAGTATGAACAAGCTTCCGAGTACTAAATTATGCGGATGATATTAAACTCTGTGTCCATTACAAATACATTTCGATTTACTCTCGCTTGCAATTCGATCTCAATTACTCGACGCCAGGTCAATGAAAGAATTGTATATAACAACAATAGAATCCCTTCCATTACTAAAGGGACTAGGCATCGATATATCCATATATATCAATTACGTATCGAAAGAATTGGAGGTCAGTCAAATACCAGTAGAGTAAAAAGTAAATGTTCTAATAAAATCCCTTCACGGCGGACTTACGCAATGAATTGAAGCATTCATACTGCCTCAGATAATTACTGATCAACCAGCTCAGGCACTCGATGCAGAGCTTGAACATATCAAGCAGGTTCTCACTAGCAGATCCGAATTTCCATTAACCAGAAAAACCTTTTGGAAACTGCAACCAAAAGATTCCACCAGACACCTGGAAAAGCTATGTGAACTTTATAAACGAGTATGAAGGACTAGGACACCTAAAGATAGTCCCAGCATCACAAGTTCCATAGAGACACTATTTTATTCCACATCACTATGTGCTCAAGCCTAAAAGCACCACCACAAAACTTCGAGTCGTGTTTAATGCGTCATGCAAATCAATTAGCGGTAAATCGTTGAGCGACATTCTGCACGCTAAAAACCCACAGTTCAGAGTGAGCTTATTTCCATACTATTGTGGTTTCGTATGTATGTACGAATGTATTTATGTATGTATGTATTCACAGCGGACATCAAGAAGATGTACCGACAAGTGTGGATAAGCCCGGAGGATCAATTTCATCAGATGATAGTCTGGAGAAACAATCCATCTGAAGACATTAGGTTATATCGCCTAAAACTGTCACATATGGGACAACATCGGCTCCATTCCTGGCAACCAAAAGTTTGAATCATTTGCTTGGAGTGTAATTAGATTTCCGATAGGATGATTTCTATGTGGATGACTGTCTCACTGGTGCAAATACCATCACAGAAGCAATACAAATTCAACAAGAGCTTAGTAAAATATTGTTACCTTCCGGTTTCAAATTACGCAAATGGTGCTCAAACAACGACCAGCTCTTACAAGGAATCCCCAAAGATGACATTGTCAGCAAAGTCAATATGGGAGAAACTTTGGAGCAATACAGCATAAAAACTCCAGGCCTAATGTGGATGCCCGAACAGGACCAACTGCGTGGACGAACAACAAAGAGCCAAGCGACACACATCACCAAACTTTGAGAGTTTAAGCTCGATTGGGACGATGAACTGCCATCAAAACTCCAACAAAAATGGAAGGAATACCGGGAAGACCTACAAACGTTAAATTCAATGCATATTCTCTGGCGCATATATGATAGAAAGGTTCCAGTCACCCAGGATCTACATACCTTTGTAGACGCATCAGAACGAGTTTCCATGGCGCAGCAGTCTAGGTACGAGCCACTTACAAAAACATGTGTCCCTACGACTACTTTGCTCAAAATCTCGAGTGGCACTCACCGCCAAACAATCCCTACCACGTCCAGAACTGTGCGCTGCAGTTTTAGGTGCCGAGCTCACCAACCGACTTAGAAGGGGATCTTCATATTAGCCCCTGACACAGTATCAGGAAGTGTCTAGGCTAATTCCACCGTTGTACTGTCCTGGATAAACTCATCGCTATCGACATACCATACCTTCATGGCAAATCAAATCGCCAAGATCCAGGCACTGACTAACCAACTACAATGGCGTCATGTTTCGTCAGCCAACAATGCAGCCGATGTCCTTTCAAGAGGAATCACAGCAAGCAAGTTAAAAATCACAGCCTATGGTTATTCGGACCATTATTCTTGCACGGATCAGCAAATAATTGGACAAAAACACCCATCATTGAACACAGCAATCTTCAGAGAAAGGCTAAGCATGTCAGCTTGCCAATCGCACCTAGCTCTCTTGGAGAAGAGTTATATGCATGCAGACACAGCAACTCGTTCAACAAACTCCAACGAATTGTAGCGTACATGTTTCGCTTCTGCTACAAAACCAATAGAGCGCCTACAAAGACTCTTTGCGGTAGGAGACTCCTTTGATTCAGGAGAACTGGATCATGCTCGCGCTACGATTCTACGAACATGTCGAATTCACAGAAGATTTAAAACAGTTAAAACTCTATAAGACAATGGATAGAAAAAATTCGATCATATCGTTATCTTCTACATATGTATATGGATGATGAGCTAATCCGGGTTAGCTCATCCAGATAAGGCATACATTGCTGTATTTTGTTGTTTCTCCACAAAGGCCGTACATCTGGAGCTAGTAAAGTGACTTGACCACAGATGCATTCTTGGCAGCAATCCGACGATTCCTTAGCAGGCGCGGGAAGTGCAAGACTATTCATTGCGACAATGCCACAAATTTCGTTGGCGCAAACAACAAGCTAAATGAATTGAAAGAAGCAATATTCAGTGAAAAGGCACATTCTCTAATCACAAATCATTGCAAAAAAGGAAAGGGGATTTTATATTCATTCCTCCCCGGGCCCCATCATTTGGCGGCCTATGGGAAGCTGCAGTAAAATCAGCTAAGAAACTGCTAATCGAAACCACACAAACACAATCCTTGACGCTTTAGGAACTGAACACGGTCATAATTGAATTTAAACAATTCTCGATTCCCGAATTACCGACTGCGCTTACGTCAGGTCATTTCCTGATCGGCGAACCTTTAACTTTTTTGAGTCCTACAATATACCATTGATGAAGTGGCCGGCAATGAGTCCGGACTTAAATCCCATTGAGGATCTGTGGGCATCCTTGCAGCAAAAAGTTTATGCCTGTACAAGGCAGTACGACAGCTTAAAAAGATTTGAAAAAGTTATAATTGCAGAATGGGCCAAGATTGATTTATCAACTCTAAAAAATTTGGCACGATAAATGCCCCGTAGGCTGCAGAAACTTCAGGATCATGAGGGCAACTGCATTAATTATTAAATAAGTTAATTTATTAAAATACTTTTCCCCTTTTTGATCGGTATTCATCATCGGAAAATAAGCCCAAAACTAGTGTGTCCTGAGCAATTGAAAAAATCTGCTAGACCAAATACGGGATCATTTTTCCACCAGATTAAATGTTGCCATCAAACAGTGTGCAAAGGATCTCTTTTAACCATTAAGCTGAAAGAAACTGGTCTACTTTCACTATCTCCTGGATGCACGACTCGTTACACATAAATAAGCATCACCACCTATAGCACAACAACAAACGAAGTACAGTACGCCCAATCAGTCTGCTAGCCACCTTCTTCAAAACTTTTGAGCGGATTCTGCTAGGTCGGCTGATGGAGCTGCTTTAAGTAGCAGGTCACAACACCAATTTGGTTTCAGGAAATCCCACAGCTGCCCTGAACAAGTCCATCACCTGGTCAACCTCATCACTCAAGGATTCGAGCATAAGGTTAACACCGTAGACGTCTTCTTGATGTGAAACAAGCGTAAGAGTAACAGTAAGAGACTCACGCTCCAGCTTGGCACATATTCACGCAGGAGTGCCCTAAAAAAAAGTGTACTTGGTTCTTTCCTGTACTCCCTTTACACCAGGGGCTTTACGCCAGTTCCGTTCCCCGTCACAAATGTAGGCTGGCTACTAAAGCCGACGACACGGCCATGCTTGCGTTCCACTCGTGTCAGCAAACAGCTTCGGCTGCAGTTCAACACTGGTTGTGTGCGATGGAGCGATGGACTAAGCAATGGAACATAGACATTAACAGCAGCAAGTCGACATTCGTGACCTTCTCCCTTAGTCGTTTCATCGGCTTTGATCTGACCTTTGATGGTGGCAACATCGAAAACGTCACCTCCCACTGCTACCTGGATGACCACTTGGACGGCTGGTTTTTTATGGAACACTCACATAACGGTAATCAAATCGAAATGCCTTCGGAAGCTCCAGAAGTTCAAATGGCTCTTGAAGTGCAGAAGTCTTCAGCTGTCGACGAAGGCGCTCTTGCTCAATTTTAACGCCAACTTGGACCTATGCCCTTGAAGTAAGAGGCACCGCTTGCAGGCGCCAACTGAACAGATTGAGGGTGGTGCAGCTGCTCGGCGGGCATTCGGGCTTCTCTGGTATATGACCAACCGGGCAATTGAAAACGATCATCGTCTTATTCCGGTGGGCGACCAGCTTAATCAACATAGCAGCCGATACTCTGACAGGCTCATGGCGCACCCAAACCCACTGGCTAGCAGGCTTTGCCAACCCGCAACCTCTCCGAAGACTGAAGAGATTCCACCCTAGTGATCTCACTTCCCGTGCCATCCAATAACCATTAAAGTTTTGTAAATAATTGTATATAGTCAAGGCCCATTGTACCATATCTCTTTCCCGGTTATGTTCAAATGGCATTGAACGATTCCGCATTGAAAATCAAGAATTGAGGAATTGTATGTTTAGGAACTGTTGCTGATGAAATTAATGCGTGTTTAAAAACATCTCCAGAGAATGTGGCATTGTTTGCACAAACAAATTTTTACTTCTCTATTTGTAGGTTTCCCAAGAATTAAGGAAGTATGTATGTATGTATGTAGGAACTGCTGCTGATGAAATTATTGCGTTCCTGCTTCAGCAGATTTGTTTTCCAGACAACTGTTAGACCGTTAATGTAAAGAATACTTCGAAGGAATACTTGATTCACAGTGTGTTTCCAAATCTATACTATAAATTTGTAGAGCAAAAATCTGTGCGTATGCAATTATCTCCGAAACGCGTGCACCGAATTGCATGCGGTAAACAACAAAAATCTCTAATTATACCCGTACTCGAAGAGTAAAAGGGTATATTGTATTTGTGGTAATTGCTGTCTGTCCGTCTTGTTTGTCGCCCACTACTCGGAGGCTATAAGAGCTAGAGGGGCCAAATCTTTTTTCCAAGCTGATGTGATATCTCACTCCTAGAAAAATGTTTCAAAATTTCGCCCCGCCCACTTCCGCCCCCAAAAAGGGCGCACATCTGTGGCGTCCACAATTTTAAAGATAACAGAAAACGAAAAATGCAGAATCATAGAGAAAGACTATATCTATCAGATGCCCAAATCTGAATCGGATTGGATCATTAATATAGCCACAAGAGAGAAAACCATACGAAACAACTTCTGCTCCCCTCTTTCTCTTTGGATTTTTTGTATTTTGTGTCGCCTGGATCTCAGAGACTATAGGAGCTAGAGCAACCAAACTTATTGCCAAGACTCCTGTGATACCAAACCTGAATTTCAAAATTTCGCCCCGCCCCCGTCCGCCCTCACAAAAGACGAAAAAGACTAAAAATGCAGTATTGTAGAGAATGACCATAAAAATATGACCATATAAAATAAATCAGAAAAATAGGTGTTGAAAAAAAACGCCATTCAAAGCATTGCACATATAGCCATTTTACTAAGGTAACTCAGGCATACTTGGGACTTATAGCTCAATTAACACTACTTACAACAAGTCTCCAACGTATACAATCTGAAATCTCCGAAGTATTGATCGGTATTCATCATCGGAAAATAAGCCCAAAACTAGTGTGTCCTGAGCAATTAAAAAATCTGCTAGACCAAATACGGGATCATTTTCCACCAGATTAAATGTTGCCATCAAACAGTGTGCAAAAGGATCTCTTTTAACCATTAAGCTGAAAGAAACTGGTCTACTTTCACTATCTCCTGGATGCACGACTCGTTACACATAAATAAGCATCACCACCTATAGCACAACAACAAACGAAGTACAGTACGCCCAATCAGTCTGCTAGCCACCTTCTTCAAAACTTTTGAGCGGATTCTGCTAGGTCGGCTGATGGAGCTGCTTTAAGTAGCAGGTCACATACCACAACACCAATTTGGTTTCAGGAAATCCCACAGCTGCCCTGAACAAGTCCATCACCTGGTCAACCTCATCACTCAAGGATTCGAGCATAAGGTTAACACCGTAGACGTCTTCCTTGATGTGAAACAAGCGTAAGAGTAACAGTAAGAGACTCACGCTCCAGCTTGGCACATATTCACGCAGGAGTGCCCTAAAAAAGTGTACTTGGTTCTTTCCTGTACTCCCTTTACACCAGGGCTTTACGCCAGTTCCGTTCCCCGTCACAAATGTAGGCTGGCTACTAAAGCCGACGACACGGGCCATGCTTTGCGTTCCACTCGTGTCAGCAAACAGCTTCGGCTGCAGTTCAACACTGGTTGTGCGATGGAGCGATGGACTAAGCAATGGAACATAGACATTAACAGCAGCAAGTCGACATTCGTGACCTTCTCCCTTAGTCGTTTCATCGGCTTTGATCTGACCTTTGATGGTGGCAACATCGAAAACGTCACCTCCCACTGCTACCTGGATGACCACTTGGACGGCTGGCTTTTATGGAACACTCACATAACGGTAATCAAATCGAAATGCCTTCGGAAGCTCCAGAAGTTCGAATGGCTCTTGAAGTGCAGAAGTCTTCAGCTGTCGACGAAGGCGCTCTTGCTCAATTTTAACGTCAACTTGGACCTATGCCCTTGAAGTAAGAGGCACCGCTTGCAGGCGCCAACTGAACAGATTGAGGGTGCAGCTGCTCGGCGGGCATTCGGGCTTCTCTGGTATATGACCAACCGGGCAATTGAAAACGATCATCGTCTTATTCCGGTGGGCGACCAGCTTAATCAAACATAGCAGCCGATACTCTGACAGGCTCATGGCGCACCCAAACCCACTGGCTAGCAGGCTTGCCAACCCGCAACCTCTCCGAAGACTGAAGAGATTCCACCCTAGTGATCTCACTTCCCGTGCCATCCAATAACCATTAAAGTTTTGTAAATAATTGTATATAGTCAAGGCCCATTGTACCATATCTCTTTCCCGGTTATGTTCAAATGGCATTGAACGATTCCGCATTGAAAATCAAGAATTGAGGAATTGTATGTTTAGGAACTGTTGCTGATGAAATTAATGCGTGTTTAAAAACATCTCCAGAGAATGTGGCATTGTTTGCACAAACAAATTTTTACTTCTCTATTTGTAGGTTTCCCAAGAATTAAGTAAGTATGTATGTATGTATGTAGGAACTGCTGCTGATGAAATTATTGCGTTCCTGCTTCAGCAGATTTGTTTTCAGACAACTGTTAGACCGTTAATGTAAAGAATACTTCGAAGGAATACTTGATTCACAGTGTGTTTCCAAATCTATACTATAAATTTGTAGAGCAAAATCTGTGCGTATGCAATTATCTCCGAAACGCGTGCACCGAATTGCATGCGGTAAACAACAAAATCTCTAATTATACCCGTACTCGAAGAGTAAAAGGGTATATTGTATTTGTGGTAATTGCTGTCTGTCCGACTTGTTTGTCGCCCATTACTCGGAGGCTATAAGAGCTAGAGGGGCCAAATCTTTTTCCAAGCTGATGTGATATCTCACTCCTAGAAAAATGTTTCAAAATTGCCCCGCCCACTTCCGCCCCCAAAAAGGGCGCACATCTGTGGCGTCCATAATTTTAAAGATAACAGAAAACGAAAAAATGCAGAATCATAGAGAAAGACTATATCTATCAGATGCCCAAATCTGAATCGGATTGGATCATTAATATAGCCACAATAGAGAAAACCATACGAAACAACTTCGCTCCCTCTCTTTCTCTTTGGATTTTTGTATTTTGTGTCGCCTGGATCTCAGAGACTATAGGAGCTAAAGCAACCAAACTTATTGCCAAGACTCCTGTGATACCAAACCTGAATTTCAAAATTTCGCCCCGCCCCCGTCCGCCCTCACAAAAGACGAAAAAGACTAAAAATGCAGTATTGTAGAGAATGACCATATCTACCAGATTCCCAAATTTGGTTCAGATCGGATCATTATTGTAGCCACAATGATCAAATGAATTGTCAGCTGCGAGCTTTCCCCTTCCCCTTCGGCGTAAGTCATTTATGGGGATGATTTTCGCTACTTATTCTTTCGCACGCACACTCACGCTCAAACATGCTGCCTCGTGCAGTGTGCGTCTGTTGTTGTGAGAAGTGATGTAGATGAAGTAGATGACTGATGTAGCAAAAAATGTAAATGTAAAAACTTATAAAACATTTGAAAATTCCACATAAATCACATGTGTGCTGACTGAGTACGGGTATAAAAGTAGTGTCGCGGCAACAGAGACTCCGTACGTTCTTTCTCGTTTGTTCTAAAAATGTGTGTTTGAACGCCTATTTCATTTCATTTTGGGTCATCCTGTCAAAGATCATTTTATGATAGATTTTTTTTTAAATAATTTTTTGTGTTAGTATATTTGTTATACCCGTACTCGAAGAGTAAAAGGGTATGTTGTATTTTTGGTAAAAGTGGATGTGTGTAACATAGAGAATGAAGCGTTTTCGACCCTTTAAAGTATATATATTCTTGATCAGCATCAATAGCCGAGTCGATATAGCCATGTCTGTCTGTATGTCTGTCTGTCCGTCCGTCTTGTTTGTCGCTTATTGCTCGGAGGCTATAAGATATAGAGCAACCAAATTTTTTTTTCCAGACTGATGTGATATCTCACTCTAAAAAGTGTTTAAAAATTTCGCCCCGCCCACTTCCGCCCCCACAAAGGGCGCACATCTGTGGCGTCCACAATTTTGAAGATAACAGAAAAAGAAAAATGCAGAATCATTGAGAAAGACCATATCTATCAGGGGCCCATATCGAAAAACATCGTTCCCTCTCTGTCGCACTCACACAAAAACGAGACGTGTTTTTTTTTCTAGTACGAAATAATTATTGGCACAACATCAGGAAAGCGGTGCTAATTGACTGTGTATTCAAGTTTTTCGTAGTTAAAGGTGAGTAATTTATTCTTTTTAGCTGTGAACAAGTAAATTTAACAATCAAAGGCTAAATAAAAGTTCATTTAATACAGTTCCACACGTAAATAAAGTAAACGAGAAAGAACGTACGGAGTCGCTTTGAACGCGACTCTACTTTTATACCCGTACTCAGTCAGTACACATGTGATTCATGTGGAGCTTTAAAAGTTTTTACATTTTACATTTTTGCAACATCTGTCATCTACATTCATATCACTACTCACAACAACACACGGACACTGCGCGAGGCAGAGCGTGAGTGTGAGTGTGAGCGAATATCAATCCCATAAAATGACTTACGTCGCAAGGGGCAGGGGGCAAGAGAAAATCGCTGCTGAAAATTCATTTGATCATTGTGGCTACAATAATGATCCGATCTGAACCAAATTCGGGAATCTGATAGATATCATTTTCTACGATACTGCATTTTTCGTTTTTTATACCCGTACTCGAAGAGTATAAGGGTATATATGGTTTTTGTGGTAAAAGTGGATGTGTGTAAATATAGAGAAGGAGTAATTTCCGACCATATAAAGTATATATATTCTTGATCAGCATCAAAAAGCCGAGTCGATATAGCCCTCCCCGTCTGTCCGTCCGTCTGTCCGTCTTGTTCGTCGCCCATTGCTCGAAGGATAAAAGAGATAGAGCAACCAAATTTTTCCAGACTGATGTGTTCTCTCACTCCTAGAAAAAAGTTTAAAAATTCCGCCCCGCACACTTCCGCCCACACAAAGAGCGCACATCTGTGGCGTCCACAATTTTGAAAATAACAAAAACGGAAAAAATGCAGAATCATAGAGACAGCCCATATCTATCAGGGGCCCAAATCTGAATCGGATCGGATTGATCATTAATATAGCCACAATAGAGGCAAATATACGAAAAACTTCGCTTCCTCTCTTTTCGCACTCCCTACACAAAATCGAGTCGATTTGGTTTTTTTGTATTTTGTGTAGCCTGGATCTCAGAGACTATACGAGCTAGAGCAACCAAACTTAACAGCGTCACATCACGTCTCTTCTCTGTTTTTTATAACATTTTGTGTGAAAAATTGTTTTCTTAAAAAAATAGCGAATTGTATAATACCTGTACACGAAGAGTAAAAGGATACATTGTATTTGTGGGTAAAAGTGGATGTGTGTAACGATAGAGAAGGAAGCGTTTCCGACCCCAAAAAAGTATGCTGCATACACTTGAACATATGAAAAGCCGGATACTCCAAATTTAAAACCACAAATTTGCATCGAGTGTCCTTGTGATTTATTAACAGTCATAGCAAAAAAGACAAATTGGAAATTGTAGTCGTTTGAAATCAAATGCCATGTCAGTCGGAATCATCGGAATTCTGTGTGTAAAAGTGGCAGCCCGACGATCAGCTTCGTCTTTCGCGTTCCCGATAAAATATAATTGTTCGGCGTTGTCGAAAGGTAACAAAGAGTCAGCTCGCTGGTATATTTGACATTGAATCTGAATAAAATAGACGATAGAATGAGAACAAACGTTCTATTCGCATAAAAAAAACTATTAAATAACCTTGAACGTTGGCATGAAGCTGTCTCTTATGATATTTGTGGCGCCAAAAGATGTCATTTGAAAACTCGAATTATATCTTCGTATATTGTTCAAAAAATGATTAGACTAAGGCGTAAATCCATTAAGTAATGTGCTCAATGGTTGTGGTGGGCTCCCGAATTCAGGCAATTTCACTTTACCAGTCGCACAGCAAATCCCATTTGCTTCACCTTTAAATCAATATGCCGGATAATGGCGACAACGGTCGTTTATTGGACCAATTATAATCTTCCTATGAGAAGCGTAATCGGTGACGCTATTGTAAGCGAACGCAACACCTTGTAGATTTTGTATATCACGACGTTCATTGGCAGTTGTTGTTGAATCATTGTTAAATTGATTTGAATGGGACCCTGCTGTGCGTAGACGATAATTTGTATTGCGATTTGTAGTGTCTTGGCTATTTTTCACGGCCCAAATTTAATCGTCTCGACATTTAACTTTTACAAACCACAATGGTTGGTTTTAAAACACATTTTCAAAAGCAACAAATATTCTTACACAAATCGAAATTTTTTCAGAAAGCAATTTTTTTTCACGCAAAAGTTAAAAAACAAAAATCTATCGTAAAATTTAATGTTACAGAATGACACCAAATGGGGTATATTGTATTTGTGGTAAAAGTGGGTGTGTGTAACATACACAGAAGGAGGCGTTTCCGACCCCATATAAAGTATATATATTCTTAATCAGCATCAATAGCCGAGTCGATATAGCCATGTCTGTCCGTTCGTCTGTCCGAAAAGTCTTGTTTTTCACTCATTGCTCGAAGGCTATTAGAGCTAAAGCAATCAAATTTTCCAGACTTATGTGATACCTATCTCACTCCTAGAAAAATTTTTAAAAAATTTCGTGCCCTGCCTACTTCCGCCCCCAAAAGGGGAGAACATCTGTGGCGACCTTAATTTTGAAGATCGCAGAAAACGAAAAATGCAGAATCATAGCGATAGACCATATCTAACAGGGGCCCGAATCTGAACCGGATCGGATCATTATTATAGCCACAGTGGAGAAAACCATTTCGAAAAACATGGTTCCTTTCGCTCGCACTCACACAAAAAACGAGTCGATTTGGTTTTTTCGTACAAAATGAGCGCCTCGATCTCAGATACTATAAGAGCTAGAGCAACCAAACTTTTTGTCCAGACCTTTGTGATATAGCTTCAGTGCAAGTTTATTTCAAAATTTCGCCAGGCCCCCTTCCCCTTTTAAAAAAAGAAGAGGAAAGAGAATCCAACATTAGATAGGTTATGTTTACGGGACTGCTCGACCTAAGTCGAGGTTACTGGAAGGCAGATGTTCCCGGTCCCTAGGGAAATTTCGCAAAACCGTCCCCGAGGACTCTTTTAAAGAGCGCAAGTTTATCAAGTGGCATGTTTCCCACGCTGTCGTGGAAGGCGCCGCCGAGTTTTCGGTGAGTCTTGGAGTCTTGGTGCGTTTTATGGGCCAGAACGATCGAGAGATATCATATATCTCTGATCTCTGATCTTTTCTGATCTCGTTCTGTCGGCCCATCATCTGCCATATGATGTATCGGAGAGGCATCCGTATGTCTCGGACTGCGTGCGCCAGTGGCTTAACCTATCTAGTTTTGGCACACTCGTCCGCATTTTCGTTGCCCGCGATGTCGGTGTAACCCGAAACCCAAGTGATTGGGATTAAGTGCGCCCGTATCATGTACGATTCTGCTTGTGGTCTTACAGGAGCTTGTCATCGCAGATTGGTATGTTCCTCGGAAGTATCTCCATAGTGTATACCAATTTGGCTCCTTGCCATATATCTCCGCCTGGAATACATCGCACCAGTCTGGTAGCCCATAGGGGATAAGTTCTTTCAGAGAAGATTCCGGCGCCTGTCCTGTCGTTTGTAGCGCGGGGCGCGAGAGAGAATGCATATACTTGAGCGGATTAGATTCTGGTGCCGTCGGGCTATGTAAAAACATGCCGACGCTGCACTAATGTCGCGCGAGGCATATTTGTGTGATCGTATTTTGTCGCACTTGATATATGCCTGGGAATGATGTTTACGTAAACACTGCAACAGAGTGTTACAGCGTGTTCCCCTTAAGTACTCTTGGTACAGTGGATATTGGCTATATCTCCCTCCTTTTGAAAAATAACGTAATATATGTAGTTATTTTATAAAATGAAATGTAATTGATTCTTATTATTTATTCTTTATTTATAAAATTGAAAGAAACATTTTTTGTATTTTATTGTGCTAATATATGTATAATACATATATAAATATACTAGCTGACTATGGTTATGTCGCGTTTGTTTGATTTAAAACATGATCTGTCTATCGTGTGAACTATCACCACTAGCAACAACAGAATACTATATGTTTGAAATAAACAATGCAAGGCTTGTCGAAACTTTTAAGTCATTTCCGTAAAAGAAATCCTCTACAAAAGTTTTTTTGCATAATAAAACATTTTGTATTATTAGATAACTGCTAATGAAATGTAACCCCATAATGTTGATGTCCATATTAGTTAATTTGTTGATATATAAAATGTTGTTTAAACTCAATAACTTTGTGAAAGTGTAAACAAATAGACCATGTTTTTGACGTAACGCAACTATCGATAGGTAACTGATGTCAGGGAGGGTAAAAAAGCTATTTGAACCAGAAACATTTCTTCGATTAATCATTGAAATGTGTTATTGTCATTCCTGTTAATCGAAATTCTTGCATCACTCGTTTGTACTTGTTTACAAAAAATAGAAATACAAAATAAGACAAAACAAAGTTCTTAAAGTCATATTTACAATTAAAAATATCTAATACTATACAAGTACAAAAGCATTTGTTCAAAAACAATTTAAGTCTTGTACATATATTTATATTGGTAATGATTATACATTCATTAATGTTGTATTTAGCTTCCTAAATTGTGAGTTGGTAAACAAAAAATTACAATTACAATTACAAAAAAATGTCAAAGATATGATTATTTAGTTGCTTAGCAGTATGTTATATTAGTGATTGCCATTTAAAACATATGTATATTTACTTGTGCATACAAGCATTCGCATATGCATATGTATGTACGGTGTGTACGAATAAATTTGATGCTTACTGTATGTATGTAAAAAAGTAAAATACTTTTTGAGGCAATTTCGTTAAGCATACATAACAAACACAATTTGTGAGGCCTCTGTTAAAGGACTTAGCTGTTTCATATGTGCTTTAAAGCGTCTATTGGTTCAGTTAGTATATGCGAGATTTATTGTGGTGTGTACTATAGCGAAAGGTTCGAGTTAGGAATACGACGAGTCAGTTTAAGAGTTAGCTCGATTCAAGATTCAGAAGCGAGGCTTCGACTGTATCGCGACTGTTTGGTCAAGAGAGCGAAAAGCGGTAAAAAGCCGAATCACATAAAATTACCGAGGAGTCTTTCTTAGCTTATAATACCAATTTACTCTCATCCATCTATTACACAGTGGTCGGTTATGCCAATAAATTAAAAATTTGAATATAGTTAATTTTTTGTTTAATTTTTGTGAAGTTATCATCTCACAAATATGTTTTGCGATATTCCCATCAATACACAACTTTTTCTGACCATACCTAAGAACATTTAAAAATGTACAAACCGGGCATTGCAAACCTCTTCCAGACTCGGAGTCAATCATGCAGGTTTCTTCCGACCTAGTCTTGTAGGGTGGGCAGGCTCTATCGCATTGCAGGCGTCGTTACAAATTTTGAACAGACGGGAGAGTTTGGCAAAAGGTAGTCCTAGTAGCGGGTCCAGTTTGTCCGCCTCAGGTTCCGGAATTGACTGGACTCAGTATGGAGAATGAGAAGACGGTCGTCCGTCAACGTGTTAGTTCCCTGTCTCACCCGAATGGCTGACGGCCCTATAAACTACATATATCTAAAACAATTCTCACACCATCCCCCGTTCTTAGTCGTTCTTCGCCGGAGGTCGCACACTTACATATGTTTGAATGATTAGCGGTTGCACCACTGGAATGAGTGGGTTTAGCAACTGAAAATAAATTTTATCATGCCATTGATCCATATTCTGCAATCTGATAGATATTTTCTTTTCAAGGAAACTGCGTTTTTATTTTTCTCTTATCCTTAAATTTGTGGATGCCACAGTTTTTTGTCCTTTTTGATGGTTTGAGCGGGGAGGGAAATTTGTATATATGTAATTTACCCTCTAGTGCCCAAGACCGCCTCTAGACGGGTAAGGTTAAAAACACCGGTGTTTTATTCTTTTTCATTCTTTTTTGACTCGGTTTTGCTTTTTTCTAATTCAGCGAAGTCCAAAAAATTTAGTTCGTTGCGTTTTGGAATACATACTAGAGCTTGCGCAAGCTGCTGTAGTCATTTGAAGCAGAAAAATTTGTGCAACTCTCGGACGAAATAATTATTTTGTAAAAGTGCAAAATATAAATATTTTTTTAAAATATTATAAAAAGTTTCCTGCTAAAAAAAAAAATTGTACCGTGTTGCTGATAATCTCAAGGAGAAAAAAAATACGAAACCTACACTAAAAAAAAACAAGTTTTTGTTAGCTTTCTATTGCTTTTATAATGTATCCCGTCTAGAGGCGGTCTTGGGACAATTCGGGTAAAAAAAATTATAAGGTAAGTTTGAAAGTGGAACAACCTATGACATCTTTAAGTACAAATAATTGCTTCAGTAGACATTGAACGACGACAAGTGAATAAGCTGTCAGCTCTTTCCGACGTGGAGATTGAAAAAATTGTTAAATTCAATTGATTTTTGACATTGATACGGACGGAGAAGAAGAATTGGAGGACGATTTGACTGATGATGTTTGCGAGGCAGCGCTTCCTGTCAGTGAGAAAGATAAAGAAGCGATTGAAAAAGTGCTACATATGTCGGATTCTATGTTGGCTAGAGAGATTTGTGTAGGTTAGGTTAGGTTTATAGGGCTGCTCCACCTAAGTCGAGGTCACTGGAGGCAAGAATTGCCCATTGTGCTGCCCACACTCGTCATGGGATTACGTCCGGCGCCTAGGAGTTTCGTGAACCATCCCGAGGCCTCAACAAAGAGCATCAGCTCTCCAAAGGCATGTTTGCCAGGCTATCCAAGTTCCCGTGAAAGGCGCTGCCGAGTATTCGGTAACGCCTTTCCATGAGTGCAGGACAGCCACAGAGAACATGCTGGATGCTCTCTATTTCCTCCCTCGTCCCCGCAGCTGCGGCAGAAGTCATGGTGGGGCAATCTGTACCTAGTGGCCATGTGTGGCCGATGACACAGTGCCCCGTTATAACTCCCGTCAGTGTTCGCACCTGACTCTTCCTGAAACCAAGGAGAGTCTTAGTACGTTTAGGGTCATAGTGTGGCCAGAGCGAGCGTGAGATCTCACAGTTGCGTTGCGTTCCACCGTCTGTCTGATCTCGTTCTAGCTCGACTCCATCATCTGCGAGATGATGTCTCGCAGCGGCGTCCGTATATCGCTGACTGCGTCCGCCAGTGGCTTAGCCGATCCATTTCTGGCACTCCGTCCGCACCTCGTTGCCCGCGATGTCGGTGTGACCCGGGACCCACGTGAGTGTGATTGAGTGCGCTCCGATCTGGTTTAGCGCGTCCACTGTGTCACGTACGAGTTCGCTCGTGATTTTACAGGAAACCAGGGCTTTGATAGCAGCTTGGCTGTCAACACAGATTGCTTGTGTGTAACTTCAAGCGGAAGTCCTACCTCCTTTTGCAGAATTGTTGTCACCCTCAAGTTCGATTGCATCCAATTCACCTCAAGCACAGAAACGCAAAGCGCCTGCTGAGCATATAGTAATATTGCTCATGTTAAAGAAAGTACAATAGCTGAATGTGTAGGATCTGTTTGGGCTATCGACCCAAAATCACCGCTTTTCAAAAAAGATGTTATGGCGCCAAAAAGAACCTAGTCATGGATAAATCTGCAATATCCTTTACTGAGCCTGACCTCGGAGTACTTAAAAATCTGGATACGCCATTCAAGTGTTTTCAATTCTTTTTGTATGATACTATCATTGAGCATATCACCCAGCAAACAAATTTGTATGCTGCCCAAAAGGATGTCGCATATGTGCTTTGCATGCTACAAACTCCTTATCTGCCAAAAGGACTCGGGCGCCCGCGACAAGTTGATGGAAAGGAAAAATAAATTCACAGGAAGAAAACTTTTCTTCCCATTAATTATGTACGTTATGATACCGTCGAGCATTTTCCAATGTTTTTATCACGCGCTGACAAAAAACCTGTAAGCTTCCAGGTTGTATTTTCCGAAACTCAAATTGTCTACCGTAAATGTGATCTAAACCTGTGCTTTTCCCAGAAAAAGACTGTTTCTATGATTTTCATCACAAATAAGTAATCAAACTTTTTGTACACAAATATTTGAAGCTTTGTGAATTTAAGTAACTTTAGTTTTAATTGTTATTTTATTTGTTTTTGAGCCTTTCTTTATATTATTTTAAATAAAACGTGTGAACAAAAGAATTGATTACCCAATTTTTTGTTGGCCTACCTTCCCAAAAAGCCGCCTCTAGGCGGTCCAAGGATATACATAGTCCTATAAAACTCGATCCGTGCAAAAGTAAAAGTTTTTCTAAAACAAACATTCACTTTTGATACATACTGAATCCAAAAAAAAAATTTTTTCTTGGAAAGAAAATTTTGGCACTAGAGGGTTAAATAATATATTGTAAGGATTGATTTTTAAACATTTTTATAAGTGTTTAAACTAAAAAGTGATGAGCATGTAAGAAGAATGCTCGCTCTGTGGGTTCTGTTCTTATGGTCACTTGACGCTATTTTTTAAAAAATTTAAACAATTATTTTTCTTCTATTTATAGGGCAATTAAATCTTTTCAGGATCTTTTATACTTGAACCCCAATTTCGCATGTGCTAATGATGTTCATTTGCGGTTACTTTTTCATGCTGAAGCATTGCGGTGAATATCACAATGCCCTAAAACACCAATTGGCTGCTATATACGCATCCATCGACTTTTTCTGAACTTCATGGTAAGGGATATACATTTATACTATGTTTATAAGCAGTATTTTTAGACCCGTATCCGACCGTTTCCAACCCCTTAAAGAATATATATTATTATTAAGCATCAATGCCCAAGTCGATACCCATGTCTGTCCGTCTGTCCATTTTGTTGAGCGCCAAGTTTTCAAATACTATAAGAGGTTATATAATATCACAAGCTACAAGTGTATTTACGAATTTTGACCGGATTCTTCCCCTACCACATAAGACGAAAATTGTGTGGCGTCCACAATTTTGAAGACAGACGAAAGCGGAGGATGCGATATTGTAGAGAATGACCACATCTATCAGAGGGCCGAATCTGTATCGGATCGAATCATTATTATAGCCACAATAAGGAAAGCCATTTAGAGATCCATCGTTCCCCCTTCCGCCAACAAGGGAAAATGCAGTATTTTTGAAAATAACATCTACCAGTTGCCGAGTCTGGTTCCAATCGGATCAATATTATGGACAGCATGAAGAAATTAATTTTCTGTTACTACCTTTTTCCTTCAACCATGCACCCACGACTGATTCTCTTTCTTGCTCACACACTCTGCCTCGTGCAGTGTACGTGTTTTATTGTAAGAACTTCTGTAGATGTAGATGACAGATGCAGCAAACAAATGTAAAATGTAAAAACTGATAAAATATTTGAAAATCACACTGACTGAGTACGGGTATAAAAAAAAGTAGTGTCGTAGTAGTTTCTCGTTTCAAATTAATTTAAGTATGCAAGTATAACACATCTTGTTATTATCGGCCCATTTTTGAAGCCAACAAATTATTGATTTATTTTTTGACTGTACCTAAATGAAATTTATATTTAACTAGACAGGCCAAGTCACGCTTTACTGTGACACATTGTTCTGCTTGGGTGAGAAGTGAGCCGAATAATCTTCTTCTCTACTATATGAAAATAAGTCGGGTTTTCCTTTTGACGGAATAACTCCAGAACGCACGAAACGATTTCCACGGTTTTGCATTCGTTGAAAGGTCTCGGGCTCCGTGAGGTTTATAGCAAAAAGAAAATTCACGAAAAATTTCAACAGAAAAGCGGGAAAATGTATTTGTATTATCTACTATATACTACATACAGTGCCATCTCTGATACAAAGCATGTATTAAAAACCAATATTTTAAGTAGGCGCCGGTGCGTGATACATTGTTTGACAGCTACTCATTGTTCTCTGCCCAGTTAATTTCATGTGACAAACCGGTATTGTGTTCTCTGTGAAAACGAAATTTAAAAAAGTTATTCGTTTCCCTCACATTTCAATTGGAAACCATCAAATCAATCACGTGTATTGTGAACAGCAGGCATTTGTCTTTAAGGTGGTAAGTTGAACTGTGTAAATTATGTGGATCGTGCATTTGAGGTTAAAGTGGACAGAGTCCACAGTCCAAAAATGCCTATAGGACGACGTGCGAACATCGGCCGCCGCACAAGAGACATGCAAGCCAGCAACAAGTGTATTTACAGCACTTAAGCGAAGAAAGACAAAATATAATAAGATAAAATTCCCGATTGGGACAGCGCGTGAGGACACGAAGATCATTGGCATCATACAATCGCTTGGCATTCCAATATGATCCCACTGCGAACTACAGTGATGATGAAAATTTAGATATTGGATCAATGACGACTATATGCCGATATTGCAATGCGTTAAAGTTCAAAAGAGAAACGGCTGGATTGTGCTGCGTGAGTGGAAAAGTCAAACTGGATCCATTACTTACACCACCACAGCCACTGAAACCATTGTTCGATGGAAGTGATCCCGATTCCAGAAATTTTCTTCAACAATACAATACAACAATAATACAATATTAATATTCTTCATACAAAAAACTGCTTTCGCATGACTTCCTTTGGAGCTAATATCATTCGAGAAGGCGGCTTCATGCCGACTTGCAAAGGTAAAAAGATACAACACACATAACCAATCACTCACACCAACACAATGAATTGCAACATGTAAAAACTTGCAAGGTTCAATGGTGCCAACACCAGATGAACCGCATCAATTTCTGCAAATATATTTCATTTCGTCGATGGTGGATCAGCTGAATGTGCGGTGCAATATACAGGTAACACAACAGTTAAAGAGACGAATTATTGAACAGTTGCAAAGCATTTTTTCACGCTAATAATGCTGTGAATAATAATACTGGTGGTCTATTCTTCCTGGACGCACCTGGAGGAACAGGGAAAACATTTGTCAATTCATTGATTTTTGCCACTATTCGATCAAGATGTGACATAGCTTTGGCGTTAGCATCATCTGGAATTGCGGCGACTCTTCTAGATGGCGGTCGTACTGCACATTCTGCGCTTAAGTTGCCACTCAATTTAAACAAAATTGTCGTTCAACATGCAATTTTTCCCGATCCTGTGCAATGGGAAAATTGTTGATGCAATGCAAGCTCATTGTTTGGTATGAGTGCACAATGGCACATAAGAAATCACTTGAAGCACTTAACTTCACACTGAAGGATCTTCGGCGAAATAACATCTTTGGCGGCTTGGTGATATTATTGGCAGGCGAATTAAGGCAGACGTTGCCAGTAATTCCCCATTGGAACGCCTGAAGATGAATTGAATGCTTGCCTGAAGGCATCACCTTTATGGAATAACGTAAAAACATTATCGCTAACCACTAATATGAGAGTTCAACTGAGTTCAACTTCAAAATGATCAAAAGTGCTGCACAATTATTCAAACAATTGTTAGCTGTTGAAATGGAAAAGTCCCAGTTGATGCGACATCTGGATTAAATACTCTTTTACCAATGACTTTTGCCGATTTGTAGACTCTCAATTAGCTCTTACTGAAAATGTTTTCCCATACATTAGTGAGAATTATCAAATTATGCTTGGTTAAGTCGGGGATCAGCAATTCTTGCCGCAAAAAAAATAATGATGTACACGCCTGAATTTCACAATTCAATCAAAAATTGCTGGCGATTTGGCGACATCAAATCTGTTGATTCCATAACAAATCCCGATGATGTAGTAAATTATCCAACGGAGTAAAAAGACTTATGCCGAATTTGATTGAGGCAACCATTATTAACGAAAAGTACGCAGGTGAAAATGTATGTATTCCTCGAGTACCAAAGATTCCAACTAATCTTCCGTTTGACTTCAAACGATTGCAATTTCCAGTTCGCCTTGCGTTCGCAATGACAATTAACAAGTCGCAAGGCAAATCGCTTAGTGTTTGCGGGATAAATTTAGAAAAATCATTGTTTTTCACATGGGCATTTATATACGTTGCGTGTTCACGAGTTGGGAAACCATCCGCTTTGCTTGTGTTAACGTCAGACCAAAAAAGAAAAAATGTGGTTCACCAAAGTGCACTTCAAAGAAACGGATAATTTACGAACACGTATAACGCTTCGATTCAGTATTTACTTTGGATTTACTTTCATTTACTTACTTATTCAACTAAATAACACTTCATTTTTGTAATCGAAATGAATTCATTACTGTTGTGAAAATGAAATAAAAATTTTTCCTTTTCAAATATAAAACAAACAAACAATTGTTCTTCATCTTTTAATCACCAAACGAAATGTTACATAAGGCGAAGCCATCTGGTGGCAAAACGGAGTTCGCCGGGTTTGCTAGTACTCATTAAAAAATGTATTTTTAAAATAATTGAGGGTATAAATTACCCAATATCCGTTGGGGGATATTCCCAGTTTACTTTTCGAAACGCACTTAAATGCTTTTCTCGCACGGATTCCCCAGAAAACTTTAATGCACCACAATATTCGCAAACAACGTTTATTTGCCCAATGCCAACGCTAGGATGCAAGGTGCAATCATTGCTGTAATCGTATCGAAACGCTGATCGATTCAAATCCTCTTGTTCCGCGTCGCAAAGTATCTATTTGTTGACCTCTGTTGTTCGCTCAACGATTTTGCATTTCCAACCGATGCCGTTTTAGGGCTGCCTCAATTTACTCTTGTGATCGAGAAGCACGAAGTCGAGCCATACTAAACGCAGCGCTGTTCACGTGCAATTTCTTGTTCTTCTTCAGTCCTTTCATTTTGCAGTGTTTCGTATCCTTCTTGCAATACGGCTTTGTTGGGAAAGATTCGATCGTCTTGGTCGCGGCATTTTAAATAAACTTCACTTCACTTCAATTCACCTACAATTTTATTTTTAAAACTCAAATTTTCAAATTTTCAACCATTTATTCATGGACAAAATTACTTAGCTGTTCGAGATGCGTGTTGTTATTCCAAGTCTGATGCGTTTTTTTTAATAGTTAATCGTAGTTTGGCTTTGTTCAAACTAATGAAAGTTAAACATATCTGACATACATGTCGACTCAATGTGATTGAGAATGCGAATTCGAGGATTTCTTTATTGTTGTACCACGTTTTATAGTGACTGACGTTTACAGTATCCTATATGAATATTGTGGATCTAAGCTACCTACTAGAGGTCTGCATGAGTAGCAAAAAACCATATTCGAATGCACAATGCTCAAAATGAATTGAGTGAATTGAATGCAAAGCCAAACTGGAGTGAGTGAATGGGAGTGAATTACGTACAACTCTGTCGCACAAAGAATTTAGAAAACGAAACGAATCGAATGAACACAGAAAACTGAGACGCTTCATTCGAATGATTCGAGTTGCAAAACAAAAAAAAAAACTCGGACTACAAATACATACACAGACTACGTACATGCATACAGACTTGTCGGCTTATTTTATTAAAAGGTGTCCATGTGTGCGTGCGCATGGACCGAATTCGTACGCAACAACTTGAATTACTCAAGTACACGACGCATTGCCAAAGTTTTCTTTTCCCTTTTCGCCTCATTCGTTCTCACTCATTTCGTTCAACGTCTCAAGCTATGAAGCACAGCGCGTACTCATACTCATTATTTGAGCCAAGGGGCGTCGTAAAATTTCCAGGTCGATAATCCCAAGAAAAGTCCAAGTCAGAATCCAAGAAGAGTCCAGAAGAAAGCCGGGGTTGTCAATTTCAATCGATTTATTGGTATATATGGGTTTTTGTACAGGGAGTACTCGCGTGCGATGGTAGCCCGAGTCGCTTAGGGTGAGGCAAACGAATGAGTTGTTTTTACAAAGCTGCTGAGGGCTGCTGGTAAAGCGTGGAGCGGAAGCCGGAGCGCAACACAATGGAAGTTGCGCTCAATACCTGCCGAGGGCTGTCGGCAGCGAGAGCGGGAGCGTGATCGTGGGCGGGAGCGTGCCCGTGGTGAATTTAAGAATGAAGAGAGCGTCGCCGGGTAAAAAAATTGCTTAAGTATGAGGGCGAAAGCGAGGTTAAGCCGCTTGCGTAGCTGGAGTGCTAACACTGAGATGTGGCTGGAATGCCCACAGAGCGGTTGCCCCGCCAGCGCCGTCCCCACTCTGAATATTTTCCCCCCTTGCAGGATTGCAAAGAGTTTTTAAGTCTGCGTGCACGCACCAGACACAATTCACCCAAACACCGTGCTTTGGGCCACGGGGAGGCCGTCTTCGCGGGCGAGAAGCCCGGCTGGATGACCTTCGGAACATCTAAAATGGAAGACGAGCGAAATGGTCGCAGGCTTATGGAACTCCGTATTGGCCAGCTTCAGATCATCGAAGCGAGCCGGACAGTCGTCAATCAGTGGACGGGGTGTGGACGCGGAGACGGGCTCGATTTTGAAGACGGCCTCCCACTGGAGTCCTTCCGTCTTAGCCCGGATTATGGCGGTGCACACTCTCTCATCCCCGATGCAGGTGGTTGGCGGCTTCAATTCCTTTGCCACATCGGCGTCAATGCAGGCTGACCGGCGTACAGGGATCGATGAGGGCTCACGGTGTGTGCGGATTCTGTTGCACCGCGAGGACCACCCTTGCCGTCGGAAGGACGTTAATGCCCGGGTGCTGGAGCACTGAGTGCACTGTCGGGGCCGGATCCCCGAGGACAGGGTGGCTGACCGGACGACGAGGGCGTCCCCTGCGCGGGAGGTTGTAGGTGGAGACGTCGATCTGCTTGTTGACGGGGCGCGGGCGGTCCTGGAAAGAGGAGCAGGGTGTGGTGGTTCTTAGCCACGTCTTGCATTTGTCGCACGGCGGCAGTCCTGCCCGAGCATATTTGTGCAACAATACTGCTCAGGCTCTTCTCGCCGCTTATTGCGCAGGAAGCGTCCGGCAACTTCTTCAACGGGTGGACTCCTGGGCACACACGGCAACTGAACGAGGCACTCCTACCTCGTGCCAGCGAATCGGTTTTGCTGTGCGGACTGCGGCGGAATGTGGGCCCAGCCATGGCTTGCGTCGGAAGATGACTGTGATGGAAGAAAAGAGTCAAAAGGATTAGTACATGTTGGCACGGATTGAAACGATCTAAAGGACGAACCGCTTAGGAACTACGGATACTATTGCTGGATTAAGCAGATTCTTATGGATCGGAGCCTACGCGAAGGGTAGGTGGAAGTTTGGGAAGAATCCATTGGCAGCAGAACCACCTTCGTGATCCGGTCGTCGTAAGGCCGCGGGCGGTGAGTAAGTCTACCACGCGAACTTTTTTCATCGGGTCCCGGATACGTGCTCTGAACGCGGTCGAGACGCCATTCGTGTGGGGATGTTTTCCTCCTTGATAATTACGGGTCTCCAACCTCGAGGTCTCTTGTCGGATGTTGCCATTTGTTTTTTTGTGCAGCTCCTCGCAGGTACTCTGTCCTTCCAGCGCGAACAAAAGTGTTGGTTGAGAGCCTTAAGGTGCTGCCATCGGTTTAGGATGGACAGAGATTTCCTTCTATTTCTGGCTCGCCACGGATTTTAGCGGCCCACCAATGTCCAAAATGCCCGTGGTCAGAGCCAACGGGTTCGTGGGTCCTCGGACATTCTGAGGCGATTGGTCGCGAATTAAGGCAGGCCTCAATCTTGAGATGGAAGGGTCGAAAACTCTTCTAAAGTGTATTTAAAAGATGAGGTCGACTTGAAAATAGCGTCTTAAACTCTTGACACCGGCTTCCCACAAAGCCCCCATGTGAGGGGCCCCTGGCGGATTGAAATGCCACGAAAAGACTGTGGCTTTACACCGCGGAGGTCCTTTTTGGTAGGGCTCCAGAGAAGGTCCGAGCCAGCATCGAGGGCTTTCCAACAAACGTCTACCCATTGTCGGGTGGACTTCGGACAAACAGCATCGTCTCTATAAAACCGAGCGAAGGCGGCTAGGAATTTGTCGGTGGACAGTCGGAAATGGCTTCCAAATGGATGGCCTTCGTGGTAAAACAAACAAAAACACATACATACGCCCTTTGGAGATGCGACAGGCACGACCGGTGAAAGTTTAAATGCCGAACGGCCCACAAAGTCAAAGATGGTGTATGTGAAACGGCCGCAAAAAAGTCGAACTCGTTTCCGGCAAACGCCCATGAGCTGAGTTTGAAGTTTTTTTGCGATACACCACGCAGACTCGACAGGAATTGAAATGGATGTAATATTTTGACGTAGTCGAGGGATCCAGTACTTCGAAACGCCGAAGGCGGATCATTGGGTTGGTTTCCCACCATGGAGGGATACGTGGATGGGTGAATCGGACCAGCAAACGAACCAAACGCACAAGGGTGGGAGGAGGATAGGATGGCGTTCATCGTAATTTCATGGATATAGATCTGCTGAGGACCGACCGAATGCCCGCATGACTCGTTTTGGTCCAGGAATGGATTGAGGTTCTGAAGAGGATGGAAGTGGCTGCTTGTTTACAAGACAGCGATGTCCCCTTATATGGAAGCGCGTTGGGTCGTGATGGTGACACTTGAGTGCTTCTTTTACCTCTTTATTGTCTAGCTCTGTGGAAACGATGCGATGGACGAACCGCCGAACGTAGGCGAAAACGCGCAGAGCGCGTCCGAATTCGGAAAATCGGCTGAGAATGACCGGAGGCGGTGTCAGTGCCGCGGTGAACCTTGACGGCTCGTTTCTCCAAGTCGGTCTCAAGGATTGAGCCTCGTGGACTGGCCACTTCGACTGCGGACCACATAGCCACGCAGGGCCATGCCACCACACGTCATTGCCGACCAGTTCAGTGGGTCCGAGCCCTCGACTGGCGAGGTCGGCCGGATTGTCCAAGGATCGGACGTGGCTCCATCGTTCGCGGGGCCAACAGCACTGATTTTGGCGACTCGATTCCCGGAAAAGTGGTCCAATCCCACGCCGGCCTCTTCAACCAGGCCAGAAATCACAATAGTGGAATCGCGTCCAAAAGTACACCTGGCTGGTGTCGAGCGGCATTTGAGGAAGGATGGCCACGGAGAGTTCTGTCAGAAGGACAGCTCCGCACAGCTCGAGTCTTGCGGACGAGACTGTTTTCACGGGGCAACGCGGGTTTGGGCCGAGAAGGGTACACACAATGCCCTGCGGACGCTCAACTCGGACGTAAATCGCTGCCCCATAGGCACGTTGAGACGCGTCGCAGAACCCATGAATCTGTACCTTGGCCATCTGGACAGACGTGTAACCACCGCGGAATGCGGATCCCTTGGATGGCCGGAAAGCCTTTCAGAATGTCGCCCATATTTGAGACAGATCGTTAGGAAGGACGTCATCCCATCCTAACTCTTCAACCAAATCTCCTGCATAAATATTTTCCAAGCTTGGACGACGCCGGGGGCAAGCCATCCCGCTGGATCAAAGAGTGCGCGATCTGGGACAGCACATTGCGCTTCGTGAGGGATTTTTCGCTCGTTTAAGGCGGGAGGCGAAAAAGAAGAACTCGTCGGCACTGGCTTGCCATCGGATTCCCCAACGTCTTAGCGATGCTACTCTCTTCCAGCTCTAGGAAGTCAGCGCGGAGTAAGTGGTCGACTGGAATGTCGCGCAGGACGCCCTTATGGTTAGCTGTCCAGTTTCGGGGCGGAAACCCCTGCAGAGTCGAGTGCTTCGCGTAGTTCAGCAAATGGCGGAAATTGCCTGAGACTGAGAGTGAGCACCAGCGAGCACGTCGTCCCCACTCTGAACTTCTAGGGGATGACCCCACCCTCCACCCCTGCAGACAACAAAACGTCCGGTCTTCGCGGACGCGGAGGGACAGGTTGGATAATCAATTGCTTACGATGGAAGTGACGTTGTCACACACGTCCCGGTTACGGTCGCGAAACAAGACCCGGCTGATAGTAGCGTGTGGGGAAGCGGATGATTTACCGATCGGCCTGTCCCCACTGTCGTATTTGACAAACGAGCGAAAAGGCCGCCAATGCAGGTCGGTAGCGGTCGTTGTGTACTAGAACGGCCGGGGCCTCATGCTCGACGCGCGAAACGGATAAGCCGGCGGAAGACGGGCTTTAAGGGATGGATTGAAGACTACGCGCCCCGGCATTGGAGGTCGCTGGCGGGCGAGAACACGGCGGGATGTGGCAGGCAGGTTGTCGCGAATGCGGAGCTAGGTGTAACCGCTGGCATGGGGTGGAGCGTAAATAAAAACGGTGCTGAGCATCGCCGTTTGAGTGCCGGTTCCGCGCGGGAGCGCTGCTAGTTTTAGGGAACCTGTATGGGGCCGCGTGGTGGAGACAAGCTCTTTATAAAGAGAGCGTCGGGGAAAACTTTAAAGCGGAGAGGGCGGACTAGAATTCAGGGGCTTGCGTAGGGGTATTTGGGAAGTTTTCCACGAGGTTGAACGGGACCCGTTTGACAATTGTGACGGAAGGGTCTCCCCCGATTGATTTCAAGTCGAAATTTCGGGTCGACAGGCCCGAGCAAAACCTGAAACTTGTGGTGAAGTGTGGAAAGAGGCCCCTCGTCTCGCCGTATTGACACGGGTGGTGGTGAGGACCCAACCGAAAATGGTTTCCACTGTCCCAGTCCTTTTGCCGGGCGAGTAAGGTGAGCCAGGCCGCTTGAACAGTATAGAAGAAGGATGTCAGCCCCCGAATCACGGATGAACTGGCGGCAATTCGAAGACGGCTGGTCCGGCAATTGGAAGAACTGTTAAGTCTATAAAACAAACTTTCCGGGATGCGGATGCGAACCGAAGGTTGGGAGCGTAATTGGGTGATAACATGAGCCGTGGCGCTTTAATCTTCAGGCCCGGCCAATAGGAGTCCTGGAAACGAAAGATGACAACGCTTTTGCGACTTGAGCGGATATGGTCTGATTCAAAACCCTGACCTGAGCCTGGATACGTCGAACGACTGGTGAATGATGTTAAAGAGGCGTTCAGTAATGAACGCTTCCGAGCCCGAGTCGATCAGAGCGCGGGCACGGAAATTTTTCCCAGGTGGCAAATATTAATGATTGCCGTGCCCAGAAGAACGGAGCTTTTGCTGGAGGAGAAATAGCTCTGAACGTGCGGGAAGCTGAGAATTGGGCGGAAGGTACTGGTCGGACGTCTGGGTCGGATGTGTGGAAGCCGCGGATGTGGAACGGAGGCGCGGAACCGGATGCAAAAAGCGTATGATGTCTGGCTCCACAAGTGGAACAATTGTGGCTGCTTGAGCAGTCGCGAAGCTGATGGCGTTTGCGAAGCATTTAAACAGAGCTGTTTAGTCTTGATGCAGTAAACGAAAGCGTCAACGCTCATTTGCAGGACATAGTCGGATTGGGTGATTCTTTGGAACAGAGATCCACGTCCTCTTCTTGTAGATCCACTTGGTTATGGAAACGCGAACCTTGTTCGGAACCGAACTGCCCTGCGAACGGAATGGGAGAGGGCTGGATTGGAGGATGGACGGATTCTGACTGCCTTGGGAGGGTGGCGGATTCGTAGCCAGAAGTGGAAGGGTCGCCTCACAGCCCGAGCGTCAAATAGCGCTGAGTGAGGAAGGAGTCGATTCCTCCCCAGGGCGGCACTTCCTTTTTGTCCGTCACGGACGCTTCCCATAAGGCCGGCTTAGCTTCGGCAATTTTGAAGCGCAAATATAGCACGAGGAGACCATCCCAATTGTCCGTGCAAACGTTGGATACCGCCAGCGCATTTAGCATCGCATCACTTTGAAGATCCTTCAAAAGCACGACTGCATTCGGAAGTTACGCGGGCAAGAAGAGGAGAATGTTAATTGGTGGTCACCAGAAGCCGATTGTTCTCATATCGGCTGCGGAGAGCCAACCAGGCGGATTCCGAAACCGTCATTCGTGAGGGGATTTTTCTACAATGGCCTTGATCGCCCCTGGTCTCGGTGAGGTAGTATAATTTCGCTACCGGAGATAACTTTGGATTGTTTATCACGACCGCGGTGAACAGATCCCGAATGTGGGCCAGCGGACGTAGTCCCCGAAAACCTCAATATTAGTCGACAGCAGGAGGACTGGCTCGCGGGAGGAAGGACTGTGGAGGGGGCCAGCTGGGCATTGAGGTCACTGAGACACCGCTCAAATACCCCATAGCATTCCGCCATATGTTTCCCGGATGTCCGCTTGATTTCTGATCCTCGTCAGCCATCACCGCGAACAGACCCTTGTATTCGGCCTCGACGTCCGTCCACATGTTGAGGATTTGGCCCGGCGGACCCGGACAGAGGGGCGGATGGGCGGAAGTGATACGCCTGCCAGGTGGGGATAGTCGGCCAATGGCGGCGACCAATTTGGTCCGGAGCGGCAGAGGTGGCGGATTGAGCCATTGTGGTGAAGTGGCGAGAGCTGACGGACCAGTGATGCAGCCTCGATCCCGTTTAGTCACCGATGGAAACCTTTAAGGGTCACCGGAGACGGGAATAGACCGATTTGGTCCTTGTAGCAGGGCTGCTACTGGCTGCCCGGAGTGAGGGATGCCTTGATTGGCTGTGGGAGTAGTTCCGAGGCGGACGAGGTGCGTAGCCGGTTGACGAGGTCACAGGCAAAAGTTGTTTGCCGTCCTTGTGACCTGTTGGCATAATTCGAAAGGACCCACGCAAGAAAAATCGTTTTTGAAGTCTGTGAGGGACTGCAGACTGGTCTGAGTAGAATTGACTCGGAACCGTCAGGAAACAAAAGCTTCTTCCACCCGTAACCCAACACGGACTGGTAGACAAAAGGCCTCAATCTAGCTTGAAGGAATAATCGAACGACTCGGATTGTTTGAGATCACCCAGGTGAGAAATCTCAAAACAATGAGTGACCCTATATTGAGCCGAGCTGAGGAGAGGAACGGTCATTGGAGTAGCAATATTTGGAAATATTGACTGTGCGATGCTCCTCCGTTTACCCCTTGACGCAATCGTGAGCGGAACTGGGTTACTATCGATGGAAGGAAGCAAATGGATGCAGGCACGGACACCCTCACAGAAACGGAACAAGCCAGAATTTTTTTAACGTGGAAAACAAAAAATATTTTTGTTTGTGAACAAAAAAAAACTTTGAAATTTTTTTTTCGAACGTGGACGTATCTTTAATTATTTAATTAATTTATTTTCCTCTATTCCCGGAACGCAAGGTTCGGATGCCGATAGTTTTGGGCCACCCTTCACTTCGGGAAAAAAAAATACCAAAAAAACACGGAACACAAATTAGCCAATTTGTAAGGTAAATTGCCAAAAATTACTGAAAATGCGCCGTGCCTTGGTCGCTATAATTAATTTGACCCCTGAGAGAGAAAGGATACCCTTGCGAAAAGTGGCTGAGGGCAATGAATTGCACTTAATCGCGGATTTTCTGTTAAATATGGCACTTGCGCGGAGTTGTGGAATGCGGTATTTAATTGTTTGGTATTTTTGTTGAATGTGTGTATGTATGTATATAGTTGGGAGCCAACTATGCAAATAAATGTAATAAATAAATAAATAAAATAAATAATAAATTTAATTAAGAAAACACAGGTAGCTGGATGTATACTTTTATTGCGGCTGTAATGTGTATATGTTGGTATGTGTGTTCACTGGCACTTGGAGTGTGCCAGTGTATATTGTACTAGGGTAGGGCGCGGATGGAATGCCTTGGAGACCTGTATTTTGAATGTAGGTGTGTGCGATTTCACTTTTGCACTTGATCGTGCCAATATATATTATTGGGGTAGGCCGCGAATGGAACGCACTGGAGAAATATTAGTGTATGTGTGTGTGGATTCACTGGCACTTTGTGTGCCAATATATATACTATTGGGGTAGGGCGCGGATGGAAACACACTAGAGAAGTATTAATGTATGTGTGTGTGTATGTACGCAAGCCGCTCATGGGCTGGAATGCGTACATACATAAGCGCGGGAATACACTTTTATTTAATATATTGTATTAAATAATTAATTATTTTGGTAAATAATTTGTCCGCGAGTTATGGACGGACACAAAAAAACCGAAGAAAAACTACCGTATCACTGGTAATTCGAAGTGAAGTAGCGGAGAACGGCCGGAATTGCCGATAATATGGCGGTGGCGAAGCTTGAAGCAACACGGATAACGGAGTTGGCGAGAGTACATATATAAGGCTATATATATGTACTTCGGTCGCGGCACTTTGAAATTGCGGAATTTTCTATGGAACATAAAACCGCTAAATGGAGGCGGTTTATGGTAAAGAAGGCAAGCGTACTTATCTTGAGAATTCCTGTGGTGAGGGCGATGCCGTGCTCGAAGGCTGGAGTTGCTTTTGGGAAGCAGTAAATCCGGCCTGAAGGACCAAATGATTGAGCCAAGGGGCGTCGCGAAATGTCCAGGTCGGGAGTTCCAAAAAGATCCAAGAGAAGTCCAAGAGAAAAGCCGGGGTCGCCGATTTCAATATATTTATTTTGTATATGTCGTTATATGTAAATGTACAGCTGTACTCGCGTGCGAATGTAGCCCGAGTCGCTTTGGAGTGTAGGAACGAAGTGAAAGTGAGGTTACGCCCAGCTGCTGAGGGCTGCTGGGAGCGAGAGCGGGAGCGGGAGCGGGAGCGCACGTAGATGGGGGTGCCTGCTGCCGAGGGCTGTCGGCAGCGAGAGCGGGAGCGCGATCGTGGGCGGGAGCGTGCCCGAGGTGAATTTAAGATTGAAGAGAGCGTCGCCGGGGAAAAAAATGCTCTTAAGTATGAGGCGAAAGCGACGAGGGCAGCCGCTTGCGTAGCTGGAGTGCTAACACTGAGATGTGGCTGGAATGCCCACAGAGCGGTTGCCCCGCCAGCGGCCGTCCCCACCCTGAACAGTGTATATGTTTTTTTTTTTTTAAATTCCATTTATTTAATTGATCTAATTTTACTTAACTATTTACAATAAGGTGACATGACTATGCGAGCCCCGACAAAGTGTGGTACGGCCGCGAAGCAATGCTTCACACAAACATGGAGGCGTCGCTTAGCCTTGCTGCTCCCCTGCCTCTGGCGCTCAACAGCGCGCAAAGTTCCGTCATAATCGCAGCCGCGAATTCGGTTACTGGTCGCCCCCCAGTTACCTGGGGACCTTAGCATGTACTGCACCAGGTTGTGCTTGGACATCGCCCCACCCAGGGCTACTTCCAGCTGGTGACGCTGCGCCGTAAACCCGCCGCACGCAAATATTGAATGTTCATCGTCCTCCTCCATCGTTGTGTCCGCACCATGAGCACCTGGTGTGTCCCTCATGCCCAAGCGGTGCAGATATTTGCGAAAAAACAGCCGTGGCCGCTGAGTAGCTGAGTTAGAAATTTACCTGGCCGTGCTTTCTGACAACCCACGCTTCGATGGATGGGATGAGTTGGTGAGTCCAACGACCCTTTTGGGGACCTATCCCAACGTTTTCTGCCACTTCTGGAGGCTCTGTGTTTGCAAGCCTTGCGCACCTTGCCGTTTGTCCGCTGCTTCCATGCCTCTGCCATGCGTATCCCGATGGTAGGTGCACCGCTCCTCCGCTAGGAACTCAAATGGTGCTATTCCCGCCATCACGTGCGCAGCATCGTCCGGAGACTGTTCGGAAGGCACTGACTATTCGAAGCGAAGAGAGTCGGTGAGTGGCTGCCAGGCCTCTGGTGTAGCTCGCAGTCTGTAGTGCCTTTGTCCAGATTGGACGCCGCGTAAAGCATCACCGATCTCGTCACACTCGTTAGAAGCCTGTCGTCGCCATTGCTTGGGTCCCGGGTGTTCAGCATTATCCTCGACAGCGCTCTGTTACTGGATGCCGCCTTTGTGTTCATGTACGCCAGATGCTCTCGAAACAGAGACGTGTGTCTATCAGGATGCCAAGGAACTTGATAGCCCGCTTTTGATGACACTAGGGTGCCTCGCCACCGTGATGCTGGCCGTCCCACTTTCTTCCGGCTGGACACCAGCACCGCCTCGGTCTTGTGAGGTGCGAGTTCAAGCCCGACCAGCTCTAGCCACCGCTGTATAAGCGCAATCGTCTGGTTGCAGGTCGCTCTCTACTGCGGCCAAGTCCTTAGCCACTACCAGGACAGCCACGTCGTCCGCAAAGCCCACTACACACTCCGTGGGGAGTCTAAGTCGCAGTATGCCGTCGTACATTGCGTTCCACAGTAAGGGACCCAATACCGACCCCTGCGGAACGCCTCCAGATACCTCGTATTGCTCCGTGCCAACAGGAGTGTCGGACAAGAGCAGCCTTTTCTCGAAGTAGCTTCGTACCATGCGCTGAAGGTACATGGTGTATTAAACCTCCCTAGCGCCCCTCAAGATACAGCTCCATCTCGCCATGTTGAACGCGTTCCTGATGTCCAGCGTGACCATGAGAGCAGTACTCCTTGCAGCCGCCTTTCCACCGAGTGCCAGCGATTGCCCTAGATGCAATGTCTACCACTCTACCCACGGCGTCAATCGTGGATCTGGCCTTGCGAAAGCCGTATTGATGCGGTGATAGGTCACCAGCATCCGCGATGGCTCGTTCCAGTCGCGAGCACACCACTTCTCGAGCAGTTTGCCCGCTGTGTCTATCAAGCAGATTGGCCTATACGACGACGCCATCCCTGGCGGCTTGCCTGGCTTGGGAATGAGCACCAGCTTCTGCGTCTTCCACCGCGTAGGAAATTCTCCTTCGCGAAGGCACTGATTTAGCAGCTTCACAAAGATTTCCGGGCGCAGGAAAGGGGCGAGTATGAGGGCTCGATTCGGGATAGAATCCGGCCCAGGGGGCTTTGTTCAGGCTAATGCTCCTGGCTGCAGTTGAGACCTCCTCGAGAGTCAGCCCTCGATGTGGGCCTGTTGCAGCGGGTGGGATTAGGCAAGGGGTCTCCTCGATGTGATCCACCATGCGCGGGAAAAGTTCCTCCACAATGAATCTGGCCATGTCGGGGTCTGGAAGGGGGTCCCTGCTTCTGGTGCACAGCTTGTTCGTAACCAGCTTGTAAGCCCTTCCCCATGGATCTTGCTCCGCAGAATCGCATAGCGTCAGAAAGCACTGGCGTTTGCTATCCCAATAGCGGCCTTCAGAGCCCTCCGGCAGTCTCTAAAGGTGGCCTGCCATTGCGAGAAGTCCGTGCTACCCCGCGAGCACTGGTAGCGACGACGTGCGTGGTTGCACTCCCGGCGTAACTCGGCAATGCCCTCGTTCCACCAGAAGACTGGCTGGTGGTGGCGCCCATAATGCTTCCTCTGGGCCATGGTGGCGGCACATGCTGCATCGATGCTCTCCATGACTTGGTTGGCCATGCACTCCGCGTTACCATGCGTCACGAGGTTTGACATCATCATGTTCGAAAACAGCGCAGTGTTGAACCTATCCGCGCGGTAGCATTTCCATCTAGGCGCGTCTGCTATGACGCCAGCAACCTGCTCGCCAATGTTTGCAGATAATGGCCATGTGGTCGCTCGCTGTGTAGGCGTTGCTGATTCTCCAACCCGAGGTGTTGAAGAGTGAGCTGCTGGTAAAGGTGAGGTCTACGATCGATCCGAATCCTGCCCTGGAGAAGGTATGTTGCACACCCTGATTGAGGAGCGCTATGTCCAGGGGTGCGATGGTTCCAGCAAGACCCTACCCTCGCATTCGTTGAGGCGCTTCCCCATTCCTCTGCCCACGCGTTGAAATCGCCTCCGATAGCCACTGGGTGATGATCTTTGACATCAGCCGCTAGGTTTTCTACGATACCTGAGAATTCGGCGAGCGACAGGCTTGGAACGAGGTAGACACTGTACATCCAGACCCTTCCAACCTTTTGCTGGTACGAATCCCACCTCCGGGCTTACGTTGGTGGCCTGCATGGTGTGGTACCGCAAAGCCATAGCGGCGGGTTTTTGGTGGCATCCAGTAAGAATACCGGGGACCTCTTTGGGGCGGTATGGCTCGCTGATAATGGCAAGGTCTACCGCCATTTCTCTCTCACTGATTGGCTTAGCAGGTCCTGATCCGCAGCACAGTGATTTAGGTTGAGCTGTAATAGCTTCATCATTGCGGCGGTAAGCTGGACCCACCTTTGGCTGCTGGGCATCTCTTGCTACCCGCGTAGTGATCCGTGTCCTTGCCCTTGTTAGCCGTGCAGATGAAGCAGCGTAGATCGCTCTGGCAGGTTGCGGCCTTATGGGCCACTTGCGCCGCACCTGAGGCAGCATCCGGTGCGATCCACCGATTTGCACCTGATTACGACATGCCCAAACTCTAGGCATCTATAAGCAGCGTCTTTGGGCTGACCTTTTCCTGATTCTGCAGTTCGTCCAGCCGATTTTTGAGCTTTCCTGCGTTCAGCAGGGCTCTTGCATGTACCGGGGCAGGCATACAACTGCCAGTTGTGTACCAGCAAAGGATGGCCTCAGGCTCTTAATAGCTCCAATGTCTACGCTGGGTGCGTCCAACATTGTGGCTATCGCTTCTGCGATGTCCTCCTTCGTGGGCCAGACTGTCAAGATCCTTGATCTCCACGCCCAGCTCCTCTGTCACCGCTTAATGCCCGACTGCAGTCCCAGTGCAGCGCTAATTTCATCCCTGAGTTTCGCCGTGTTGCTTTTGCTCGCTCCGTTGAGCTCTAGAAGCAGTTCGCCCTTTGCCGTCTTCCGGATTTTGTTGACGTTTTTGCCAACTTCCTGTAGCATTCCGTCCTGCCGCCTAGTGACCATGCGAAGGATGTCACTATAGCTGAGTTCTCCTTGGGGCTGGATTATAATCGCGTCCGGTCTTGGCTCGCGCTCACGCGGCTCCCTTCTTCCTTGCCTTGGGGCCCACCTGCTGCCATTTGAGTTGCTTTTTGGCGGCTGGGGTGGCACCATGGTCACTGTTCCAGAGGGGTTTTTCGCCCTGGTCCAGCGCCGGCAGCTCGAGTTGGGTTGATTTTTGCTTCGGTCTTGTGCTCCTCTGTCTCTCTTTGTAGGCTCAGCCAATTGCGGAGACTCGCGCAGCCTCTTAGTGCCGGTGAGAGACGGCTTCGCAATTGTTTGGGTGCCAACAGTGGCGGTCCCGATCGACCTGTTGTGCAGCTTGTCAAAGCTGTTAAGGATAAGCGCCTGCAGAGCTACCACGCTCAGAGCTAGGTCCTTCATCGGGATGTCCACGTGCCGCTGGTCGTTCATCATTTTGAACCAGCTCATTAGCCCGAGTACCTAGGGTTTTCAGCAGCTCTAGTGGGTTGGAGTGCGGTCGCTCCTTCTCTCCATGCCGTCGGGTCCAGACTGGAACATGCTCGAGCAGTGAGCTTTCGCAGGTGCCGACGGTGGTGGAGATCTAGAAAAGTGCGTGACGCTTTCCAAAGACTGCCTCCCTCAGTCATCTTCCATCGGTGTGTGTGGTGTATTTTCCATGTAAAAAGGATCTCCACTCGAGTTCGTTATTCCTGGTCGCAGTGCGTATTCACCCGTCGCGATCCCATGGGTGCCTTTCCGTGGGAGTGAGGTCCATGCGGGAGGGTTGACCCTGGGCCTTATGAGCGCCAGGATTCAGAGCCAGATCGGTGCAAGTTGGGATATAGATCAACCAAGCCTACGCAACCACCTAGGTGGGACGACCAGGAAGCGTTACCGAGGCCTGCCAGGGTTTTAACGAGACGGGGGCGGTGGGGACATTAACCTATGAGCCATTTCAGCAGGGGTTCAGCCTGCCTATTCAGGTCGTAGAATGCCGCCACCGTCAGCCCAAAGTCCAATGCTCATAAGGGGGGTTCCAGTGGGTCGTACGTAACACTTTACTGGGCTCGGTGTTACGGGTAGTATGATGCCTACCAATGCGCTCATCTTCGTCAGGGGCTTGCGGTACTAGTGGGTTATATTTGGCTCTCTGGGGGCGTCCGCGACGGCCGGGGTTTCCTCCCGACGTTTGCCGATGGGAGTTATACCGCCTTTATTCGGTCGCCAGGGCCCCGTTTGCGGGTACGCCGCCGTAGCGGTGGGGTTGGCAGGAGGTCAGTTCCGCGACCCGTTGTGTACACGATGGCCCCAGAGTGCGCCGTTGCGGTTTATGCGCTTATACGTCCATTTCCCTCGTACAAAGCCCCTAGGCTCGAGGGGTCCGTAGCCGACTTCTAGGATGGGTGATAAAGAGCCATCTGTCGGAGACTACTGGAGATTATGGTGCAGCGCCCTCTGTCGGTAGGTGGTATCCCTCCGTAAACACATGGCAGCGCCATCTGGACTCCTACGCTGTATGATCTAGGCTTAGTATCGCCAATTTTGCAGGTGCCTGGTTAGCAGCTGATGGCCCGCAGTGACTAAGTAAGATATTAAAACGCAGAGCGTGCTGCCGTGCTCACCTTTGGTTTATTAGTCAGTAAGCCCGTTTGAACTGCAGTAGGGTTTCATGGGCCTAAATTACGCAAGCGTACCGTGCTGGCAACTCCTCCGCCAAGCCCGGCAACCCGTCGCCAAGCAACTTGAGCCGGAGAGGAGGAGAAAATAACTCTCCCCGGAGCTTCAAGGGTGCGGCCTGATGTGTGCGTTTGAGTGGGACTCCACACAAACAAACAAGGAAGTTTCCTCAACAATCAAGCATCTCCAATCGTGCTCGGCGGCATCCTGGCCTGCTACCTGATTACGCGGGCCAGACAGTCGATCCACAACGCTGGGGAACGCGATCACAGGGTATGCTGCACCTTCAATCCGCAAATACAAGCTCAATATCTTTTCCTGAGTTGCAGCCAGTGATTTCCTCAATGGCCGCCTCTACAGCCGGGCAGAAAAAAAAACGCCAATAGTTTGGCTTGCAGGAGGTTTTCATCGGGCCCCGGCCGGCCAGACAGTTTGGGCTGCTCCGCGACCGACCCGTCCACAATGCACCCCCGGCAGCTTCCGTTGAGCCCCGGGACGCGGCGCGTAAGAGGAGCGACGGCGGCGCGCGTCCGTCCCGTAGAAGAAACACTCAAAAAACCAACAGTGTATATGTTGGTATGTGTGTGTGTTCACTTGCACTTGGAGTGTGCCAGTGTATATTGTATTAGGGTAGTGCGCGGATGGAATGCTTTGGAGCCATATATATTAATGTAGGTGTGTGTGAATTCACTTCAAAATTTGATCGTGCCAATATATATATTATTGGGGTAGGCCGCGAATGGAACGCACTGAAGAAATATTAGTGTGTGTGTGTGAATTCACTTTTTTTGGAGCGTGCCAATATGTATATTATTGGGGTAGGGCGCGGATGGAACACACTAGAGAAATATTAATGGATGTGTGACAGTGTGTGTATGTACGCAAGCCGCTCTCATGATTTGCTGGAATGTGCGTACATACATGGGCGCGGAGTACACTTTTTATTTAATATATTTTATTAAATAATTAATTATTTTGTTAAATAATTTGTCCGCGGGTGATGGACGGACACAAGAAACCGAAGAAAAACTACCGTATCACTGGTAATTCGAAGTGAAGTAGCGGAGAACGGCCGGAATTGCCGATAATATGGCGGTGGCGAAGTTTGAAGCAACACGGATAACGGAGTTGGCGAGAGTACATATATAAGACTATATATATGTACTTCGGTCGCGGCACTGAACTTGCGGAATTTTCTCTGGAGCACAAACCGCGAAAATGGAGGCGGTTTATGGTAAAGGAGGCAAACGTACTTATCTTGGGATTTCCTGGTGAAAGCTGATGCCGTGCTCGAAGGCTGGAGAAGTTGCTTTATGGTGGGAACCAAAAGTATCCGGCTCGAAGGACCAATATTTGGAGCCAAGGGGCGTCGTATAGTTCCACAATCCAAATACAGGTCAAAAATGTCCAAATCCAAAATGAAAAGCCGGGGTCGTCAATGTTTACTTCATTTATTGGGTTATATATGTATATGTATGTACAAGGTGTACCCGCGTGCGAAAGTAACCCGTGTCGCTTAGAATGTAGGAACGAAGTGTAAAAGAAGTTGCGCCTGCTGCCGAGGGCTGCTGGCAGCGAGAGCGGGAGCGGGAGCGTACGCAGATGGAAGTTGCGCCTGCTGCCGAGGGCTGCTGGCAGCGGAGCGGGAGCGTATGTAGACAAAGAAGTTTCGCCTGCTGCCGAGGGCTGCCGGCGGCGAGAGCGGGAGCGTGATCGTGGGCGGAGCGTGCCCGTGGTGATATTAAGCGTGAAGAGAGCGTCGCCGGGGGAAAAATGCCTTAAGTATGAGGGCGAGAGCGAGGGCAGCCGCTTGCGTAACTGGAGTGCTAACAGTGAAGTGTGGCTGGAATGCCCACAGAGCGGTGGCCCCGCCAGCGCCGTCCCCAGTCTGAACAGTCCGTGTGGTAGACTTACTCACAGCCGGCGGCCTTATCAAGAGACCGATCACGAAGGTGGTTCTGCTGCCTATGGATTCGGATGTGCCTTCCACCTACCCTCGCGTAGGCTCCGATCCATAAGAATCCGCTTAATCCAGCTAAATTCTCCGTAATTCCTAAGCAGTTCCAAAATCTCCTTTTTCGAGTCGTTGACAATCCGTGCCAGCACTGTACTAATCCTTCCTTGACTCTTTTCTTCCATCACAGTCATCTTCCGGATTATAGGCATGGCCCCAAAACATTCCGCGCAGTCCCGGGCAAGCCGCAAATCTGATGGCACACCGGCACGAGGTAGAACCTCGTTCAAGTGTCGAGTGTGTCCAGGAGTCAACCCGTTGAGGAGTTGCCGGCGATTCATACGCATGAGCGGTGAGCAAAGGCTCCGAGCAGTGCTGATGCACAAGTACTGCTCGAATTGTCTGGCTCACGCCCACTCGGGCAAGTACTGCCGCAGTGGAGACCGGTGCAAAAGTGCGATAAAACCACCACACCCTGCTCCACCTTCCAGGACCGCGGCGCACCGCCGGCTCCTCGTCGGCTTCTTCACCTCCAACTGCCCGCGCAGAGCGACGTCCTCGGCGTCCGGTCAGCCGCCCTGTCCTCGGGGATCCGGCCCCTACAGTGCACTCCTTGCTCCAGCACCGGAACATTAACGTCCTTCCGACGGCACGGGTGGTCCTCGCGGTGCAACAGAGGACGCACAGCATGGTCGCCCTCATCGATCCCCGTACGCCGGTCAGTTGCCGCCATGGCGACCCGTCTCCGGTCCGCATAATCCCCCGATCCGTCCCCGAGTGACACCGTCCGCTCGCTTTGATGATTTGAAGCTGGCCAATACTGAGTTCCACAAGCCGGCGACCATTTCGCTCGTCTTGGGAGCAGACGTATATCCTAAGGTCATCCAGCCGGGCTTCCTTGCCCGCGAAGACGGCCTTCCCGTGGCCAAAAGCAAGGTGTTTGGGTGGATTGTGTCTGGTGCGTGCACGCAGAGCTAAAAACACTTTGCAATCCTGCAAGGGGGGAGAATGTTCAGAGTGGGGACGGCGCTGGCGGCGCAACCGCTCTGTGGGCATTCCAGCCACACCTCAATGTTAGCACTCCAGCTACGCAAGCGGCTGCCCTCGCTCTCGCCCCCTCATACTTAAGAGCATTTTTTCCCCCGGCGACGCTCTCTTCATTCTTTATCACCACGGGCACGCTCCCGCCCACGATCACGCTCCCGCAACTTCTATCTACATACGCTCCGCCCCCGCTCTCGCAACTTTTTACTAATTCGTTTCTACACTCTAAGCGACACGGTTCTTTTCGCACGCGGAAAGTACACGTTGTACATACATATCACCCAATAATCTGATACAAAACATTGACAACCCCCGGCTTTCACTTGGATTTGATTTGCAACTTTTGGGATTCTAGACTTTGGAAATGTACGACGCCCCTTGGCTCAAACACCAATGATTCCGACTAATCTTCCGTTTGACTTCAAACGATTGTAATTTCAGTTCGCCTTGCGTTCGCAATGACAATTAACAAGTCGCAAGGCAAATCGCTTAGTGTTTGCGGGATAAATTTAGAAAATATTTGTTTTTCACATGGGCAGTTATACGTTGCGTGTTCACGAGTTGGGAAACCATCCGCTTTGTTTGTGCAAACGTCAGACCGAAAACAAAAATTTGGTTTACCAAAGAGCACTTCAATGAAACGGAAAATTTGCGAACACGCATAACGCTTCGATTCAGTGTTTACTTTGGATTCACTTTCATTTACTTAAAGAAGTTTAGCTAATTAACACTTCATTTTTGTAATCGAAATGAATTCATTACTGTTGTGAAATGAAATACATGTTTTTTTCATTTTCAAATATAAAACAAATAAAAATTGTTCAATATCATATTTATTTCTCCAGCACCCACCTCCACACCCACTTTACCTGTTCTTCATTTATTTTAAGGCAGGTCGGTCTTGCGCATTTAATTATAATATGCAGTCAGTACACATTTGATTTATGTGTTATTTTAAAATTTTTATCAGTTTTTACATTTTACATTTTCTTGTCATCTACATCTACATCACTTGTCACAACAACACACGGACACTGCACGAAGCAGAGCGTGAGTGTGAGTGTGAGAAAATCAGTAGCGAATATCATCCCCATAAATGACTTACGTAGCAAGGGGGCGTGGCATGGGGAAAATAGCTGCTGAAAATTCATTTGATCATTGTGGCTACAGTAATGATCCGATCTGAACCAAATTCGAGGAGATATGGTCATTTTCTACGATACTGCTTTTTCCTTTGTTTTCTATCTTCAAAATTGTGGATTTTCGTCTTTTGGGCGGACGGAAGGGGGCGGGGCGAAATTTTGAAATACACTTGTTCAGGTTGGTATCACAGGAGTCTGACAGAAAGTTTGGTTGCTCTAGCTCTTATAGTCTCTGAGATCCAGGCTACACAAAATACGAAAACCAAATCGACTTGTTTTTGTGTGAGTGCGAAAGATAGAGAATGATGTTTATCGAAATGGTTTTCTCTATTGTGGCTATACTAATGATCCGATCCGATTCAAATTTGGGACTCTGATAGATATGGTCTTTCTCTATGATTCTGCATTTTTCGTTTTCTGTTATTTTTAAAATTGTGGACGCCACAGATGTGTTCCGTTTGTGGGGGCGGAAGTGGGCGGGGCGAAATTTTGAAACACTTTTCTAGGGAGGTATCACATCAGTCTGGAAAAATTTGATTGGTCTAGCTCTAATAGTCTTCGAGCAATGAGTGAAAAACAAGACGGACGGACATTCATGGCTATATCGACTCGGCTATTGATGCTGATCAAGAATATATATACTCTATGTGGTCGGAAACGCCTCCTTCTGTGTGTTATTTACACACATCCACTTTTACCACAAATACAATATACCCTTTTTTCTTCGAGTACGGGTATAAAAATCAAAAGAAAAAGGGAACACAAAAACCTGAAACTGCAGTGCTTGAGCTGGTTAATACAATTAGCGTATACAATTAAGAATAAATTAAATAACATTATTCAATAACAGGGATTTGAGCATAGTGGTACTAGTGTCATAGGAAAACAGATGAAAATATGTATTATAATTACGGCAAAGGCTACGGAAAGATTCATGGTCAGCATAGTTAGTAAGACAGAGTTGTAGATGGAGAGGAAAGTAATGCCTAGACGGGCGGGACGGAACAGCAATACTGATAAGGCATCTGAGGGCAGTGGAGTCGACCTCGCCGGAGAGTAGTTTGTGGAGAAAGAGAACTCCATGACAAATCCGTCTACTTTCAAGAGAATGGATATCGATGAGACGCAACCTACTCTCATAAGAAGGAAGACGTCTAGAAGGATCCCAATTAAGTCCACGGAGAGCAAAAATGAGGAATTGTTTTTGAACGGACTCGAGCATATCCTTATATTTTTGTAATGAGGAGACCAGACGCAGGAACCATATTCTAAAAATTGGCCGGACAAGAGAAACATAAAGAAGTTTGGTTGTGTAAGGGTCAGTAAATTCCTTAGACCATCGCTTAATGAAACCAAGGACTCCCCTGGCTTTGTTCGAAATAACAGATATATGGATGTTATAACACAGATTAGGTACAAAAGATAACGCCCAAGTCAGTAACTTTGAACAGGCGTTGTAAGGAAATGTTACGGATAGTATAGTCAAAAAGGTAAGGCTTGCTGCGATAAAATGTCATGACGTTACATTTAGAAATGTTAAGAGGGAGAGTGTTTGTCAAGCACCAATTATTGAGGGCGTCCAAGTCGGTTTGGAGGAATAATGGGGATACGGGATCACAATAGGAAAAACATAACTTCACATCATCAGCATACATTATGACTCGAGAGTAAGTTAGAACTTGAGGAAGATCATTAATAAATAAGTTAAAACAAAAGGGGACCAATGGCAGAAGCTGTCTTTCTGTTGCAATATTTATGTTTGCAGTTTAACTGGCTTTGAAGTGCACTATGGTCCAAAACGCCGATTTTTGGCATGAACTGGAAACTTGTATGTGAATGTTTTATATTTTTGATTTTCAATTCTTAGAGCTAATACATCATACATATAAAAACTAAAAAATAAAGCTTTAAAAGCTTCACTGATGCTTTTGTGACCTTACAAAAGTACACAATCGATCAGCTGCTTCGGATTAAAAAATCGGCGCCACGTTGGTTTTGCTTACGTTTGTGCGAGAAAAAGATAAATTGTCAGAACAAACTCAAGTTAATAATAGAAATTGAAGATCAAGGTATGTAGTTTTCACTGTATATAGTAGATTTATGTGTGGTCTTAGTCTTTGAGCTTTGTTTACGGTCCAATTTATGTGTGTTTTTGTAGAGAATTAACATGCGTCCCCTGTGTTTGGTGGAATAAAACTAACGAACGAACGTCTGCCCACAAAAACTAAGTAAGTCAGTTTGTACAAATAAATGTCGTTCTTTATCGCTTAATGAACACCTTTTTCCCCTGTTCGTCCCCTTTTCTCACAATTCAAGAAAATTCAGGGACGTTCGAGTTTCGTCGTAGCGATCTCTTCGATATTTGGCGCAGCAACAATCGCAAAATATAAATTCTGTCTGATTGATTTAAAAAAATCAATTCCCACGTAAAAGATGACAAAAAAATTAGAAATTAAAAAAAAAAGATCGTTTGAATCGTTTATAAAAGAAAAATTTGTGAGGAATTGAATTTCCTCACAGGGGCCGGTATAGGGTTAAGCCGGAGAGAGCACGGTGAATTCGGCCGGCCCAGAGAGCCGACCAAAACAAGGAGTGGTTGGCGGGACGCGCGGGCGGTAGCCCAGCCCATGGCCAATGGTGGCCGTGAGAGCACGCCTGGCGCCGAGGCCGGGAATGGCGCTCACGCCGCTCAGGAGACGGCGGGATCGGGCCGGCAGCGGTCCAGCGCATGCCCAAATATGGGCATGAGATCACGCCACCGGCTTGGTCCCGTTAAGAAAGCGGTGGAAACCCGCGGAGGCGCGATGGAAAAGTACCGACGGAACGCGTTGTTGTCCCGTTGTTGCTAGGCAGCGACACGGGCGCCGGCGTCGCCTGAGGGTATAAAGGAAGCCCGGCGACAGCGGCGCGGGACATTACGCCGAGGAGCAGTAAGCGGACAAGTGCGCGAGTATAACCGAGTGACGGAAACGCAGTGAGTGATCGTGCGACGCGAGTGGCACGCAGGATACTACTCACCGCTTAGGGTGAGTAACAGCAAAGGGTGAGCCCAGAGTGTGCGGAGCTGTGAGTGGCGGACGAGGCGGTTGCCACGTCAGAACCCCCAGCCGTAGCACGCGGATTCACGCTGCCGAGGAACCAAGCGGTGGTAGTGCGAAGCCAAAGTCGCCAGCGGAAGGCCAGCGGAGGCCCAGCAGGTAGCATACTATAAGATTAGCGCGTAAGATCCTTTAGGCAGAGATACCAATAAAGAGTGATTATATATTTCCCCAAAACCAATCTGTGCGTTTCCTTGTTGTCTGCGAGGCAACATATAAATTTTGTTGCAACGAGCTCGTCGGCCGCTGAGCCAGCCCTGCTGATCAGAACGGAAAGAAACGGTTCGTTACAAATTTTCCAAATGTAACTACATATATGGTTGATCGTTTTAAGTCAAAAGCATGCTAAATGGATGTCGTCTTAAAATATCAATACATTAAATGAAAAGTTTAAGACACCACAACAAACTGGACGACCAACTTTGTCCTTTTCAAACGCAGGGCCAAGATTAAAAAGAGAATTGGCATCTGAGCTTGCGAATGAAAAGATCACAACACCAATCTTCTTATGCACGTTAAAAGTTTACAACTTCTTTATTAAAATATCAAAATTGACTGATTTCACAAAGCTTAAGAATTCCCTGGTCTAGCTGTGGGCTTTCGGCAGCGGCGCTGGCGTAGTTGGTGGCGACGTCGGCGTATGCGGATACTTTGTTGCTGACGGCGACAATTGTGAATTCAATATTTTATGTTGATTACATTCTCGGAATCGTGGATCGGCGGATGTTTAGACTATTGAACTTCGGTGGTCAATATTGTGCAACTGTTAAATTACAAAGTTGCAGAATAGTTTATGCCTCTGAACTCTGGTCATGTGGTAAACAAGGTTGGAAAGGAAAGAGAAAGAAAAAACAAAAAACTCTTCCCAAAGAATTTTTAAGTCTTCTGGAGTTGCTGTCTACCGAAAAAAAAAACACATTTGAAAAAAATAATTTTGCGTGCAATCTGATTTTGATTCTGATGAGGACCTGATCTAAGGATACTCTATAGTACTAGAAGAAGAAGAAGATTTTGTTTTAGATTTCCTAAATCATTCCTAAAATAAATATAACTAATTTGTCTGAATTCAGAGTCATACTCAAGTTGTGCTTATAATACTACAAATTTGTTTGTATGAGAGGCAATTATATCATTTAATACACGGTAAATGAATTCGTAAAGAAACACATGCTCGAAATTTACAAATGTACACATCTTAAGATAAACGCTGCTGGCGACCGTTGTCCGTTAAGCAGAGAGAGCGGGTGTACGAGCGCTCGTAGGCGTGAGAACGAGCGTGGATGAGAGAACGAACGTAGGCATGAGCTGGTACACTAACAGTGCGGTGTGGCTGGAATGTCAGCAGAACGGTTGCGGGCCCGCTCCGGACACTATCCAGCCAAATACCTTCGGGTAAATGCCCACTCCCAAGACGACGGAGATGTACGCCGGTCGATGCAACTGGTCATCGGCAAGGTGGATGTCGAATTTGCCCAATCGGCGGCGCTAAGGCCTAAGCGGCGTTTGGATGCGTAAAAGGAGCTCAATTTCGAAGAATACCCAAGTCGGCATTCGACTGTCTTTGACCGTATGACCGTGTTGCACATTTTCGGTGCCGACATGAAAAGTGATCAATTTGAACGCCGTGGCCAAGGACTACTCAGCTCACCGGCGTGCATGGGTCGATGAGGGTTCCCGTTTTGAAGGTTTT
>CM019042.1:31285756-31310257 GCA_009664405.1 Drosophila bifasciata
TTTGACAGAAGAGGGTAAAAAGTTGTTTTATATGGTAAGATAGACGCCAAAGAATATGTTTGGCATTCAAAGAAACCGATTTCCCCCAAAATCTGGAAAAAAAATAGCATTGGATATGCGGGGTTGAGCACTTGGGGTTCAGCTCATATGAACTAGTACGGTACAGTCTGGCGTTGGAGTATTTAACAAAACTGAGTATGCAGATATACTTTAACATACATAACGTTCAGATTAAAATTGAAAGATGCCTTTCAAAAGTATCTTTAAACATGATAATGACCTGAAAACCTCACAAAAGCCCGCTAGGAATTGGGTTTCATCCGAAAATATTGAGGTTTTGCCATGTTCAACTCAGTCCCTGGATCCCAATCGCATCTAAAACTTTTGGGGAATGTCAAATACATTGTTAAAACTGCAAATCTGTCAACCAGACTAAAGTTTTGGCAAAGTGGGTTAAGCATAATCGGCTGAAATCCTATTGACGCGTTGGCAGGACCCTATTGGCCCCATGCCTGTCCGGTGTATGGCCAAAATGACAACAAAATTGATTAGAAACTATATATTAAAGCTCAAGAAACATGAGGAATATGAATCATAGGTTTTAATTTGAGTTTCGTTGATTTTTTTCGATTTTATAAAAATACTACTATTTTATTGAACAGCAGATTTTATGGGTATACGTCAAAAATCAAGCAAAAAAAAATTGGAACGCAAATGTAATGAAACTTCTTCGGTTTTTCTCATATCTACATTCCAATCTATTCAAAAAGGTATCATTTGTTTCATTTGGATGACTGGAAGTGTTAAAAAATAGTTTTGAAAATATGTTGAGGAGCACTACTATTATTTTGAACACAGCTGTACATGTCGCTCTCCAGGATGACGCTTGCCATAGGCAGCTGTGAACGAACCTCTTGTGAGAGTTGCTTGAGGACGCGGAGGGCGAGGTACGGTGCGCAGTTGACTCCGAAAGTGACAGTGGTGAGCTCGTAGTCACACACATCCCGGTACGGTCGCGAAACAGTATTCGCTGATAGGGCGTGTGTTGGGAAGCCACTTGGATTTGCTGATACATCTTGTTGATGTCGGCATTGAAAACGTAGCGGAAGACGCGCCACCTCAGGATTTGCATGGTCAAGTCAGACTGAAGGACTGGTCCAGCATGCAATGTGTCGTTGAGGCTTTTCCCGTTGGAAGACGGGCTGGAGGCGTTGAAGACTACGCGCAGTTTGGTTGTGGGGCTGTCGGGTTTAAACACGGCGTGATGTGGCAGGTAAAATGGCCGGAATCATGACTAGGTGTAACCGCTGTCATGTGGCCGAGCTCTAAATATTCCTGAATGACGGCGTCATACTGCTTCTTGAGCGGCAAGTTCCGCTGCAGCTGCTGCTCGTTTCTAAGGAACTGGGCCTGGGCCGCGCTTCTGGAGTGGCCTAGTTCGACCTTTTATGGACTTGAAAGGGAGAGTAACAACGTATCTCCCATCGGGGGTTCGTTTAGTGGTCTGGAGGAAGTTTTCCTCGCACACTGAATCGGACTCGCTCGTCGGTCTCCCTGGAAGGTCCTCCACCTCCAGAATTTGGTGAGAAGCTTCTCGAGTCGGACATCCGAATTAAACGAGAGCTTCGTGGTGAAAGCGGAAACCGTCCGAGCCGAGTCAGCTGATAGCAGCGAGCCACAAATGGCGAACTGGAAGCCGCTCAACAGGATAGAAGGAAGGATGTCAGCGCCTAGAAGCACATCAATCTGCGAGCTTCGGTGGAAGGAAGGGTCTGCCAATTCGAGGTTTGGAAGGTTATCCAAGAAGTGCTGCGGTACCGGATATGAAGGAAGGTTGCCTGCTAATTGAGGCAGAACATATGCCGTGGTCTCTATCTTGAGGACCGGCCTGGAGGCGGCCCCGATCATGAAGTGGCAACGCTTTTGCGCCTTAGCCGCTACGGTTTGGTTTAAACCCGCGACTTGAGCCTGGATAGCTTCGAACGGTGGCTTAATGATGTTAAAGAGACGTTCAGTGATGAACGTCGCTTCGGAGCCTGAGTCGATCAGAGCGCGGGCACGCAAATTGGTCCCCAGGTGGCAAATATTAATGAGTGCTGTGCCCAGAAGAACGGTACTTGTGCTGGAGGAGAAATAGTTCTGTACGTTGGGCTGAGAATTGGACGAGCTGGGGGTTTGGGCGGACGTCGAAGCCGCCATGTTGGACGGAGGCGCGGAACGATGCAGAAGCGTGTGATGCCTGGCTCCACAAAGTGGAACAATTGTGGCTACTTGAGCAGTCGCGAAGCTGATGGCCTCTTGCGAAGCAATTTAGGCACAGCTGTTTTGTCTTGATGCAATTGGAACGTGCATCAGCGGACATGTTGAGAAAGCGCGGAAATAGTCGGATTGGGTGATTCTCCTTGGAACAGAGATCACACGTCCTCTTCTTCGACTCACTTGGTTCTTGAAAGAAAGAACCTTGTTCGGCACCGAACTGCCGTGCGCCCGGGATGGATTGGATCGGTTGCAAGAAGTGGATGGATTCTGGCCGCCTTGGGAGGGTGGCGGATTCGTAGCCACTCGGGAAGTGGAAGGGTCGCTTTCAATAGCTTCGAGCGTCAAATAGCGCTGAGTGAGGTGCGAGTCGATTTCCTTCCAGGGCGGCACTTCCTTCTTGTCCGTCACGGACGCTTCCCATAAGGCGCGGCTGAGCTTCGGCAATTTTTGAAGCGCAGATAGTTACAAGCGAACTATCCCAATTGTCCGTGCAAACGTTGGAGACCGCTAGCGCATTTAGGACTCCTTGCATCGTACTTTGAAGTTCCTTCAAAGCACGACTGCATTCGGAAGTTACGCGGGGCAAGAAGAGAGAATGTTAATTTGGTTGGTCACCAGAAGCCGATTGTTCTCATATCGGCTGCGGAGAGCCAACCAGGCGGACTCGAAACCGTCATTCGTGAGTGGTATAGTTTCTCTACCGGAGATAATTTGGAATTATTTATCACGATCGCAGTGAACAGATCCCGGAATGTGGGCCAGCGGACGTAGTCCCCTGAGAAAACCTCAATATTGACGGGAGGCAGTCGACAGCCGCCCTGTTGGACTGGCTGTGCGGGAGGGAAGGACTGCGGAGGGGCCAGCTGGGCATTGAGGTCGCTGAGACACTGCTCAAATACCCCATAGCATTCGCCATATGTTTCCCGGATGTCCGCTTGATTTCTGGATCCTCGTCAGCCATCACCGCGGAACAGGCCTTGTATTCGGCCTCGACGTCCGTCCACATGCTGAGGATTTGGCCTCGGCGGACCTCGGACAGAGGGGCGGATGGGGCGGAAGTGATACGCTCTGCCAGGTGGGATAGTCGGCCAATGGCGGCTACCAATTTGGTCCGAGCGGCAGAGGTGGCGGATTGAGCCATTGTGGTGAAGTGGCGAGAGCTGACGGGACCAGTGATGCAGCCTTTCGGATCCTGTTTAGTTACCGATGGAACCTTAAGGGTCACCGGAGACGGAATAGGACCGATTTGGTCCTTGTAGCAGGGCTGCTACTGACTGCTCTCGAGTGAGGGATGCCTTGATTGGCTGTGTCGGAGTAGTTCCGGAGGCGGACGAGGTGCGTAGCCGGTTGGACGAGGTGACCTGTTGGCATAATTTAAAAGGACCCACGCAAGAAAAAATCGTTTTTTTTGGAAGTCTGTGGGGGACTGCAGACTGGTCTGAGTAGAGTTGACTCGGAACCGTCAGGAAACACCCGTAACAAACACGGACTATCAGACAAAAGGCCTCAAGCTAGCTGGAAGGCAATAATCCGGAACGACTCCAGATTGTTTGAGATCACCTGTAGGTGAGAAATCTCAAACAATGAGTGACCCTATATTGAGCCGAGCTGAGGAGAGGAACGGTCACACTGGAGTAGCAATATTTGGAAATTTTGACTGTGCGATGCTCCCTCCGTTTACCCCTTGACGCAGTCGTGAGCGGAACTGGATTACTATCGGATGGAAGGAAGCAATGGATGCAGGCACGGACACCTCACAGAAACGGAACAACAATATTTTTTATCAAAACAACAAAAAAAAAATATTTTTTGTTTGTGATGTGTGTTTTTCTTGGACGTGGTCGGATTCTTTAATTATTTAATTAATTTATTTTTCTCTATTCGGATGAACACCGGGTTCGGATGCCGATAGTTTTGGGCCACCTCTCACTCTCGGAACAAAAAAAAATATTAAAACACGGAACACAAATTTGCCAATTTGTAAGGTAAATTGCCAAATAATTACGGAAAATGCGCCGTGCCTTGGTCGCGAGTAATTAATTTGGACTCTGGAGATTGTGGGAGAAATTGGAGACCTTGCGAAAAGTGGCTGGAGGGGGCACGAATTTCACTTAATCGCGGATTTTCAAATATGGCATTTGCGCGGAGTTGTGGAATGCGGTATTTAATTGTTTTGGTATTTTTGTTGAATGTGTGTATGTATGTATATAGTTGGGAGCCAACTATGCAAATAAATGTAATAAATAAATAAATAAAATAAATAATAAATTTAATTAAGAAAACACAGGTAGCTGGATGGATACTTTTATTGGTGCTGTAATGTGTATATGTTGGTATGTGTGTGTGTTCACTTGCACTTGGAGTGTGCCAGTGTATATTGTATTAGGGTAGAGCGCGGATAGAATGCTCTTGGAGATCTGTATATTAATGTAGGTGTGTGCGAATTCACTTGCACTTGGATCGTGCCAATATATATATTATTGGGGTAGGCCGCGAATGGAACGCACTGAAGAAATATTTAGTGTATGTGCGTGTGAATTCACTTGCACTTGGAGTGTGCCAATATATATATATTATTGGGTAGGGCGCGGATGGAACACACTAGAGAAATATTAATGTATGTGTGTGTGTATGTACGAAAGCCGCTCTCATGGGCTGGAATGCGTACATACATAGGCGCGGAATACGGACTTTTATTTAATATATTGTATTAAATAATTAATTATTACCGAACGGCCGGAATTGCCGATAATATGGCGGTGGCGAAGTTGGAAGCACTACGGATAACGGAGATGGCGATAGTACATATATAAGGCTATATATATGTGTACTTCGGTCGCGGCACTTTGAAATTGCGGAATTTTTTCTGGAACATAAACCGCTAAATGGAGGCGGTTTATGGTAAAGAAGGCAAGCGTACTTATCTTGAGATTTCCTGGTGATGGCGATGCCATGCTCGAAGGCTGGAGAAGCTTTTGGGGAAGCAGTAAATCCGGCTCGAAGGACCAATATTTGAGCCAAGGGGCTCGTAAAATTTCCAGGTCGATAATCCCAAGAAAAGTCCAAGTCAGAATCCAAGAAGAGTCCAGAAGAAAGCCGGGGTTGTCAATTTCAATCGATTTATTGGTATTTATGGGTTTTTGTACAGGGAGTACTCGCGTGCGAAGGTAGCCCGAGTCGCTTAGGGTGAAAGCAAACGAATGAGTTGAAGTTATGCTGAAAGCTGCTGAGGGCTGCTGGGAGCGAGAGCGGGAGCAGGAGCGCAAGTAGATGGAGATTGCGCTCAAGCTGCCGAGGGCTGTCGGCAGCGAGAGCGGGAGCGTGATCGTGGGCGGAGCGTGCCCGTGGTGAATTTAAGAATGAAGAGAGCGTCGCCGGGGAAAAAATGCTCTTAAGTATGAGGGCGAAAGCGAGGGCAGCCGCTTGCGTAGCTGGAGTGCTAACACTGAGATGTGGCTGGAGTGCCCACAGAGCGGTTGCCCCGCCAGCGCCGTCCCCACTCTGAACACTCATACAATGTCGTTTCATTTCTTGCATACCACTCGACTCATTCCAATTCAATTCGAATGCATTCAAAAAGCGTATGTTGGGAGTGGACTCATGCAGATGTCTACTACCTACCCACCAATTTTCAGGCATATCGGTACAGCCGTTCTTGAGTTATAAATTATTTAACTAACATGACTTTCTTTTATATATATAGATTGTCAAAAAGGCAAGAATTTTGAAAATATTCACTTAATACTGAAGATTTACTGACACTGTACGTATTATTTTGATCAGCCTGATATTGACTCTGAAGTAAAAAATTGATCTACTATGTTACTATCTGATATTTACTATCTGAACTTAAAATTTGCTGAATACGACGGGTGCTGATGTCAAAGACACAGTTTATCCCTTAATATCCCGTGAACTATTCGCTGTATTTAAAAAGCCAAATTATTTATTTGTCGTTTTATTCGATCAGACACTAAGCAAGGTCGACCGGTTTCTACTGTTTTATGTTATCCTGCCGGGTTCTTTTTAAATTTTTTGACAGTATTCTTGCTTATTTCCGTTCCCTGTGTAGATTAAGAATAGTTTTTTGCATATTCTCCGAACACTTTACTCCATTCCCTTTTTTATACCCGTACTCGAAGAGTGAAAGGGTATATTGTATTTGTGGTATTTGCTGTCTGTCCGTCTAGTTTGTCGCCCATTGCTCGGAGACTATAAGAGCTAGAGCAACAAAATTTTTTTTCCAGACTGATGTTATATCTCACTCCTAGAAAAATGTCTTAAAATTTCGCCCCGCCCACTTCCGCCCCCACAAAGGGCGCACATCTGTGGCGTCCACAATTTTAAATATAACAAAAAACTAAAAATGCAGAATCATAGAGAAAGACCATATCTATCAGGGGCCCAAAACGGATCGGGTCATTAATATAGCCACAATAGAGAAATAACTTCGCTCCCTCTCTTTCGCACTCACACAAAATTGAGTCGATTTGGTTTTTCGTACAAATGAACGCCTGGATCTCAGAGACTATAAGAGCTAGAGCAACCAAACTTTCTGCCAAGACTCCTGTGATACCAAACCTGAACAAGTGTATTTCAAAATTTCGCCCCGCCCCCTTCCGCCCACCCAAAATATGAAAACCCACAATTTTGAAGATAGAAACGAGAAAGAACGTACGAAGTCGCTTCGAATGCGACTCTACTTTTATACCCGTACTCAGTGATTTATGTGGGCTTTTTAAAATGTTTTATCAGTTTTACATTTTACATTTTTTGCTACATCTGTCATCGATATCTACATCTCCATCATCTACATCAGTTCTCACAACAACACACGTACACTGCACGAGGCAGCATGTTTGAGCGTGAGTGTGTGTGTGAGAGAATCTGCTGCGACAATCAACCCCAATAAATGACTTACGCAGCAAACTGGTGAGGGAAACACAGAACGGCGGGGTATTCCCGCTGCTGAAAATTCATTTGATCATTGTGGCTACAATAATGATCCGATCTGAACCAAATTCTGGAATCTGGTAGATATGGTAATTTTCTACGATACTGCATTTTTAGTTTTTTTCTATCTTCAAAATTGTAGATTTTCGTCTTTTGTAATGGGAAGGGGGCGGGGCGAAATTTTGAAATACACTTGTTCAGGTTTGGTATCACAGGAGTCTTGGCCAAAAGTTTGGTTGCTCTAGCTCTTATAGTCTCTGAGATCCAGGCTACACAAAATACAAAACCAAATCGACTCGATTTTGTGTGAGTGCGAAAGGGTGGGAAACGAAGTTTTTTCGTATATTTTCCTCTATTGTGGCTATATTAATGATCCGATCCGATTCAGATTTGGGCCCCTGATAGATATGGGCTGTCTCTATGATTCTGCATTTTAGTTTTTTGTTATTTTCAAAATTGTGGACGCCACAGATGTGCGCTCTTTGTGTGGGCGGAAGTGTGCGGGGCGGATTTTTTAAACTTTTTTTCTAGGAGTGAGAGAACACATCAGTCTGGAAAAAATTTGGTTGCTCTATCTCTTTTATCCTTCGAGCAATGGGCGACGAACAAGACGGACAGACGGACGGACAGACAGGGCTATATCGACTCGGCTTTTGATGCTGATCAAGAATATATATACTTTATATGGTCGGAAATTACTTCCTTCTCTATGTTACACACATCCACTTTTACCACAAAAACTATATATATACCCTTATACTCTTCGAGTACGGGTATAAAAAAACGAAAAATGCAGTATCGTAGAAAATGATATCTACATGATTCCCGAATTTGGTTCAGATCGGATCATTATTGTAGCCACAATGATCAAATGAATTTTCAGCAGCGATTTTTCCTCTTGCCCGTTATTTTTTGCGACGTAAGTCATTTATGGATTGATATTCGCTCACACTCACACTCACGCTCTGCCTCGCGCAGTGTCCGTGTGTTGTTGTGAGAAGTGATGTAGATGTAGATGACAGATGTTGCAAAAAAATGTAAAATGTAAAAAACTTTTAAAGCTCCACATGAATCACATGTGTACTGACTGAGTTAGGTATAAAAAGTAGAGTCGCGTTCAAAGCGACTCCGTACGTTCTTTCTCGTTTACTTTATTTACGTGTGGAACTGTATTAAATGAACTTTTATTTAGCCTTTGATTGTTAAATTTACTTGTTCACAGCTAAAAAGAATAAATTACTCACCTTTAACTACGAAAAACTTGAATACACAGTCAATTAGCACCGCTTTCCTGATGTTGTGCCAATAATTATTTCGTACTAGAAAAAAAAACACGTCTCACAAAAACTGGTCAGGAAAACAAAATATAATCTTTTAACCTGCCGTTACTTTCTTTAAATGCAGATACATTCAAAAAAAATTGTGTGTCGTTACAAATGCTTACCATTTCTTAAAAATTTTGAAAAATATCTATGATAAATGACTGTCCCAATATTTATTTCGACCAGGTATTTTCTTTTTATACCGTTATCTTATACGATAAATCATTTTATTTTATTGAATAAAAATACTCAAAGTATAAGGGAGAAGAAATTATAAGTATTAGGTTTTATGTTATGTTAAAACTTACGTAGATGTGTGTATTATTATGATCATGTATGTACATATCCATGTTTTAATATTATTGAAAATTAAAAATTAATTGGTATATATATATATTTTTTTTTCAGTCAAATTTCAAATTGCTCATCTGTATGAAGTTCAAAATAAGCATAAGGCTGCAAAGAAAGCCTATGAATTTATACTCAATGAAAAAAATATATCATTGAAGTTAAAAGCTGATGTTTATAGACAACTTGGTAAGTTAATATATCAATATTAAAAAGTTCGTTTATATTTAAAAAACAAATATTCCTCAAAACTGTTTCTTAAAATGGGAGGTACAACCGATGCGTGGTTGTGGTTGGATTGACTTGAAATTCACTTATTTTAAGTGATAATATGATCAATTCCATTCTGCTCTCTAGCAGTATTATTAAACTTTATGCAAAAAAAAGTAAATCTGCACCATTGTGGTTTGTAAAGCCTTTTCTGTAATTTTGACCAAACGCAACAAAATATAATTCAATTAGAAAAATTTCTTTTAAATTTAATTCCTATAAACTAATAACAAAACCAACATAATTTAAGCAACATTTTCGAATGAAAAAAATATCTCAAATTTGTTAAAGAGGTGATTCAGAGTGGTCATGCTTTTATTCTCTGATGAGATTATTAAAAAATAGCACAAAGTCAAAGAAGGTCTTCACTGTTTTTTGTCGGTCTTTCAAAGTCTTCACTGGGAAGGTCTGCTGGATGGATGATTGTAGCTTAAGAGTGCGATTATTTAAAAAAGTGTCATTTAAAAAAATGTTAGGGTCTCAAATTGTTCCTTTTGTTATTAAAAAAAAAAAAAAATATAAAGTTTTAGCTCAATTAGAGGTGCAGACTTGAGATTAAAGTTTAAAAAATGAAATCTTTTGACCATGGTTGTTTGCCAGCTATACCTTATACGTAGATTGCTATTTAAGTTTTTGGCCTAAGTATGAAAACCCCAACTTAGGCGCCTTAAAAAGGGTTTTATTATTTTTCCTTGATGATTAATAAACTTTTGCATTCGAATGAACCAATTAGACACCTCTAAAACAAGCATTTTGAATACATCAACCGCTTCTTCTGGCATCAAAAACCGTTGACCGCGTAGTTTATTCTTGAAATTAGGGAACAAGAAGAAGTCATTGTTTGCCAAGTCAGGACTGTACGGAGAATGACCAAAAATGCCTTTGCCTGTGCCAAAAAAATGGTTGTACAGCAATCAGAATTAACAGTTTTACGTTCATCTAAGGGCACTGTAGACACATGACTGCCGTAATGCCGAAAAAACAGTCGAACATTTGCTTCTATGTGCTTTGCGAGCGAACAACTTTTGTTGGATTTGGTTCATCTTAGAAGACTCAAACAGTCAATTGTTATTTTGTTTTCGGCTCGTATGAATCGTATGAATATATCCAGGATTCGTCCCTTGTGTACGATCGTACTTTTAAATAATTTGTTTGCACCCATCGACCAAACACAAAGTTTTTTTTTTTCTGGATTGTTAAATTATGTGAGACCAACGGGAACGAACACACCTTTTTTTACACCCAGGTGATCATGGAACATCTTATTAATGGACGTCATACTTTTGTCCAAGGAAGCCTCTATCTCACGGTATGTGACATGAAGATCTTTGTTAATCAGATCTTGCACAGCATCGATATTTTTGGCACCACAATGATTTTGGACGACCTTCACGGAATTCGTCGCTGAGTGTACAGCGACCTTTACAAAAGTTCTTTACAAAGCTAAGGGAAGGGGCTCGTTCGCCGTATAATAATTTTTAGTTAATCGATGCATTCTTGTCTACCTAGTCCACGCCGAAGGTTGTGAAAAATAATCGCACGAAAATGTTCAGAGCCTAATTTTATTTTTCTGCAGGTAAATGGTTGAGTTATTGTTATTGTTATCGCAAACGTAGTCGTACATTAAAAGTTGTATGTATGTAGGTGTAGATGTGTAATTGATTGTATACGGTACATGAACCGTCTACAGGTTTGTCCCCTCAACTAGCACTTAAACCAGTTGGACTGCGGAGTGGGTTTCCTTTTGAAGAGAAAATGGATTGCTCGGGAAGAATGTGTATAGACAGTATGTTGTTGTGGTACAATACTGACTCTGATACTCATTCTTCCCGAGTAATCAATTATACCACATCACTGTGCGCTCAAGCCTAAAAGCACCACCACAAAAATTCAAGTCGTGTTTGATGCATAAATTATTTTATGGGAATAAAATAGTTTTTCCGAAAATTTAAGCTCACTTGGCTTGGTGTCGCATGGGCCACTTAATGGTGCAGTAAAAAAAAAATTAAACATAACATTAATTTGTAGTTTATTAAGATAATTATTTGGTTGCAGAAGGTAGGGTATTAGGAAAATATAACTAAATGGTGACTTAACATACATTAAAATTGTATTAGAAGGGCCGTGGGCGTCACTGCAGTGCGTAGGAGAGAATGCTCATTCGACGACTCCGAGATGAAAGAAAACTTTATAAATCCATTTCCAGGTTATTGAAACGATTCAAAACTTCGATGCCTTAAAACCGGCACTAAAAAAATCATCATCTAAGACTGATGATCGGATGGTTTAGTTGGTTAAAGGCGACCCGTTCAAGTCTTCCGAGACGATTTACAACGAAATTGAGAATATTGTATTATCACGCACCGTTCGGCAACGATTGGCAACAATATCAAGCCTACCAGGTAGGATTGCTCGCAGGGTTCTTTTGCTTCGGTCGGCAAATTTACAGATCAGGAAAAAATTTGCATTAGATTGTAGAACCTGGTGCGAACCGGAGGTTGAGAAAAAAGATGGGTAATATTCTCTGGACTGATGAAACCAAGTTAAATTTATTTGGGAATTATGCCAAAAGGAATGTTCGTTATCCGAAAGGCAAATAATTTGATTACACATGTAAAACTGTGAAACATGCAGGTGCTAGTCTAATGGTATGGGGCCGCTTTTTCATGATGTTGGTCCGATTCATCGTATTGACGGAATAATGGACAGATTCGTATACAAAGATCTATTGGAGACGGTGATGCTACCATATGCCGAGGAAAATATGCCACTTTTATGGAAGTTCCAGAAGGATAATGACCCGAAATTTTATTTTCTCGACATCCGAGAGCAAAATGTGAAGGATTTTGAGTGGCCAAGTCAATCTCATCGAGAATCTCTGGGATGAACTCAAAAGAGAGGTCAGAAGGACTTTTTGTCAAAATAAAAATCATCTTATGGATATTGTCCAAAGAGTATGATACAACATTCAAATTGGACCTTGTCGCAAATTAATATTCTCCATGCCAAGACGAATGGACAAAAAAAGTCCTGCAAAAATAATGGCGGATATACCGAGTATCAATTTATTATAAAACAATACCAAAAATAGTAAAATATCGATTTAATTTAAACATTTATCTTCGTACACCTATTATTGTGTCCAGCTAAAATTGGCGCATTTAAGGAAATTTATGAAACTGTTTTTACTTTTTGTTCAAAGACAATTTATATAAGTTTTGAACAAACTTTTGATTTTTGAGATTGGAGAAAATGTGAATTAAAAATACAAAAAAAAAAAAAACCATAAGAGTATACACCAAAAAAAACGAGAAAGAACGTGTTGAGTTTCCATTAACGCGACACTTATTTATACCCGTACTCACATGTTAGTTTCTGATTTATGTGGAATTTTCAAATGTTTTATCATTTTGTACACAACATTTTTTTGCTGCATACGTCATCTACATCTACATCAGTTCTCACAACAACACACGAAGCAAAGTTGGTTAACAGTGTGTGAGCGAGAGAGAGAATCAGTAGCGGCTATCATCCCTAAATGGGCCTGGGGGAGAACTTGCTGCGGAAAATTCAGACAGACATGGCCATATCGACTCGGCCATTGATGCTGATCAATAATATATATACTTTATGGGGACGGAAACGATACCGCACAAAAAAATTGTAAATTTTAGCTTATTATATCACAGACGGTAATCTGAAATAACAAATTTTTTCCTTTTTTAATATTTTAGGTAATTTTTAAATATTTCGATTTTATATTTGCAGGATGGATGTACCACTGCGTAGAATGCCTAGGCGAAAAAAAGAACGTGAATCAGGCGCATTGACTTTTCTACAAAAGTCTATTGATGCTGATCCGAAAAGTGGCCAGTCATTATATTTGTTGGGCAGATGCTTCGCAGGAATAAATAAAGTCCATGATGCCTTCCTTGCATATCGAAACTCTGTAGAAAAAAGTGAAGGAAATGCGGATACCTGGTGCTCGATTGGGTAAAGTTATGCTTATTTCGACTTTTATAAACAAATTAAACTAAATAACATTTCAAGCGTTTTGTATCAACAACAAAATCAACCGACGGATGCACTGCAAGCTTACATATGTGCTGTCAATTAGATAAAGACCACAAGGAGGCTTGGACAAATTTGGGAATTCTTTTATGAGAGCTGTGGTCAACTACGAGATGCCTATGCCTGTTACTTAAATGCAACTAAAAAAGTATTGTTCCAGGTAACATTTTTTAAACCCTAACACAAGGGTTCAATCTAATTTCGCATCGAGTAGTTAAGTTGCACTTCGTTTTTTGTAAATAGCAATTTTGAAAAATTTGTTGTAGAGTAGAAAAAAGAAGAATCTTTTAACTTGTAATTATAAGGCAGGCTCCTACGAAAGTTAGGTGCTCCCGCATTCGTAAAACATAAAACTTTTCCGTTTTAAAACGGCAACATTTCTGCCCGAACGAAAAGTAAACGGCTTTTGTATACAATAAATCAAATCTTAAAAAAAAAAACGAGAAAGAACGTGAGGTTTCGCTGTTAACGCGACACTACTTTTATACCCGTTCTCAGTCGGTATGATTTACAGTGCCGCTCAACTGAATAGGTTTGACATCTTTTTTTATACCCGTACTCGAAGAGTAAAAGGGTATATTGTATTTGTGGTAAAAGTGGATGTGTGTAACATAAAGAAGGAATAATTTCCGACCCTATTAAGTATATATATTCTTGATCAGCATCTATAGCCGAGTCGATATAGCCCTGTCTGTCCGTCCGTCTTGTTTTTCACTCGAAGGCTATTAGAGCTAGAGCAATGAAATTTTTTTCCCATACTGATGTTATATCTCACTCCTAGAAAAATGTTTTAAAATTCCTCCCCGCCCACTTCCGCCCCCAAAAAAGGCGCACATCTGTGGCGTCCACAATTTTAAAGATAACAGTAAACTAAAAATGCAGAATCATAGAGAAAGACCTTATCTATCAGGGGCCCAAATCTGAATCGGATTTGATCATTAATATAGCCACAATAGAGTAAAACATACGAAAAAACTTTGCTCCCTCTCTTTCTCACTCACACAAAATCAAGTCGTTTTGGTTTTTCCTATAAATGAGCGCCTCGATCTCAGAGATCATAAGAGCTAGAATAACCAAACTTTCTGTCTAGACTCCTGTGATATCGCTTCAGTGCAAGTTTATTTCAAAATTTTGCCACGCCCACTCCCGCCCCCCCAAATGACGAAAATCCACAGTTTTGAAGATAGAAAAAAACCAAAAATGCAATATCGTAAAGAATGACCATATCTACCATATCTCGAATTTGGTTTAGATCGGATCAGTATTGTAGCCACAATGATCAAATGAATTTTCAGCAGCGAGTCCCCTTGCGTGGGGTGGCCCCCCCAACAAAAAATACATTTTTATTAGGGTTGATGGCAGTAGCGGCTACTACTGATTGTCTCACACTCACGCTCACAGACTCTGACTCGTGCAGTGTACGTGTGTTGTTGTGAGAACTGATGTAGATGTAGATGACAGATGCAGCAAACAAATGTAAAATGTAAAACTGATGTAAAGACTGACTGAGGGTATATAAAAGTAGAGTCGTGTTTACAGCGACTCCGTACGTTCTTTCTCGTTTTTTATATTGTTTGGTATTCCCCATAAACAGAAACAGTGCTACCGATCTTTAAATTGCAGTCCATATATTTTGTTTTGATATTTTAAGAAAAAAGCCCCCAAAAACAGAAAAAAAAATAGCACCATGAGCCTGTGTTTTCGTGAATACCCTGTATTTCGCGGAATTGATTTTTTAGAAGGCACGTGTTCATTAGTTTTGACTACGATTTGTTTCAATCATAAAAGTTTATAATAATAGTTACAATGGGACGTGGAAAGCACTACACTGCGGAGAAGCGCGATCTTATCAAAAATTGATATTAGATGCAAAACTTACAGAGAAGTTGGTAGATTGGTAGGATGATCGATCCTATAAAATGATTAAAAACGCCATAAACTATGAAGAAAAAACTGAAACACGCGGACGAAAACGATCTGTGACCCCTCTTCATGTCCACAGACTGATTTTTCAGAGCAAGAAGGGTCACTTCAAGCCTGCTACCGAGCTTAAAAAAAAATCTTAAAATAAAGTCGACGGACCAAACAGTTCTCACATATCTAAGGCAACATATTCTTAAAGCCTGCAGCCCAAGAAAGGTACTACTTCTAGGGCCAAGGACCATGCAAATTGGAAATCCCGAAAATGGAGAAATATTGTACGGTCAGATGAGTCCAAAGTGGTTATATTTGGTGGAAAGGGATCCCGATTATACCGTAGACGACCAAAAAGAAGTACCCAGTACACCACAACAACTTTTAAGCATGGAGGGTGTAGTGTAATGGTATGGTCCTGCTTCTCCTACTTTGGAGTAGGTCCAATACATTGAATAAAACAATCATGGATCAGCACGTGTACGTGAATATCATGGAGACAGTAATGCTGCCCTTTGCAGAATATGAAATGCCGCTCGTATGGGTCTTTCAACAGGATAATGGCCCCAAACACACCAGCAAGAAAGCAAAGGAATGGTTTAGCGCAAAATCTGTGAACGTTTTTGGAGTGGCCTGCTCAGCCTCCTGACCTGATGCTCATCGAAAATCTGTGTTCCGACGTTAAGAAGGCAGTTGCTGCTTCCAAGCCAACCACTATCGGATCACTTTGGGAAGAAATTAAAGAGTCCTGGTCAAAAATTCCCTAAAACGAACCCAGGACTTAGTTGATTCTATGCCAAGACGTTGTGCAGCTGTTATTACCAATAAAGGGCACAGTACTAAATATTAAATTATGCATATAGATTTAGTATTAATAGTTCAAAGTGTTTAACTAATGAATTCGTTACTTATTGCTTATTTTTTTAATTTGAAATCAATTTTGAAAAGTATTTTTTCGCCTAGTTTTGTCAATTTCACTAAAGTTTCTTAAATAACTTAAAAACTTTTAAACAAGATATTTTTTTTCTGCCCATGTTTGTAAGAGTCACCCATTTATAAAAATGTGTTTAAAGTTTCCTTAAAGTTAAAAATGTGAGTTGGGCACTTATTTAAAAATTTCTTGTGAGGGTGGTGCTATTATTTTTTTTCAGCTGTATGTATATCTGCAAGTACGTGAACAAGGTAGTAACATGGGTGTGTTCGGAGTTGCTGCCAAAAAATTAAAAATTAAAAAAAAAGATCACTCATTTCAAATGGGAGGCTATGTCAGTAGTAATGAGGCGATGTGGCTTATTTTGTCATTTCCAATACATGAAAGACATATACTATACTATAGTATATTCCAGTTCTAAGGTCAGGGTATGTGGAAAGAAATATAAAAATTTCAACGCGAAATGCGAAAACCAAATCCTATAACCAATACACGCACAGTTTGTAGGTACTCAGTACACACGCACGTCTACGTCACTACGACACAAAACCCCAAATCTGAAGTCGAACCTGTTGAAGACAATACAGACATACATTTTTATGTCCGTGTGACAGAAATGCTGGATTTTCTGTCGCATGACGTCATGAGCGAACATGTTCAAGGGATTCTGGGTTCCCGAATCCGAATTCAGCTGCGACAAATTCGTTGCAGGCGGTGACCAATCTATAATGTATTTGTTCTGTGGTATAGTATAGAAGCTGTTTTAACTATCTAGGTAGAACGTTCTCTATCCGCAACCTGCGACCCGTCCGAGCCTGATAGGAACCAGATCGAACCTTCTGGGTAAAGTTACAAAAATGAGTTGTGAATTGGAAATTAGTATTTAGTATTAGAATAATCGGGATCTTATTTCAAAACGGGATCAGCAAAACAGTTTACATCACCGTGTTAAATTACAACTTTTTGTTTGATTTTTTTTAGAATACCACCATATTTCGCAGGGAAGAATCAATACCCATAAATAAAGACGCCATTGGATTTTCTAAAGGTTTATCACAACGCATACAATTTTGGATATTCAACTCGGCCAGGCACCTCTACCAAGTATTACATCAAAACGGCGACAGCTTTGTTCGATTGAAGAAGCTTGGAATCTTCCAATTTCATTGGAAATGAATTCCAGACAACAACAAACAGCTCAGATGCAGCCGCGACAGGTAACGAAATACCTACACATATATTCATAAAATGTAAACAAACAAGCAAACAAACATATCATTTACGTTGAATGAAACCAAACGTAATTTATACACTCGCCACTTGATTTAGACACCCAATTAAGTCAGTTTCCCATCGCCCACTGCTTACTTTTTTGTACAAAACATCTTTTGTTGCAGAATCATACAGAAAACCCATTTCTATCAGAGGCCCATATCTTAATCGGATCAGATCATTAGTATAGCCACAAAATATAAAACCATTTGGTGAAGCATCTTTCCCTCTCGCTCTCTCTCAAACACCAACGAGTCGACTTTTCCTATTCTTCCATAAGAGCGCCTGATCTCAGAGACTGCAAAGCTAGAGCAACCAAACTTTCTGTCAAAACTCTTGTGATACCAGTTCAGTACAAGTGTATTTTAAAATTTCACCACGACCCCTTCTGCCCCCTTAAAAGACGAAAGTCCGAAATTTTGAAGAAAGACAATAACGATCTGGTTCAGATCGGATCATTATTATAGTCGCAATGATAAAATTAATTTTCAGCCTCCGAATTTCACATAAATCACATGTGCACTAAGTACGTGTATAAAAATAGTGTCGCGTTAACGGCGATTCCACGCGTATAGAACGCGACGACGAACTCTAAGACGAATTTCTGCCATATCTGCTTGTTCCTTTCCTGAAATGTTCCGATAGAGGCATAAGATAGCATTTAGTGCATCATTTGGGGTGAGGAAAGCCCAACTGATACATAGGGCGCCAGTTCTCAAAGAAGATTATTGCAACGTCTTCCGCATATGCCGCTAGTCCATTTTGCAGCCCTCCCGGAGAGAATTTTTCCAGGTCAAAGATAACCTTGTTGACTGCTATGTTCCATAGAAGGGGAGACAGGACGCCATCTTGCGAGGTGCCTCTGTGGGCATACAGTGATAATGTCACCATCCTGCATATGAAGAAATGATCGATGAGCGTCACCAAGTACCTTCCACCCCCAGGTTAGCTTCTTGTATGACATTGTTAAAGGCTCCCTCAATATCGAGAAAAGCAATTTAGGAGTATTTTATTAAATGCAGAGATCTTTCTACCGAAGAAATCACTTAATGATGTGCCGTATCCGTAGATTTTCCTTTACGGTAGGCATGTTGGGTGCCTGACAGCATCTGAGAATTATTAGTTGTCCTAAGTGGGAGTCCGACTAGTCTTTTAAAAATCTTGAAAATAAAGGACGATAGACTGATTATACAAAAGTCCTTTGCGGTTGAGTAAGACAATCTTAGCATTTAACCAAGCTTGAGGAATTTTCCCCACACATGAATCCAGTTGACAGCCATGTCTCCTGCCTTGATGATTTGTACGGGTTAAAGCTGCTCGTCTTGAGTGGCACATCGGTCCATTGTAGGGGATTAGGTACTATTGTTGTAGGAAGTTTTTTCCCAGTTGGCTTTCTTGTGGTTAATGGAGTCAGTAGGTTTTGCGATCTCGAGGGATAGTATTGTCTCGATATACAGTCATGTGAAAATAAGAAGGACAGTTGGGCATGCTTCAGAAAATCTAATATAATATATAAAAATAAGTCGGGTTTTCTTATTGACGATAATAACTCCAGAACGCACGAACCGATTTGCACGGTTTTGCATTCGTTGAAAGGTCTCAATGGCTCCGTTAGGTTTATAGCAATGAAAATTCAATGAAAAATTTCAAAAGATTCGAAAAATTTGGAAAAAATAAGCGGAAAATGCATTTTTATTATCTACTATATACTACATACAGCGCCAAACCAATATTTTAAGTAGGCGCCGGTGCGTGATACATTGTTTGACAGCTACTCATTGTTCTCGGCTCAGTTAATTTCATGTGACAAACCGGGATTGTGTTCACTGTAAAAAACGAAATTAAAAAAAGTTATTCGTTTCCTCATATTTCAATTGGAAACCATCAAATCAATCACGTGTATTGTGAACAGCAGGCATTTGTCTTTAAGGTGGTAAGTTGAACTGTGTAAATTATGTGGATCGTGCATTTGAGGTTAAAGTGGACAGAGTCCACAGTCCAAAATGCCTATAGGACGACGTGCGAACATCGGCCGCCGCACAAGACATGCAAAGCCAGCAACAAGTGTATTTACAGCACTTAAGCGAAGAAAGACCAAATATAAGAAGAGGAAATTCCCGATTGGGACAACGCGTGAGGACACGAAGATCATTGGCATCATACAATCGCTTGGCATTCGAATATGATCCCACTGCGAACTACAGTGATGATGAAAATTTAGATATTGGATCAATGACGACTATATGCCGATATTGCAATGCGTTAAAGTTCAAAAAGAGAAACGGCTGGATTGTGCTGCGCAAGTGGAAAAGTCAAACTGGATCCATTACTTACACCACCACAGCCACTGAAACCATTGTTCGATGGAAGTGATCCCGATTCCATCCATTTTCTTCAACACATCCTTGAATACAATAACTGCTTTCGCATGACTTCCTTTGGAGCTAATATCATTCGAGAAGTCGGCTTCATGCCGACTTGCAAGGTAAAAAGATACAACACACATAACCAATCACTCACACCAACACAATTAATTGCAACACGTAACAACTACATATACACCACACACTACACCATCACACGATCAGAAGTTACACCGTATTCTTCAACAAATGATTGTTTGCAATTAAAGATACAAGGACAAATATATCATTTGCATGGTTCAATGGTGCCAACACCAGATGAACCGCATCAATTTCTGCAAATATATTTCATTTCGTCGATGGTGGATCAGCTGAATGTGCGGTGCAATATACAGGGAACACAACAGTTAAAGAGACGAATTATTGAACAGTTGCAAGCATTTTTTTCACGCTAATAATGCTGTGGTTAATATGTTCAAAACAGGATTGGAACGAATGCCATCGGATACGCACAAATTTGTCATAAGAGCGGATTGTACACCAACAGGTGAACATGTGCGAAGATTCAATGCACCCACCGTTATTGATGTTGCTGCAATTATTGTAGGCGATCAAACTAAGTCGCGAGACATTGTCGTTCAGCGAAGATGCAATATCATGCTTCGTGTAAACGAGACACATCGTTTGTACGATGCGTTACAATATCCAATCATTTATTGGTAAGGGCAAGACGGATACGACATCACGTTGAAGATGGTCGATCCAATTCAGGTACAATATTCACACAATAATTATTGCTATTATTGGTTTCCATTAACAATTCATTTAATTTGGCATTTTCAGGCGTATCAACGAATAAAAATCTAAGCGCAATGAATTACTATGCGTATCGTATGATGATTCGTACACATGAGGAGAATGTCATTCTAAAAGTGCCGTAGGCTATTCCAGCAATTCGCTGTCGACATGTATGTTAAAGTCGAGACCGAACGTTTAGCGTTCATCCGATTCAATCAGGCAAAGCTACGATCTGAGGACTATATACACTTGCGTGATGCTATTCATTCAGATGGTGATGTTCAAAATATTGGACGTCTGCCGATTCTCCCATCATCTTATATCGGAAGCCCACGCCACATGCACGAATACGCTCAAGACGCTATGACGTACGTGCGAAATTATGGAACTCAGATTTATTTATTATGTTCACATGCAATCCGAAGTGGACGGAAATTGAACGTGAGTTGGAACCGGGCCAAAAACCGCAAGATCGCCATGACATAATCGCCAGAGTATTTCAGCAAAAACTCAAGGTTATGATGGATGTGCTTACTAAGTATCGAGTTTTTGGTGACACACGTTGTTATATGTACTCGGTGGAATGGCAGAAGCGTGGACTACTGCATGCTCATATCCTAATTTGGTTGTTGAACAAATTACGTTCAAATGAAGTGGATGACATCATATCAGCTGAAATTCTGATCCAGTCACTGATCCCCACCTACACGACATTGTGACGACACAGATGGTGCATGGACCGTGCGGTGCATTAAATCCATTATCGCCTTGCATGGCTAATGGAAAGTGCACAAAACGATATCCGCGACCGTTAGTTGCTGAAACAGTCACGGGAACGATGGATATCCAGTTTATCGTCGGCGTTCAAGAGAAGATAATGGTCGAACTATCAAAGTTAAAGTTCAAAATCAAGAGATTGAGATCGGAAATGAATTCATTGTACCATATTGCCCGCCCTATCACGAATTTTCAAAAAACACATGCAAACGTTGAGAGTTGTCATTCGGCCAAATCAATCAAATATTTGTGCAAGTACGTCACAAAAGGCAGCGACATGGCTGTGTTTGGTATTGCGTCGGAAAATGCGAATGACGAAATCAGCAACTTCAAATGGGCAGATACGTCAGTACCAATGAAGCACTGTGGCGATTATTATCATTTCAAATTCATGAAAGATATCCCACGGTTGTACATTTAGCAGTGCATTTGGAAAATGGCCAAAGAGTTTACTTCACTGAGGATAGTGCGGCACAACGAGCTGAGAGACCACCATCGACAACATTGACTGGCTTCTTTGCAATGTGTGAAGCAGATCCATTCGCAGCGACGCTGATGTACGTTGAAATGCCCAAGTATTACACTTGGAATCAATCAACAAAGAAATTCCACCGTCGCAATCAAGAAACCCCAGTTCCAGATTGGCCACAGGTGTTTTCCACTGATGCACTAGGTCGCATGTATACTGTTCATCCTAGAAATGATGAATGTTTTTTTTATTTGCGACTGCTGTTGGTAAATGTACGTGGACTAAAATCATTTGCGCATTTGAAAACTGTGAATGGCCGCCCATGCCAAACATATAGAGAAGCATGTCAACTATTGGGTTTGCTGGAGAACGATTCTCATTTGGATTTATAACTTTCGGATTCAGTTGTTTCATCAAATGCGTACCAAATACGAACGCTGTTCGCAATTATCATCACCACATGTTTTCCTTCACAACCAATTCAATTATGGAACAAATACAAAGACGACATATGTGAAGATATCTTGCATCGCTTGCGCATTCAAACGAATAATCCTGAAATCCAAATAACCTATGAAATCTACAATAAATAAATAAATAAATAAATCTTGACTATTGCAAACAAGCTACTGATTGAAGTAGGAATGATCGATCGATGCACGATGCATTCAACCAAGCATTAAATCGAGAGCTGCAATACAATGTTGATACATTGCGGGAATTCGTTCGAAATAATGTGCCGTTGCTGAATGAACAGCAAAAGCAAGTATACGAAACATTAATGCAAGCGGTGGACAATAATACTGGTGGTCTATTCTTCTTTGGCCACTATTCGATCAAGATGTGACATAGCTTTGGCGTTAGCATCATCTGGAATTGCGGCGACTCTTCTAGATGGCGGTCGTACTGCACATTCTGCGCTTAAGATGCCACTCAATTTAAACACAATTGATACTCCAACATGCAATATTTCCCGATCCAGTGCAATGGGAAAATTGTTGATACAATGCAAGCTCATTGTTTGGGATGAGTGCACAATGGCACATAAGAAATCACTTGAAGAACTTCACACTGAAGGATCTTCGGCGAAATAACATCTTTGGCGGCTTGGTGATATTATTGGCGAGGCGAATTAAGGCGAACGTTGCCAGTAATTCCCCGTGGAACGCCTGCAGATGAATTGAACGCTTGCCTGAAGGCATCACCTTTATGGAATAACGTAAAAACATTATCGCTAACCACTAATATGAGAGTTCAACTGAGTTCAACTTCAAAATGATCAAAGTGCTGCACAATTTTCCAAACAATTGTTAGCTGTTGGAAATGGAAAAGTCCCAGTTGATGCGACATCTGGATTAATTACTCTTACCAACGACTTTTTGCCGATTTGTAGACTCTCAATTAGATCTTATTGACAATTTTTTTCCCAAACATTGGTGAGAATTATCAGAATCATGCTTGGTTAAGTCAACGAGCAATTCTTGCCGCAAAGAATAATGATGTACACGCACTGAATTTCACAATTCAATCAAAAATTTCCGGCGATTTGGTGACATACAAATCCGTTGATTCCATAACAAATCCCGATGATGTTGTAAATTATCCAACGGAGTTTTTGACCTCTCTGGAGCTACCAGGATTTCCACCACATAACTTGCAACTCAAGGTTAGGTTAGGTTAGGTAGTATTGGCTGTCGGCTGTCCTAAGCCCGACACACATAGGCCGGTTTCGGCCCGTTGTGGTACCATCGAATCATATTTCCTTCCTGCTGTGAGAGACATCCTGTCAGCAATTATCCCATCCGGCTGCGCTAATAAAATTCGCTATCTTTCTGGGACACATATTGGACATTAGTGATATGTCTGTGAAAAGGGCGAGCCCAAGTGTTGTAGCCTTCTTCTACTGAGAGACGGGCAGGAGCAGAACAGGTGCTCCTCTGTCTCCTCCTCTTCCTCATCTCTACAGTTGCGGCAGTAATCATTATATGGGGCTCCCATGGGTTCCTATTAGCCAGTGTCCCGTGAGGGATCGAATGACCGTGCTGCACCTTTTTCTGCTTAGCTTGCAGAGCTCGGTGGTGCGCTTCTTGTTTATATTGGGCCACGTTTGTCGCGTGATGCGACATCGTGATGTGTTTTGCCACCGACTGTCGTCTAGTCGCATGAATTGCTCTTTTATGATGAGCTTGCAGGTGGCCATAGGCATACATGTATCCTCTTTGTCGTGGAGAAAGGAGGTGGTAGTGCCAGCTCTGGCCAGTTCATCTGCTATGCAGTTACCTTCAATTTCCTGGTGACCCGGGACCCATATAAGGCTAATAGCAAACTGCTGGGCCATCTCGTGAAGAGATTTGCGGCATTTTGCTACGGTGGCCAGTTTGATGTAATCGCATTAAGTGATTTAATCGCAGCTTGGCTATCACTGTAGATGTTTATATGGGTTGCCGAAAAGGCAAACTGATTGGATGCAAATCAGAGCTTCCCATATCGCTGTGACTTCCGCTTGGAAGACACTGCAGTGATCCAGGAGCCTGAAGGGTGCCTTATGTTTAGTTGCTCGGGTAGATACCTCCTCCTACTTTGTTGTCCATTTTGGAGCCATCCGTGAAGATTTGAATGGCTCCACCAGGACCCCGGTTCCCTCAAAGCCAGCTATCACGGTGGGGATATCTATTTCAAAGGGAGTTTCAGTAAACTCCATTTGGAATGCAGTAGTCCGTTTTTGTTGGGACGTTATTGTTGTCGTTTAGAATG